>VMOF01000111.1:92329259-92444259 GCA_011764245.1 Trialeurodes vaporariorum | reverse complement strand
GTGCTGTTCATGATCATGTATTGAAAATACATGCATATGTATAGCGGGGATTACCGTCATTACCGATCAATTTGCTACGCGAGGGCGCATCGAGCATGTGTCGCTACACATAAAGTCAAAACACGCGCGCTAAACAAGTGTCCGAGGGAGGGGCGAGGAGTGATGGAGGTGTTTCGGTGGAGGGGAGGGCGAGCGCGCCACTGGATTGGTTCTCCGCTACAGCGCGCTCGGGGTGACAGGTCTGGACATGCTCTGGGCCGCGAGTCAGTCTTCGATACGAATTGCAGCGGGAAGGTGCCGTGCGCGTCGCTCATCCGAACTACGCATGTGTATCACTGCGTTCGTGTTAATCGAGTTCAATTTCCGATCATATTTACGATGTTAAAATGTAATTAATTGTGTAAACATTGTGTTCATAGTTTTTTATCATTATTTAACGACCTCGCCCGAATTTCTTGTGTCCTCCGTAGCCGTGCGATCGCTTTTTTCCCCCATGTTTTCTCGTGAAAATGTCGAGTAAAATTTGGATCCAACTTGTGCTTGAAAGTGAATACAGTGCTTTTATTCCAACTTAACAAAAATGTATTGCAAGAATGGGATCTTGCACGTTTTTCATATGTTTCATCGTGGTAGTGCAGTTAATGTGTGCCTCCGTGGTTCAGTTAAAAACAGTGGATAATTTGTGCGATCAGCCTGACTGCAGTTGCATTGTTGGATTTAACGCAGGATTAAGGATAACATGCAACTTTAAAATTGACCAGGTAAGATGTATATCCTTGTTTTAAAATGCGCTGACCAAGATTTTGTCTATTTTCCGACAGGGTTGCATGCATACTTTCCTTTGTTTGTGCGAACTTTCACGTAGAAACTTTCGAACTGTCTATGAGGGGCAGTTGAAGGAAAAATTGCGAGACAATATATTTATAGAATGCTTTATAAAATGCTTTTTCTGAAGTATTTTTCGCCCAAACCTACGTTTTCGTGATTTATTGGGTAAGCCAATGCAAATGGTAGCTTTCAAATTCTGATACATCGCTAACTCGAAGCTTCGTTTCTCTCTTATCAACAAGTTGAAAAGAATCGATCATTATGGGGTCCAAATGAACCCTTGAGAAGTCGATATTTTCGATCATTGATTGAAGAAGGAAAGTTTTAAACCATCGTCGAAATTTCCCTCTACCGTCCCAAACCTTTCTTCCAATTCAATAAACTGTTCCTCGGTGATAGCTCGCAATTTTACCGATTAATTTTAGTGACGGAGAACTTGAAAGTGTAGTGGATTGAGAGAGCTTTGGAAAAGTTCGACTTTTTTTTTTTTTTTTTTAGCAATGAGCGCTGCTTAATGTTTCAGATCTGACCAAGAATCATGTAGATCATGTCAATAAACAGTGCCGAAGCGTTCAATCGGGCAACGTTGCATTCGTCCAGTAAAGTTCATGTAAAATATCGAACTTTTGGGTTTGCGATGAAGCATACCCTTGAATTTGATCTTTTCCACAGGTTTAAATAGGGGGGAAAACCGCTGCCATAGCCCATATTGCGTACTTTTCGCCACTACCAGTACAAAAAAATAAATGGTAATTTTATCGATGTCGCTGAAAGCTGCAAATTTTGGGTGCATCCATACCAAACGCTTGGTCATTAGGTACATAGGCCTGTGTGATGTCCAGTTCTGTGCATCGAAGTTCGATATCCAAAAAACATCGATCGATACATCGAAACAAATTGTAACAAGTCTAAACCGAGAAATCACTGGTAATCATGATACTATTTTATGCTTTTGAGATGGTTTAAGAGGGAAAAATAACTTTTATGTCTGTTTTTAGTCGAAATATCGATAAATACTGAGTTTCGATGCATCGATCGACTTCCAACATCAGCACCGAATCCATTCGATAGCAGGAAAACATCGAAACTTCGATCGATGCATCGAACATAGCACAGGCCTACTTGGTCATATCAAGGACCGTGAAAGCTCTAAAGTATCACAGATCGATGCTTTCAGTTGTGGTATCGAATTCGCGAGTTTTTTCGGAAATAAATTCGTTTACTTGGTCACTCACTTTTCTTATCTCGTAGAATTTTAGAATTCAAACCCAAAGTTTTTAACAGTAAAGTGGTGAAGTCGGTCAGTGAAATATTTTGATAAGAAGCATCAGGGGTGGCTCATGAACTATCAATCAACTAAAGTTTTGTTCCGTTTAAATGTATGTAAAAGTATCGATTTTTTTGGGGGTTTAATTGAACCGCGCCTGAAGATCGATTCTTTCATGTTGGTTTCAAATGGAGATATTATCGATACTTCACAATCCAAGAATAACCTCTGCTTATAAGAAGTCTTATGGTTGAACAACATATTGATCCCTGAACGACCTATGAAAATGATCCAAAGGTTTTCTCAGAAAAATTCTTTGGAAAAAACACAAATAAAAAGAGTGTGCTTTTTCCGAAAAATTCATGTTTCAAAGCATATTATACGGTGTGGGTTTCTGATGAATTAAACGCATTATTTTTTCTGACCTGACAACTGGAGCTTAGACTATTCGTCAGATGAAACAGAATAACTCGTTTACTTCATCAGAAGCACCCACATCCACAATAACACTTTTATTTACTATGAATTTTTGAGAAAGAATACCCTCTGATTTATGCATGGATTTTTCCAAGAACTCCTCTTTCTGTTTTGAATTTTAAGACAACCGTTCAACTGCCTCTGCACATCATACACAGACGAGCTTACTCATGGATCCATTTCTAAGTTGGCATCTCACTCGGCCGAGGCGATAACTTTCTGACGGGCATATGCAAGTCGATTGAGATTTGAGATTTCACAACGCGTCGATTGGCAAACACATGGCACGCATATAAGGAAATGTGTGCAGTGTGCCAGTGTGCATTGTTTTTGAGCTGATAATATAAAAGGCGTTGCGCGCGAATCGAACGTTGAGAGTGACATCATATTTCATTAAACGCGAGATAGAGCATTCAACTTTGTATAAGGAGGAGAAGAAAAAAAGTTCCTGAACTTTCTTCCGTCTCAGCACTGGCGCAACCAGGATCTCTTCCATCTCTCTTATTTCCCATTTGAATGTTTGAGTAGGAAAAGGACAGAAAGAGGGGGTTTTATCCCGTTGTCCATCCTTGTCTAACATACGTTTCTTAATGGAGAAAAGAGAGAGATGAAGAAACTCTCGGTGCGCTACTACGTCTCAGCCGTCCGCGTCCGTCGAGAGGATCGGTATTTGAAAAGTTTTGGCGTGCATTTCGAATCGGCGCACAGTGGGAGTGAGACAATGGGAGGAGTTGGACACGGGACTTTTGACTAAAAATACAAATTTGAATCTTTTTACCTTCAAAAAACAAACTTTGAGGGGTGATTCTGGTAGGACATTTTACGATAAAACCAATGAAACCACTTTTAAACTTTTAAAGTTGCGTATCAACAAAGATTATGTATATTTAAAGTTGTCGCGTCATGTCCAGCCTCTCCTATTGACTCGTTCCACTGTGCGGCGCAGAAGCGGAACAGGGGAAAGAGCGGGACGATTAAAAACTAATAACTGAAATAGCTGGATAGAAAGCTGCAGAGACTCCCGCAACTTTAAGATAATAACAAGCTGTTTGATGGGGGAAAAAGAAAGAAAGAAAGAAAAAAAAAAAGATTTGACTTTTAAAATTTGCGCACACTGGTACTAACGATTCGAAGCCATAGATGATCAGAGGGTATTTATAGAAAGCGTGAATTTTTAGCGGAAGTGAAAAATCAGCGATTTTAAATACAATCTACGGTTTTCTAAAATTAGGGCAAATATTTGCCTGAAGACTCACGGCTTTTCAGTTGAACTTTAACAGAAACAAAAGGAGACCCAGCGCAAAGCTTGCGACAGGTAGAGCTCGTTTCAGAAGTGTAGGCGGACCAAAACCAAAATCTTTAGCGAATTTTCAACTTTTATTCCTTCAAATCAATACCGAAGTTGCCCCTGACTTTATTCTTTTGTGTTTAAAGTTTACCTCATTGAAAAGTGAACACTCAATTTCATTTTTATTCATTTTCATCGAGTAATATCAGAAATAATGTTGACAATAAATTATTAATTCCAAAGATTATCGGTATAGGTCCGCCTACACTTCTGAAACGAGCTCTAGAAGGTTGTTTCAGAAGTGTAGGCACACGTAGACCGACAATCTTTGGTAGGTATTGAACAACATTATTTCTCATGTTGCAAAGTGAAAATTAATGAAAATGAATTTAAAAGCATTGGCTTTTCATTGAAGAACACTTACTTACAAATCAAAAAATGAAAGTCGGAGGCAAGTTTTCTGTTTTGCTTTATCAGATTTTATTTGCGGTTGAGATTCATTGAAACAACAGTTAAAAGTAACATACTGTCGAGTGAAAAGATAAGTTCGGGTTTCTTCATGGGTTAAATTGACATTTTTTTTTTTTAGACAGAATAACCGCTATACTGTTGAATTATTTCAAAATTATATGATTCAATCAAACTGATTGAAAGTTTAATTTCGAATCAAAATTTCAGGATATAGTCAAGATTTTGATTGGATTAATGTCCACCAATCAATAGTAGGCGACTGTTGGCTGCGTTATTTACTTGAGTCCTTGAACGAAAATGAATACGTTCACATGACTAACTTTTATAACACGAGGAGCATAGTATGTGCTGCGTCTCTATTTGAAGCTGAACTTTAGCTCTGCTATTAAGTTAAAACAAATGAAATGAAGATAAAAAATAAAACAAATAAACCAAAAAAAAAACCATCACAAAATCTTACTCTTTTTTAACCCCACGTCACAGAGCAAAATAAATGAAGATGGGAGCTTGGATAGATGTGTTTCATTCCAAGGCTACTAATTGATGATAGTGTAGAAAGTAAGAAAAATAAACCCCTAATCCGTAACTTTTGATTTGTCTTGTTTCAATTTTTTTTTTTTTTTTTTTTTTTTTTTTTTTTTTTTTTTAAAAAGCTTTCAAAACATTCGTTTTATTTTTATTTTTTAACATTACCTTTTTAGCAGCTTATTTATAAGTAGAATGCAAGAGAATTATTTACTTGGCTGTCTCATGTTCAATGAAACCTTAACTTATATCCAATCCTGTGAGCAAATGCGCAATCTCCCCCTTTCCAGTTTTGTTATTATTTTGACGGGCGAGGGTGAACACTGAGCAACAAAGCTCGCATTCCCTCACCTCTGAAATAACACTGTCATCTCCTCTTCTGTTTTGAAAGGAAAAGGTGGTGCAGCGCTCCTTTGAGAAGATTTTAGACAATAAGACAGCACCTCCCGAGTTAAACATACACCTAGGTATCTTCAAATGGAATAGAACAAGAGAGAGAGACAGAGAGAGAGAAGATATAGTACATAGAAAAAAAAGAATATAAAAAAAAATTGAGTGGGACACCGAAAACCAGAGTAGAGTGAATCGAATTGAACCACTCCTCCTACTACTTTTTATAGTTTTTTTTTTCTTTCTTTCTTTCTTTTTTTATTTAAAAGTCTCTCCCTGTGAAAGGGATCATGTGATGGTTGAGACGAAAAACGCGACACGGTTTCGAATATCGTTTGTGTCAGCGATTATTAAATCTTTTTTACACTCGAAACTCTTCCCTGCAGGACGCAGGTAGCCATTAATCGAGTCTAGGTGAAGGTGACTGAGAAGCCTACACTTTCTGGATGAGGTAATCGTCATTTCTTCAAGACCATTAATTTTAACTTGCATACAGATTCCAGCTGCATAACTAATCGGGGCCTGTGGTAAAATTTTGAAAATATTGGTTTGTTATTCCAGTTTTGCTTCTTTTCTAAATCAGGCGTTTCTATAATGTAACCAACTGACCCTCGCACCGTCAAAAACCCGTTGAAAACCTACGAGGCGAGGTTGATAAGGCACGGAAAAAAATCAGTGGTAAAATTAACCATAGCATAGTTGATTTTGGCACCTCCTACAAAGTATGGTAAATTTCACCTGATGTTTGGCATGATGAGGTACACTTTTGGTCAACGCATCCATCTGCGCGTTATATTAAACTGGTAGTGTGCTTCATCATACCAAACATCAGGTGAAATTTACCATACTTTGTAGGAGGTGCCAAAATCAACTATGCTATGGTTAATTTTACCACTGATTTTTTTCCGTGGGAGAAAAACAAAAATTTAATAATTTGAAGTTGAACTAAACATGCTCTTCAGATTCAGCTTATTATTTAATGTTAGCTTCATTGATCCAATGACAAAAATAATTCCCAGGGGTGCAAAATTCCCCCGATCTAGCGATCCGCTGATCGCGTGAAAGTGCGGAAATTTCTGGGAAAGTGAGGAAATTGGTCCATTTTTTTTTTTTTTTTTTTTTTTTTTTTTTTAAATGGCAATAAGGATTTCCCAGGAAAATAGTGTAAAAATGGGAAAATATCGGTCATTTTGTGAACATACGGTGTTGAAATGTTAAAATAAGCAAAAAAAAAGTCATCACTTTCAAATTTTTGTGAGGAAATTTTTAAAATTCTGTGAGGAAATTTTTTTAAATTCTTTGAGGAAATGTGTCATGGATCGCATGAAACTTCCGAAGTTTTGGAACATTTTGCACCCCTGATAATTCCTAAATACCTTTAATATATTACAAAAACCACAACTATAAAAGACAAACGAAACGAGAAATTCGTAGTACTTTTATACCAAGAAGCTCTGCTGTTTCTATTAGAATCTAGTCGTGGCTTATCTAGTATTAGTTGACAGTGGGGTAAAACCCTGAAAAAATGACGATAAACAACGAAATCCACTCTCAAACTCATGAAATGCTTTCAAACGCGAGACTGTATAATGGCGGTGATTACCGCCTTTTACATTGGGTTTTCCTATCTCAAAAGGTGTTGGATCCGCCCATGATTAGAGATTGTTCACCGCAAACCTATTAGTTGAAATTTTGAAGGAATTTAAATGGCAATGTAAGTATAAGGAATCTCCTGAGGGCCGATCATTTACTTCATCGTTAAACCGATCGATAAGACTGTCTATGAGTGATGCTATTGGTCAAAAATTTGAAAAACTTGGCTGTTGCTATGGTAACCATCGTTAAGAGTCTCTTTTTATAAAGGCTACTCATGAGAAACCTTTTAAAAAAAACGGACACTATAACGATGGTTACCATAGCAACAGCCAAGTTTTACAGTTTTCGACCAATAGCATCACTCATAGACAGTCTTATCGATCGGTTTAACGATGAAGTAAATGATCGGCCCTCAGGATTTTATGACAATCCTTGTGAGAATAGCTAAGATACAAAAGTGTAGCAAGGAAAGGAGGCGAACCCTTGTCCCTTATTCCATAACATTTAAGCAGCAGTCGTTGACCTCTGCACATACCTTTCGATCGCAAAGATTATCACCCTTTTAAAAAGCACTTAAAGTACCGCGTGTATGAAAGAAGGGGCATCGGTAAGACACGTCTTATAGGGGTGAAATAATTGATTGTATTCGAAAAAATCACACGCTTGCATTGATATAAAACGTTAGTAAGGGGAATCGTGAAGCCTTAATGTGACCTTGGTCGAATTAAAACTAACAGAGCGTTAAAAAGGCTCTCCTTATTAAAAGCGTGCAATTTTTTTTTTTTTTAGACTGATTCATATTTTGGTTCAGGTATTAAAATCGGGATCTAAGGGAGGGAATAAGGGTAATATTTTATCGTGCTTCAAGTATTTATATAGTTATTCTCTTATTTACATTTATTCACCGTGAAAAGAGTGGGTAAATCAAAGCTTATAACCGTCTATGGTAAATTATAATGGTTTATTTTTTCATCGTAAATGGTTCTTTAGAATTTTAGATTACTCACGGTTTTTTTTTTTTTTTTTTTTTTTTAAAATGAGGTGCGAATTAGAAATAAAGTATTGGATAATTTTTCAAAACTGTAATCGGTTTGACTTTAAGAAATGGCCGTATAACACTATTCGAGGCTTACCGTCTTGGCTTTTTAGACAGATTTTTTTGGCTAAAATTATGAGAAATATCTAGGTCTTGAAAAAAAAAAAAAAAAATAATAAAAATCGAAATTTCAAGTTTCTGGAACCCTGCGAAATACAGAAACTTCCCCTTCCCTTTCTGTCATGTAAAGTTAAACATTTTTGGGGACAAACCACCGCTACAAACGTGTACTATCGGCGAATTAAAGATTGTCGCGAGATTTTCACGAGCTAAGTTTCACCTTCAATGTTCTGGTTCGGCCACTCATCATACTGCGCCCACCTTGCAGGTGAGAGGCCAATGCGGTTGGGGTGAGAAAGCCGTTGCAGATCAGTCCCACACTTACACCCATAACTGAATATGTTTGAAAATCTCGCGACAATCTTTAATTCGTCAATAGTACAAGCTTTGTGCTACTGCTTCAGTACGCTCAACCGCGATTGACATCAATAAAATTAACATTCCATTACACTCGTTCATTAGATTTTTCGACATAAGGTAACGGTCCCTATTATGGACATGCTAAGGAAATTTTACGTATATCAGGTCGCCAAAGTTTCAATTCAAGTGCAATTTGACTTTTTTTTGCATTAAAACGTTCCTAGCATCCTCTATTTGCTAGAAAAAAATAGTAAAATCGAAGAAAGGCAAAATAAATCATTGTTTTCCAATTATTTTGACACCTAGTCATTTGTACCAATTATGAACAGGCAAAAGTTGGTCTGACCCAATTATTGACAACCCCTATGTCCCAGTTATGGACACGTTTAATTTACATAAGAATGTAACGTTTACATGCAATTTTTTGCACAATAGGAACCAATGCTACTAAAATAAATAAGAAAATGGTTTAAAAAACAAATATTTTACTCAAAAAAGTAGAAAACAGCATATTTTAACGAAAAAGACTTACTCAGTTGTAACCAACAGTTGTACATCAAAATTTTTTTAAAGTATAAGGAACAAAATTAACTTTAACTCACTTGAAAATAAATGTTAACTCTTTCAAAATTAAGGAAACTCTCGTAATATGATGGGAGATATTTGTTACACAAAGTAACCAGAAAACCATAGTATATTGGTGACTAGACAAGGGTGTGTTCAGCAATTAAAACTAAATCTAACGGGTACGCGTACGCCACAAAAACTAAAATTGACATTTTTATAAATCACTGACAATGAGATCAATATTGCTTAACTTACAAGTAAGATGAACACAATAGATAACTAATAATAAATTGGCAATTTTTAGTTCTATCATTAAAATCAAGACAGTCGCAGAAGGAATATCGTATTAGGAAAAAGTCAGTGATAGGAAAAAATCATTTTATACTCACTTCAAAAAATAAAACTTGCCCCAGATCATTGTCATGGACCAAATAACAGACTAAATAGCAGACTAAATGTACTTTAATTTCAAAGTAAATTGGATTTTGATTACTCTATGAAGCTCTTTAAGACTGAATGACAAAGGTTACGGAAAAAGGAACGTAAATTCATAAAACTAAAATGGCCCTTGAAAAGCTTTTGACTCAGCTAAAATTGACGTATACGATAGGCAGAAATGGCAGACTATAAATTCCTCCGGTGTTTTCGGGAGTCGGTGCATTTATCAATTGCACGATGTCTTCATTGGGATAGTATAATTCATCCTCTTTTTCGGGCCATTTTCAGTCCTCTGGTCCTGCCATCTGCATAACTTTGAGTATGGCACCGTAATTTTCTTTTTTTCACACAATGCCAGGAAAAAATGTAGACTCAAAATCGACAGTTACAAAACATGACTTACAATCAGTTAGAGTTTACGTTAGAATCGACAAAAGGAGAGGTTGTTTCTGAGTCAGCAATTTCCAGTAAGTCACCATCTATTTCTTCCGAGCTTTCACTGTCCAATCACAACTTCCATTGAGTCACTATCTATTTCTTCGGAGCTTTCACTGTCCGATCACAACTTCTTCCTTGGTTTCTTTTTTGGTGGCTCCTTAGATTTCTTTTTTGAATCTCGTTCACTGCTTTTGCTAACCTTTGCTGCTTCTTTTCTTCTTTAAGTTTTTCAGCTTGTTCTTTTTTGTCTTCTTTTCTTTGAAAGTATGACTTATAATCTTGGAAGATGTCACCACAGGTACCTTTTCCCTTGCCCTTGACTTTTTGACTTGTTCAGAAACAGCTTCTAACGCTAATCTCATGTTGTCCTCATCGTATACGTATAGTTTTCTTTTAGGACCCATCTGTAAATATAAAGCCAAGTATTGAATATTTGTGTACATATAATATTTGTGAAAGTCATAAAATTTAAATTATATAAAAAAATATGAATCAACCTCATTACAGCGATTGAAAGTTAACATTTTTGTGCAATTTTTGCAGTCGTCCATTTATTCTGATATACTGAGCGAAAATCTCTTCTATCAAAAAATTTGCGAAAATAGTTGGTCTTGTAACTCATGTAAAAAATAGAATTTTGAAAAGAAGTCCATTTTAAGATTTCATTGATTTTATAAGTGAAAGAAAATAAATTAGCGTGAACGTCCGTAATTGGGACAACCCAGTTTCAGATCTGACCATATTATTGACAGACATGTCCATAATTGGGTATACCGTAATTTTTCTGTCCCAATTATGGACACGTGGATATTTTAAGGAAAAAATGAGATTAAGAGGTGAGAAAAATTTACACAAAGTGAAAAACATACCTAGAATGCATACAAAGATTTTCGAACCTCTCACTTCAATCAAAAGAGAGAAATAAAAAATAATGCTTACCTTCGTCCTTAGCAAAATCACTTATGAAAACTGCAAAAGAGAGCACCTCTGACACCTGTTGCACTCGAGGCATGTTTTGATAACCAGTGCTGCCACCTATGAACTTGAAACTATTTTTTTCACGTTAACCAACCTCTTAAATATTTTTACAGTACCCTAAAATAATTTTCCCTGCCTTTCATTGCTTATTTAACATGAAATAATGACATGTGTTCATAATTGGGTCACTGTCCACAATAGGGACCGTTACCTTACAGAGTTTAAAAACTTCACTCTAAATGACTGATTTGCATCGACTGAAAGTGTAGGATTTTGGTTTGCAATTCGCGAGAGTGCGGAAGTTGATAAATCGGATTTGCATCAATCTTCTTCCAAATCTGCCCCCCCCCCATCCCAGTCATCCCACCAATGGGGCTTTTGCAAACTTTTTCTATAAGCAAATAAATAGTACAATCTTCTGTAAAAACCAGCAAAAATGACGAAAATCACACTAAGAAAGTCTAAAATTCAGTAATAAACTCACATAACTGCTATAACGGCAAGATGGTAATGGCGGTTCGACGCAGGTATCATGGGAGATTCCTGTCTATTATGTCACTTTCTCTACGGAAACACAGAGATATGTCTCAATTTAGATAGGAATTTCCCATGATACCTGCGTCTTAAGCCATTAAGCCCGATTCTGAGAGTGAATGGGTCTGTTGCAAATTTTTGCTACAGCACTATAGAGTGATCAATCTCATGTAAAATCGCGTAAAAAGTCCATTGGTGGCAGCAAAAAGTCATAAAATGCAATAACAAACTCACAAGAGGCATTTAACTGAAATCCAAGATGGCGGTAAAATATCGAGCAACCTGTATGCAAGCACCATGAAAATCCAAGATAGCCAACCTCACAACATCGATCACCCTGTATGCAAGCACCATGAAAATCCAAGATAGCCAACCTCACAACATCGATCACAACCAATCACAAAGCAAACAAACTCATAACTTCCGATGCTGTGAGGTTGTTAACGTTGGCTATCATGGATGTTCAGGGTGCGTGCACACAGGTTGCTCGATATTTTACCGCCATCTCGGGTTTCAGTTAAACGCCTCTTGTAAGTTTAATACTGCATTTTATGACTATCTGATACCAACAATGGACTTTTCATGTGATTTTACTCAAGATTTAACACTCTGCATTGCTGTAGCAAAAGTTTGCAATAGACCCATTTCGTGATTTTCTAGTGTACTCATCGTCATTTTTACAGGTTTTTATGCAAGAACCAACTCTTCAATCCCCTATTGCAAAAGTTTGCAAGAGCCCCATTTTTATATAAAGTATGGCTCTTATGTGACGTGTGAACTGTGAAGCTCCCTCGGAGAGAAAAAAAAAAAAAAATTACTAGACCCCGAGACAAGATAATTTTATGCTCTGCTTCCTTGATCTTCGAACCCCTCAAAATTCTTTTTTCGGTTCGGACCACTTCCGGGAGAAAAACCCGTCCATCAGCGTGAGAGTGAAAGTTTATTTTTCTCCATTCACGGTAAAGCTCGCGCAGTGAAATGACTGAAGCAATTGATTTATGTGAGACTACAGCAGCGCGTGAGTCGAGAGTTTAGCTTGACACGTTGAAACAATATCCCGAGCATACATATAGCCCTAGCGAGGAAAGTCTCTCTCTCTCTCTCTCTCTCTCTTTTCTCCCTCTCTCTCTCTTCTTCTCTCTCTCTCTCCCCTCTCTCTCCTCTCTCTCTTCATCCCTCTCTCTCTGTCTCTCTCTCTCTGTCTCCTTCTCTCTGTCTCTCTCTCTCTCCCCTCCTCTCTCTCCCCTCTCTCTTCATCCCTCTCTCTCTGTCTCTCTTCTCTTCTCCTCTCTCTCTCTCTCTCTCTCTCTCTCTCTCTCTCTCTCTCTCTCTCTCTCTCTCTCTCTCTCTCCTCTCCCCTCTCTCTCTCTCTCCTCTCTCTCTCCCCTCTCTCCCCTCTCTCTCCTCTCTCTCTCTCTCTTTCATCCCTCTCTCTCTGTCTCCTGTCTTGTCTTCTCTCTCTCTCTCTCTCTCTCCTCTCTTCTCTCTTTTCTCTCTCTCTCTCTCTCTCTCTCTCTCTCTTTCGCCCATTTGATCATATGAGTTATAAAAGGATAGAGATAGGGGTTGAAATCACTTGATATCCCTCCCTCCATCTTTCTCTAACACATGCGTTCAAACGGGAAAAGAGAGAGAAAAACGGATTTCTATCTATATGACCACGGCTCTGATACCGAGGATGCATTTTACTTATCGCCCTGTGTCTTGTGTCCATCTCTCTCTTTTGGCATCCTCCCTCCCCTCCCCCTCCCCCAACCCCCTCCCCACTCTTTCCGGGTAGGGCAAGCGTATTTCCACGTCCAGCAACTACGTTGTATCCATGCTTTATAAGCTCACGTACGACTATCAAAACATTATCAGCGCCGTTTGCGCCTATTTATAGAGTCTGTTCGGCGACTAAACGCCACTTCGCCCTGCAGAACACGTCCCAAAAAAATTTTTTTTTTTTTGGAAGTACTATAACTTGTGTGCCTGAATGACAAAAAAAAAAAAAAAAAAAAAAAAAAAAAAAACTGCCGGAAAACCCATTTCAATAACACTTACTCAGTGACTGATCAGTTACAACTTTTAAACCTTCCTATAGTTGACATGATTGCCAAGTTTCGGTATTAAAATAGATTAAAAACGCGGAGCACCGTGGACTCTATTCAAAGTGAAAGTTGTGTACACACCTAAGCGCGTTTTGTTGTTGTTGTTTTTTTTTTTCGTTCGGTTTGTCAACGATGACCGTCAAAATTAAACCGTTGAAACATTTAGTGACTAGCGATTGACGAGTGTCTTTGTCACAACCGTGTGTAGTGCATCCGAATTTCTCCCCCCCCCCTTCTCTCTCTCCTCTCTCTCTCTCTCTCTCTCTCTCTCTCCTCTCTCTCTCTCTCTCTCTCTCTCTCTCTCGCGGCTCTCAAATCGACCGGAAATGATTCGCTTTTTGATTAATTTTCCCTCGACCTTTGGTCCGAGCAGCGCGGCCTCCAGAACCATCGATTCGATTGCACTGTTGCCAAAATATTAACATTTATTTACCTTTATCGTTAGTCTGTTCGATGCAAACAATATGGTTACCAGATGCTTTAAAGAGAAAACTACGCTTTTACCTCACGGAAAAAAAAGATTAGTGAAAATAACCATACGGATACCTGATTTTGGCACCTGCTCGATGTTATGGTAAACTTGACCAGAAGTATGGTACATTTACCGATACTTTGAGTAAATTCTACATGCAATAAGGTAACATCACCTAGTGCCTAGTCAAAACATAGTATACTTCTGGTTAACATTACCATAACATCTAGCAGGTGCCAAAATCAGGTATCCGTATGGTTATTTTCACCGTAGGTTTTTTCCGTGCTCTCTCAGAAGTTTTTAGTTAGGTGAATGCAACCGGTAACATCAGACACCCTTAAGGGAACTTTCACAGAATTTGGCCCTTAACGTTCGATAAACTCAAAGGATTTCAAATAGGGCTTGCATGAAAGTTCAGACCTTAAGATTTGATTTTAATGACAATTTTTTTTTCAGATGCCCTTTTTTATACAGGGTGTTGAAAAACTGTTCCCGAATATTTCAGGGGCGGATTCTACAGGTCAAAATAAGACCTTTTTTACCTATAAACATGTGTCCGAAAATGCCCCCCTTTTGAGCTACAGCCCCCCAAAGTTTTAAAAAATGTACGGTTTTTTTGGAATAGCGACCACTATTATGAACCAAATGTCTTAAAACTTGGTGTCTTACGGTAATTTTACGCGTAGAATCCATTAATGACCTCGAAAAATTCAGGAATTGAGTCTAACTGTACTTTTCACGCAATCTTGTACCTTTAACGGCACGAATTTTATGTTACTGGTTAAAATTTTGAAAAATAATTAGCGAAATCAGATGCGAAAAACCCTTAGAAAGATTTTTGGTCCTCCTTGTTTCTTTCGATACGACGCGTTTTAAGCGAGATAATCGCTGCACAGTGTGGAAAAGTCAGCGCTTTTACCATGAAAAACGGCAGTTAGGATGCAACCCGCCTCTCCGCTGCTTCTACGGGCCGGCCGCTATGGTAAAAGCGCTGACTTTTCCGCATTGTGCAGCGATTATCTCGCTTAAAACGCGTCGTATCGAAAAAAACAAGGAGGACCAAAAATCTTTCTAAGGGTTTTTCGCATCTGATTTCGCTAATTATTCTTCAAAATTTTAACCCGTAACATAAAAAATTCGTGTCGTTAAAGGTGCAAGATTGCGTGAAAAGTACAGTTAGACTCAATTCCTGACTTTTTCGAGGTCATTAATGGATTCTACACGTAAAATTACCGTAGGACACCAAGTTTTAGGACATTTGGTTCATAATAGTGGTCGCTATTCCAAAAAAACCGTAAATTTTTTAAAACTTTGGGGGGCTGTAGCTCAAAAGGGGGGCATTTTCGGACACATGTTTATAGGTAAAAAAGGTCTTATTTTGACCTGTAGAATCCGCCCCTGAAATATTCGGGAACAGTTTTTCAACACCCTGTATACTTCGTCACAGGAGTGCGAAATGTGCCCGATCTAGCGATCCGTGGATCGCGTGAAAGTGAGGAAATTTCTGGGAAAGTGAGGAAATTTGTCCAATCTTTTTTTTTTTTTTTTTTTTAAAAAATGGCAATAAGGACTTTCAGGAAAATAGTGTAAAAAATGGGAAAATATCGGTCATTTTGCGAACATACGGTGTTGAAATGTTAAAATAACCAAAAAAGAGTAATAACTTTCAAATTTTTGTGAGGAAATTTTTTAAAATCCTGTGAGGAAATAAGTCATGGATCGCGTGAAACTTCCGAAGTTTTGGAACATTTTGCACCCCTGCTTTGTCACCCTGTAAATATCTATAGCAGAATTAGCAGACTTTTTGCGTTAGTCAGACAACGCAATCTCTTAAAACCGCTCGTACTAAAACAGACTGGAGACATTAAGTTTTGAACACTTTTTTTCAAAGATATAGACGAACGAAATCTTCAATGTGTCTCAAAGATTCGACTCAGGTTTCCTGTTTCAAGGACATCCTTTGGAGCCAATGCACCAGAGAATTTTTCTACTGCCAATTATAAATCGATTAGTTTCAATCATGGCCCGAGTTGAGCAAGACAGCGAAGCTCATAAAATACCCATTGATGCAGTCTGCTATGCAAATAGACTCCATTAATGGCAAAATACACCTGTCTGTGGTCTTAAACGCAGTTGTATCAATTAATCCCTTCTCCAAAGGAATTTCTTGATTTTTCAAGTTCGCAGCTGACTATACATTGTCTCGGCGAATCTGCTCGTAATTTACTTATATACATGGTTTTTGAACAAGAAGAAGAATACTAAATTTTTTATTTTTCTTATTTTCCCCAAAATCATTCGGTTAATGCGCATAAATAGTAAAATACTATGTACTATGACTATAAAAAAAGTGCCCTGGTCGCAATGGGTCTGTTGCACACTTCGGCTACAGCGTTTTAAAGTATCAATTCCTATGTAAAAAGCCGAGAAAATAACAATGGCAGCATCAGAAAACACTAAAATTCAGTAACGAACTCACAAATTGCGAAAAACACTAGACACTATTCACCCCTGTATCTTTCCACCACGTGCACGATATTTCGCGAAATTAGCGCGGCACATTCAAATAATCACGGCCGACTGTCATCCCAGGTGACTTTATAAACAAATACTTAAACAGTAAACGCACTGATGGTGGCGTCTGTTCGAATTCTTACGTATCAATATCCTCAGTACCTCACAATAGGTTGTGAAAGGTACGGAGACCGGTATTTGTGTCGAGAACTTATCAAAATGAAACAATAACACTCAGGAGTTCCAAGCATGATGATCGAAGTTGGAACTCCTGTGTGTTATTGTTTCATTTTGATAAGTTTTCGACACAAATATCGATTTCCGTACCTTTCACAACCTTTTGTGAGGAATTGAGGATATTGAAACGTAGGAATTCGAGCAGACGCCGCCAGTGTTTACTGTTTGTTTGTTTACGAAGTCAGCTGTGATGACAGTCGGCCGTGATTATTTGAATGTGGCGCGCTAATTTCGCGAAATATCGTGCACGTGGTGGAAAGATACAGGGGTGAATAGTGTCTAGTGTTTTTCGCAATTTGTGAGTTTATTACTGAATTTTAGTGTTTTCTGATGCTTCCATTGTTATTTTCTCGGCTTTTTACATAGGAAATGATACTTTAAATTAAATGTCCTCAATATTTCCAATAGAAAATTCGATTTTTCATGACGTACTTTGAAAGGGGCATTCTGATATTAGTCTTTAAACACTTGAAAGCCGCAAAATTGTTTGTAGGTTGCTGATATTTAAAATCTAGTAAAAATTTCGACCAAAGAACTCTCTTTCGAAAGTCAAAGTGCTTAGTTACCTTTAGAATTTCCTGATTATTTTCGATATTTCTAGTAAGAAACCTGCGAGTGCGAGCGATCTTAATATAGCTTGATTTGAGGAGGGGGGAGGGATAAAAAAATAAAACGCCGACAAACTGGCTAATATTTTTCCGAAGATCAAATAAAAAAATAAGAGAATGACCTGCTTTTAGCTGCATTTTGGTTTTATCAATAACTATCAGTGATTTCTTGCAGCCGATAGCCAGAAAAAAAAAAAAAAAAAATTGTAACTAGTAAATATACCAGTTAATTTTGACCTTGATTTTTCATCCTTATTGATTGTTTCATTGATACCAGAACCACGTGGGGTACTTATCGAAACAAAAAGTCGGTTGATAAGACTGATAAAAAGAAATGATAATTGATTTCAAGCTAACTGGGACGCATAATGTGCGCTGCAAATCTGCAGTACGTGCACGGAATGAGAATAATTATCATTTTTCAGAGCTTGATTAAAATGCAACGGGTTGCGCTCTTGACGTAATGGAATATGAAGTGACATAATCATCGTTTTTAAAAGAGTGATAATGTTTCGCTTCTCTCCCCTCTTCCTTTCAAGTAGAGATTTTTTGGTGGCAGTTGAGGTTGAAAATATGAATAAAGTGCCTATGAAAAAAAGAAACTGACCTAAATTCGATTTTCCAATCATCTGAGAGCAGTGTATCACAATAACTGTTCCGACCAAATAATCAGAACTGCCGTTTTGCGTATTATTTATGGCATTTTTCATTTCATCATTGATTCCATCGGCTGAGAAAAGATTGATCAGTTCATTTCAGTTTATATTTGTTAATGCACGAAAATACTTTGAATAATCGTAATCTTTTCTCAACCGATGGATAGTCATCACTGATTTTAAAAACTTTCGGTTATTTTAATAGTTTAACGGTGATTCCATCGAATGCGAGAAAGCTTTGCACTCATAAATTGAACTGAACTGCGTAATCTTTTCTTAACCCTTTGCTGACTGACGGTACTCACAAGTACCACCAAGTTTACACGGAATTTAATGGAAAATGCAAAAAATCAATACACACATCAATTTACATTCGAAATCCGCGACTAGATCACCCATAGGAGTCGAAAAACCAGACGAGACTGAGATATACTCTTGGGCAACAAAGGGTTTTAAGGGGACATTGCAGTGAATTTTTAACTTTTTTTCATTTTTCCGTTTTTTAAATTTTCTGATAGAGGGCTTTTCGCTGAACAAACTGATGTATATAACTTTAAATACTTTTCTCTAGGCTGACTATTTTTAATTATTTTTCGAAATGAGTGAATATTTTTTTTTTTTTTTTTTTTTTTTTTTTTTTTTTTTTTTGGGAAAAATGTATTCCTTTATTTCCCCCCTTTTTTTTCAATTTGCATTTCCCGCAAGTTTAATTTTTCTGACTAAAGGTACACTTTTCTCAGGAACTGAGAGCTAGCTTCAACATTTTTTTTTGAAATGTTCAGAATATCAAGGACTTTATGTGGAACTAGAATCTTTGAAAATCGTGACACAGTTTTTTTCCTGGAGAGCCTAAAACCGCTAAAAACTCATCATTTTTTCCATTGAAACATGAACTTTCACAAAAGTACACTTGCAGTCAAGCAAAATTCACTTCCCGCGATTGAAAAATGTCATGAAATGTATACAAAACGGCAGCATCAGTTCTGCATCCGAATAACAGAGGCGGCTTGTCCTATTTGGCAACCATGTTTTTTGCTATTTGAATCTAAACATAAACATCGATTCCTCAAGGATTCCTCGAATCCACTAAAGATCGATTATTTTACGTTGATTCAAATGAAGCGAATCTGTTGTTGCTGCGTATTGCTCGAATCGCCACTGTCGCGTCGTGCAAAGAAAAATTACGAAGATCGAGAGATTTTGGTGTCAACTATGGGCATCGCTGATGTGAAGACTGAAGATACAGTATACACGTCTGAAGTAATTGAACTCAAGTTTTTAGACTGGCCAAGATTCGACTTATCCTCTCAGCATTCAAAATAGATTCGAGCAACATCAATGTGTTTCATTTCTTCGTCCGCGAGGCATCTACTAGCTGGAATTTAGAGCTATAAAATCAGGATATATTGGAAGGAATGTCGGTTCGGTAGTAAAATTCGGAGGAAATAAAATAGGCAAAAAAAAAAAAAAAAACCAATCCTAATCCTTCGTGTACCGTCTTCTTTCGAGAAGAATAGTATCGTCGGTTTTATTTCTTTGTTCTTTATTAATTTATTCACGTTTGTTTAGGTGTATCGTAAAAAAATTTTCAATCCAATGAGACTTTGGAAGATCTCGCATTTTTAATGGCGAGAGTTTCATTCGATGGAAATAAAACAAAACGAAAAAAAAGCGCGAGAAAAGCTAACGATAGAAGACGTACCAATTTTCAAGCGCTATTGCTCTTATCAGTTTCCTTTCACTTGTTGAATTAACGCGATCATTGTTACACGTCAAGACAAGTTTTTATTTTATTTTATCATTTATTCATCTCAAAACTTGTCAATTCTTACTATACCAGTTCTGTGTTCCCTTAAAAAAAAATGAATCGCGTTGGCTCTATCAACGATGCGTGGTATTTCGCAACGTTGCGTTTTGTCCATTTAAACCTCTGAGAAGGATCGAACTTTTGGGTAAGCAGTGAACACCCTCACATAGCATATTCGATATTTTTCATGGGTTTAAATAGACAAGATGCGACGCTGCCAAACGGGAAGATTTGTAACTTCGCTGACCCAATTGTGATTGCGAATGGATCTCTTGCAAACTTTTGCTACAACGATTAAGAGTGTTTTATCTATTGTAAAATCGCCTGAAAAGTCGATCGGTGGCATCAGTAAGTCATAAAATGCAATAATAAACTCTCACAAGAGACGTTTAATGAAATCCACGATGGCGGATAAATATCGAGCAATCTGTATGCATGCACCGTGAGCATCCAAGGATGGCCAACTTTGACAACCTCACTGGAGGCAGAGGTTATGTGTTTGTTTACATAGTGATTGGTTTTAATCGATATTGTGAGGTTGGCTATCCTTGGATGTTTATTTCGTGGTGCATGCATAAAAATTGCTCGGTATTTATCCGCCATCTTGGATTTCATTAAACGCCTCTTGTGAGCATATTATTGCATTTTATGACTTTCTGATGCAACCATTGGACTTTTCAGGCGATTTTACACACGGAAAAAAAGATTAGTGAAAATAACCATACGGATACCTGATTTTGGCACCTGCTAGATGTTATGGTAAACTTGACTAGAAGTATGATATATACATTTACCGATATTTTGAGTAAATTCGACATGCAATCAGGTAACATCTCCTAGTACCTAGTCAAAACATAGTATACTTCTGGTTAACATTACCATAACATCTAGCAGGTGCCAAACTCAGGTATCCGTATGGTTATTTTCACCACAGTTTTTTTTCCGTGCACTAGATTACACACTCTTAATCGTTCTAGCAAAAGTTTGCAACAGACCCATTAGCAGAAAAGCCCTATACTGATTTGAGTTCATCATAAATCTCAAGATTCGATGAAACTATAAATAAATACTAATACTGATCTTGATACAAGCAACACGTCCATATTTCTATCATGCGTCTGCTCAGGACAAGATAGCTTCGACTGAATCAAGATTCGACGATGTCTCACTCACTGGTTTTTTCCTCGCTCATTGCATTTTTAGACACTGACGTTGTAAAAGCAGAGTAATACCCGTTTTAGAACTTGGATTTGTTTATAGCGTGTTACTATCACCGAATAATACAATCAGAACGGAAACTCCCATAAGAGCCAATGGAAGCAAGTTTGGAATTTAACGGCACCAATAGGCAACGCTGTGGTCTTATATCCCAACATGGGGACGAGTGTGATTTGGGGTTGAAACTAATTCATTTCTGTAAATTCTGGAAGAAATCTTAATTTTCCGGCCTCACTTTCTTTAATGGCATTTCAGAATGAAAATTTCGCGAATCATGTCCTATTTTTTTTTTTTTCGCGCGTGAATCCAGATGTAAATCCTATATCCCAACATGGCGGACGCGAAATGAATTTGCTTCAAAATCCGATAGAGTTTCCGTTCTGATTGTATTATTCTGTGTTACTATAATCCTCACTGCTTACCAGCTTACTTATAGCTGTGAGAAAAAAAAAAACGGAGCGCAGTTGCATCGCAAGCTCTGTTAGAATGATCAAGAGGAAGGGGAAGGACGGAAGGTGTCGAGGGCGTTTAGCGGGAGGAAACAATGGTCATTGTTGACATCGTGGAGATCCCCCGTTGATTGCGGTGCGTTGCATCGTTGATGGTTGGTGCAGTTCGGGGGTATATACCAACGAGCTTTCCTCCGTTCGTTGGTGATGGGTGGGGGGGCGACGCGATGGATTTAAACCGGAAATGCACAGCAGCAACGCAGAAAAAGAGGAGAGAACATCGCATGCTCCGAACTTGTCCGTATTTATATATTGTATCGCTTCGCGTCAC
Source organism: Trialeurodes vaporariorum (assembly GCA_011764245.1). Taxonomy (NCBI): domain Eukaryota; kingdom Metazoa; phylum Arthropoda; class Insecta; order Hemiptera; family Aleyrodidae; genus Trialeurodes; species Trialeurodes vaporariorum. The sequence goes on along the minus strand of VMOF01000111.1, from coordinate 92,422,564 downwards.
GGATGAGAGAGTTGAATGTCCGAACTCCGGCAGCGTTGAATGTTGAATGTTGAAGTGTCATCAGCCAAAAAAGGGAAGGTCATCAAGTGAGTTAACGGCCGTCCGAAAAATACGGAATCGTTAAGTCCAGACCGCAGCATTCCTCTGACGAGATGACCTGCGAGAAACACGGACTGAGGGGGGGAAAAGAGTCGTGGAGAAAATTAAGATAAAAAAAATAATCTTTGTCCAAATGGAAAACCAGTGCAGAGCTGTTATGCAGTGGAATGAGTCTTACTGGTGAGGCTAGGGGGTTATGCAAAGCAAAGCAGCTATGGTGGGGAGGGGGTCTGAGGGGGTGTGGGGAAGTTGAATAAATTAATGAGACAAATTTAATGCAAATGAATTAATTATTTAAAAAAAGGGGGAGCAGGCAAGGCGCAGAAAAACGTTGATGTCCGGTTCAGTTTAAATTCTTTCGGAAATGATTTTGTCTCATGATTTTTTACCCTTAAAATGCCGGTTTTTGATGCTATTTGGTTTTTTTAATTATTCTTTACGTATATATTCTTATAGACCTACCATTGATTGATTTTTTAATGCAATGTTTAAGTTCAGAAGACTCACTCACTGTTGATTTTTTTTTTTTTTTTTTAGGCAGATCTTAACACACACCCCCCCCCCCTTCCATTCCACGCCCCAGTGTACTCGTTTTTATGACTAGACCTGCCTTACACAATTTTAGTTTTTTATTCACAATAATTGCGGCTCCAAATTGTATTTGAAAAATAATATTTGCTCGAGCGCCTTCAATAAATTGTGTATGCAAAATCTGCACCGTGGTGTAGGAATATTTAACTACCCACTGAATTGAAGCGATTGAACATTGATTAGTCCTCATAACCTGGTCGCGAAAAGGATTAATATGTCTACGTATAGACAAAAGCGTTGAAAAATCTTTGACTTTACCGCAGACGTTCCTCTAAATTTGGAGTAAAAAATAGCCCATCCAAGTAACTAAATGACCAGCTATCAGCGTGTTGAGGCTAGGAGTTTTGGAGCCAATAAATTTAACGACCTGAACACCTCTGTTTATTAGACGCTGGCGTGAGATAAAGAGTTTAGAGACAGACATTCGTCAGCGTTAAACTGAGGATAAATTACAGCTATTAAAGCTTGCTATTAGACTCAAAAATTCTGGTGACAGTTCGTCATTCGATTGTTTTAGACTTTAATCTTTCCTCAGAGAGAAGCCGAAAATCTCGAGTCTGACCTACGACTTAAATACTTATGATTCAGCTTATTGTCTTTGTTTGATGATCGATTTACGACAAAAGTGTAACTGAAAATAACTTGTTCTCTATAGATACAAGGAATTAAGGTGCATTGTGCGCGGCCCAACTATCAGAAGCTAGATCTTTCCTAGGCATTCTTTGTTTTCAGCTCACCTAGTATCTCCATTTGCTCACTATGAAGCACCAAGATTCAGACCCTCGCAACTGCTTCATATATTGCCGGTAATATTGCCAAAACTTTAGGAGTATCAATGATTTCCTCGAAAATTAAACTTATTGTCTCAGCAATTTGGTATATTTGACCCCGCTAGCACCAAATATTTTACAATCAGTCTGGAAACTCTCATGAGAGCCAATGGAAACATTTTTTCTGTCTACTCTGGTGACTTTTCAAGATATCGGACTTATCTCTGTCTCTGTCTTACGCATTGCTTTGCATGAGGATTGTTTTGAACTTCTCAAGATGGCGAATCAGAAATCAATGCTTCAAAATGAACCGAAGTTTCCGTTCTGATTGTATAGTATTCTGCGCTGAAAGCACAAGTGTGAAATCATCATCCTTGTAAAGCTCAATATTATGTAAGTTTAAAAAACAATCTCTTACAAAATTTGAGCTTTTGTACATTGCTGCGTACATTTGCCTCTTGACAATGGTATAAAAAGAAGAAGAAGAAGAAAGAAAAAAAAAAAAGGTTTTTGACCCTTTGAGTTGTGCTTTGAGCGCATTCTCCCCTGACAAACAACGTAAATAGACGCGTGAGCAACTGAGCATGGACCGTGGATGCAACGCGTCTATTCGCATCGGATACTTCTATGACAACGTTGTCAATTCAAGTGTTTTGACAATTTTCTTGTTTGGTGTGAGACAAATAAGCTTCAGATATGGGTCATTCCATCGCATTACTGTCGAAAAGTCATTTTTTACTTTAACCCTTTCATGGAAGGGTTTCTATCGAAATGACACCACCCATATAAGAACAACTCGCGTATTCGATCATAACATTACCATGTACGATCGTTCATAATCAGCCAATCAAACCTATCAAATTCTTATTCCTTGATCAATCGATCAATTTCCCAGAAATTTGAAAGCCTTGAAGTGGCAACGGCGCTTTCTAAGAAACGCGTTTAACAGAAACCCTTTCGAGAGAGGAGGAAGATTGACGAAGCTCATTTTCACCTTGACTTGTATTTGTGGTTTGAGTACCCAGCGCGGATTAGGGTGGAGCGCGTAGCTGCCACATTTATTTATTTATTTATTTATTTATTATTTTATTTATTTATTTATTTATTTATTGATTTTCCAATTGATACGTATAATGCCTCAAGGGCTAAAGTACAGTCAAAAAAGAAAAAAGAAAGAAATTGCCATAAAGGTGAAATTACAAATGATGAAAAAATAATTAAGCCTCCAACAGCTCACTCACACTATAAAAAGCCTTATTCAGGAGAAGGCAGAGCAAATCATTTAAATATTTAGAAACATTATAGGCCCCGAGTTATTAAAAATATCACGGATATTAAAAAAACACAAAATAACGATTCGAGAAATATAGAAAGGCCAATTGAAAGCCTTTTGATGTTGGCAGATTTGTCGGTGCCGGAGCGCTAGAGTTACGAATCATCTTAAAAAGATGTTTATTGATGTCGAATTTTGCTAAGTTAAGGAGTTCTCGCTACTCGATCCTCTGCACTATGACTTACAAAAGAAAGTCCTCTCAATCGAAATTGTATTTGGTAAATTTTTTTTATTGTTTTCCAAACAGTTAAATATTTTTCCAAGCCTACTTTCACGTGGTAGTCACGTTTACTCTGAAACACCTTAAAGCCTCAAAATTCTTTAAAATTGGGCGAGAAAGGATATGATATACAAACTTCTATCAGGATACTTATTTCTTTTGAAAATCTAAGTACTTCTGCACTTTCATTCTTACAAGTCGCAGTTCCATTGCCTTCGACTATCTTGATGATTTCCATTGTTGACGTGAGATTTAGCCAAAGAGTAACAGAAGTAGTTGAAGGGCTAACTGGGTAAAAAATGGGTAAACATAGGGAAAAATTGGAATATTTCAAATGTTTGAATTTTGATTAAAACTTGCAAGAACATTCTGCAACCAGCCTACTATAAAATTAACTCCTTAAGGGGGGGGGGGGGTTTGGGGGTCTCCTCCAGAATACTAGGACCAATATATGCCCAACTTTCTTTGAAGATGTTGGGTGCTTTTTGGTGTTTTTCTCAAAAAACACCATCTTAGAGATAAAATTTAAAATTTAAAACTGTAAAATTTTCTGGTCCAGCTAAATTAATTATAGGTGCTGAAAGATCACAACATTGATTTTTGAGTTAAATTGGCCTAAATTAATTGTAATTTGGTCCACAAAAAAAACCATGTTTTAAGTGGTCATTACCCCATGCATATAGTAAGGGTCTTGGTTCCCAGAAATAAAGGTCCTCCCCCCAAATTAAATTTGATGTGAGTGTTCTTGGGGGTATTCCCTATACAGTTTACTTTTTTTGTGTGTAGACCAACCCCCATTGATATCTCAATTATAGACTTGACAACCGTGATATAGAAAGACGGCCTGCGTATAGAATCTGAACCCGCGTCTTGGTACCTTGGGAAGATGCAGTCCTGTGGAACCGTCTCGTCTCGCCGTCACATAGAGTGCATCGACCAGCGTTGCCAGATCGAGGTTAAAAAGCCGTATCGTCCCCATTTAAATCAATGTAAAACGTACGGCTTCTTCACCTCAATCTGGTAACACTGGCCATCGACGCACTCTTCGACTCCGCGGCCGCCGCGCCAGCCACGAGATGCAGGCGAAGTCCCGAACTTAGAAACGAGGGTAACTGGGGGAGAGGTGGCCGAGGGGGGGGGGGGGGGGGGTAAAAACTCGAAAACTGTGGTGAATAGGTCGAACGTCGAAAGCCTCATCGCGGATCGGGCCCTCGGGGTCGCTCCACCACACCGCCGCGTCGCGCCGCGGTCAGGGTGGTGAAGGGAAGGGTAGGTGAGGGGTGATGTAAAGGGGGAGGGGGAGGGAGGGAGGGGAGGAATGAACAGAAGTCGGGAGTCGACGCGGCGACCGCAAGATTTGAGTTTGTGTTACCATCATCATCGAGACATCGCAGTGGGAATTGGTCGTTTTATAAACGTTTATACAATCGAGCATTGGTGCTTATAGATATATTGTATAGTATAGGAGCCACAAAACAACCAACGCATCGAGTGAGTGTGAGGGGACCTGAGACCTGGGACCTCCACAGAACCGAACAATGATTAATTATGGATATGACGTGGAACATATGTCGCGCAATTAATCCCTTACTCAGACTGGGTTAACCTAGGTCCTTAATGTAAAGACTTTTTTTTTTTTGTCATTATTATTGAAACAATATTTTTTATTTTTCTTTGAAAGAAAAGAAATGATGTTAGTTTGTGTTCAAGATTAATTACCCCAGTTAAATTCAACAGGTTTACCGGCAAACTGACTGATTGATACAATGTGTCATTGTGTCATTGCACTGCCTAGACGCATTTTTTTTTGTTTTTTGTTTGTTTATTTTTTTTGTTGGTGATGCGCTGTATACGCAAAAGAAAAATACCAAATGCACTTAGAAGATTAAGTAATGCACGCTGCGAATACCCGGACTACCATTGGACTCTTACTTTAAAAAGCAACGGTCCCATGGATATACTCTGTTCAGGATAATTTGAAACTTGGCGAGTCAGGTAGAAACGCACTACTTTGCAACGCGGCGCCCATTGAGACGATGATTTCGGGTGGCATCGCTCATTGGGAGTTTGTTCCACTCCACCCGCCGCCGTGATGGAAGAATACCGAGAAACGGCAGACTATGAATTTTATCTGTGCAAAAGTCAAATTACAAACGGTCAGAGATACGATGAAATGGATGAAATTTTTGCCCAAAAGGGCCGTAACTCGTCGAAAGCAGTCGGAAAACATATCTTACCACTCTCGAAAAAAAAAGTCGGAACATTTAAAGAAAGGCTTTGTTTATTTTTATTTTATTTTATTTTATTTTAACAAAATAAATCCTCGAGAGTGGTTACATATGTTTTCCGACTACTTTCGTCGAGTTACGGCCCTTTTGGGCAAAAATTGCACCCATTTCATCGTATCTCTGACCGTTTGTAATTTGACTTTTGCACAGATAAAATTCATAGTCTGCCGTTTCTCGGTATTCGTCCATCACTGCGGCGGGTGGAGTGGAACAAACCCCGAATGAGCGATGCCACCCGAAATCATCGTCTCAATGGGTGCCGCGTTGCAAAGTAGTGCGTTTCTACCTGACTCGCCAAGTTTCAAATTATCCTGAACAGAGTATAGTATCACATAAACTTTTTATTGCTATCAAGTTTCTAAAAGAAATCAACGCTGTAGCTCGCTTAAATTTAGTGGGTAGCTAAATAATCCTACTCCGAAGTTTTAATTTTGCCTATCCTTCTAATTGAAGGTGCTCGTCGGAGCAATAGTTTGCAAATATCATCAATTTGGGATCGATTTTACTTTTGATTAGAAATTGACTTTCGTTAGGCAGATCGAGCCGTGGGTTGAGAAAACGCTGTTATACCGTAGGTTGAGCGACACTGGGAACTTGAACGCACTGAAAAAAGGTAGAGAGCACTGCACAAATCTAGTTTTCAGCATGAATTTTCCAGCAGATTTTTTACATAATTTTCCTCTGTTCTAATTTAATTTCTTCTAAAGTAAGTCGATTCATGATCGATTTGGTTTGTCGATACCAATCGTAAAAAAAAAAAAAAAAAAAAAAAAAAAAAAAAAAAAAAAAATCGGCAAATGAAACGACACATGTTCATTACAAATATTAATATTAAAATAATGTCAGCTCTGGACCCACTGTTTTCATCACTTTTATTTTTCGCTTGGTCTTTATCGTATCATCATTTGTCTCAATTCAAATTTATGTTTGTTTTATTCATGTTAAAAAAAAAAAATAAGGTAGTAAATCAATAAATAAATAAGTGTAGTGTTTGAAAAGAATGTTGGGAACCACTGGAGACATGGGATTCAACAGATGAGTTTGAGGTCCGTTCCTCTCTCTCTCTCTCTCTCTCTCTCTCTCCTCTCCTCTCTCTCTCCCTCTCCCTCTCCCCCTCTCACTCTCTCTCTCCTCTCTCTCTCTCTCTCATCTCATCTCCTCTCTCTCTCTCTCGCCTCTCTCTCATCTCTCTCTCTCTCTCTCTTCTCTCACTCTCCTCTCGCTCTCTCTCTCTCTCATCTCTCTCCTCTCTCTCTCTCTCTCTCTCTCTCTCTCTCTCTCTCTCTCTCTCTCTCTCTCTCTCTCTCTCTCGGCCCTCTTCTCGGGTTACAGTCTCCGTTCTCGAAGCGTTGATAACGTCTGATGAATGATGATATCACTGTTCAGGAAAAAAAAAGCTTTTTAAGCGCATTGCATGAAGCACTGAGGCTTGTGTGGCGCCTAATGTCAGCTCAATAGGCATGATTATTTGCCACGGGTCAGATTAAGGTCATCATTTTGACGTCTAATTGAAAAATTGCGTTTAGTTAAATTAAGTTAAATTTCCAAGTAAATAATTCTCATACGCGAAACAATGAGCTTTATCGTTTTTCTATGGCAGCTGTTGCATTTCTACAAAAATGAATCCAACGTCTAATGAATCTAACTAATCAAAAATGAATTACGTTTAGTGAAATTAAGTTAAATTTCAGCAAATTCTTCTCATACGTAAATCAATGAGCTTTATCGTTTTTCTATGGCAGCTGTTGCATTTCTACAAAAATGAATCTAACAAATATGATACTGTGGTTGACGAAGCGAAGGCTTGTCAACGAGACTAGGAAATAGAGAGGGAGCAGCCAGGATGCTAATGTCGTAAAAGTCCTTCAACCAAAAATTAGGGCAGTTTCACATATAATGAGATTTTGTAACGTCGTTCCTGTCGATTCCTGGGAACTGTATACGGAGCTGCTACTCAGTCGCATTGTCTGTCGTTGTTGATCTGAGCGTGTTTTTGGTCAATCATCTATCATCCTGTGCCGTAAAATAATTAAGAGCAATCATCACAAGTACTATCGACGAATTAAAGATTGTCGCGAGATTTTCACTCATTTTCAGTTATGGGTGTGAGTGTGCGACTGATCTCCAACGGAGTTGGCTCCTCAACCGTACTGGCCTCTCGCCTTCAAAGTGTGAGGAGTATGAAAAGTGGCCGAACCGAAACCTTGAAGGCGAACCTTACTATCTCGTGAAAATCTCGCGACGATCTTTGATTCGTCGATAGTACAAAATCAGTGTTTCTGCTAATTATTCTATTACCTAAACTGCCAATAATTTACTAGAAACCGCTCCAATTTTGTCGACAAATCCCCAAACTCGGTCAAAGTTCAACGCATCGCATTTGACTCGCGGATCGTATTGGTCGGCTTTTGGCAGGAAGAGAAGGCGGGTTTAAAACGGACCCGAAATCTAGCGCCACTATAACCTCTATCATCGTATTTCCGTTCAACTTCAGATTGATTTCTCCCCGCCCCGTCCAGAATCTCTGAAAAAGTCCAGATTTTCGCCCTCATCAACCAATCTCAACTCGGTAGGTCGCCTCAGTAAGGTCACGGCTGACAAGACAGGCTTGAATGGGTTGGTCGGTGGTTAACTGGTTGGACGAGTACAGTAATTCGTCTTCCTCCCTCTCCTCCCATTTAAAAGCGTGTGTTGGAAAAGGACAGAGATGGGGGCTGAAGTCACGTGATAGCCCTCTCTGCTATCCTTGTCTAACACATGTATTCGAATGGAAAGGAGAGAGAGAAAGACAAATTCCTGTATCCGCCCCGTGGCTGTCGCGTCAGAGCTGTCAGGATGCACTGGGCACTTATGAAAACGAGCCCTTTTTAGTACGCGAGAAAAGGAGGTAATCGCTTCATTCATTCATTCATTCATTCATGGGTTGTTGTTGTTTTTTTTTTACGCACATTATAATATGCTGTGTTCTGGATAGTGGATAGTGTCTAAGGAGCCGTATAAATAGCAGTCACAGGAGCGTGAGGCGGGTTCATTCATACTACAAACTTTGAGCCATCCGTGCACAGGATGTAGAATGTAGATGTAGACCGTAGACCCTTAGTTTCATCGCAACCGCAAAAAAATATCGGTACTCTTTGCTTCGTCCCCGCCCACAACTATCGCGAGCAATGCTGCCACATCATATGAAAAAAATAATAATAATAATTCTTCAATTCTATAACCTCCAAATGGGGCAGTTGCAAGGGTCTGAAATGTTCAGTTTTTTATAAAGAAAATGAAAGTACTTGATGAGCTGAGAAAAAAGATGCCTTTGGTTTCTAATTAAGTCCCACTGTCCCGGAGATGAGATTTTGGCCCAAAATACATTGTTTTAAATGGGAATTCCACGTAGTGACGTCACTACACCCACGATTTTTTGCAACTTTATACGATTGTATCTCCAAAACCAAGACACTTAGAAAAAAACCAAAGGCACCATTGTTCTCAGCTTATCAAGTACTATCGTTTTCATTATAAAAAACACAACATTTTAGACCCTTGCAACTGCCCCATTGTATTTAAGCCTCTAGTTAGCTTAATTAATGCCAGGCTTTAAGCGTGCTTAATGCTTGTGCATCGTACTTTATAAGGTTATAAAAAAAATCGATTTTAAAATACTACCTATCTCATAAAAATCCTCATATTCCCATTGATAACTGAATAATGAACTTTATAAACAATCAGTACTTTGAAGTGTGATTGGATCAAAATCAGTAATTTGGAGCTAGCCAGCTTCTGTACTTAACCCTTTATGGACCAAGCCTGAGTATTCTCGTTTTTCTCCTCTACTCTGTTTCACATTGATTCAGCCTTCATTTCAGATAAAAGCTAATCTAGATGAAAACATTACAATAGATAAGGTCTCATCAGGCGCCTTGAATTCATCGTATAGGCAATTCCAACTCCATCAAGTACGAACAGTTAACTACCTTCCCCGTAGAAACGGAGGAGTGGTGTTCTCTTGAACTAGCCTGGTCCTTAAAGGGTTAACGGCTCAATGATTAGAACTATCGAAAAAATGCTAAAAATATCTTCAAAATCGATTACTTGTCTTAAAAATCTTTGATACTAAAGTCGACAATGTTTCAGAGTCTCGATATTTATATTGCAGACAGTGGCGAGGCGTGCGATTTGGCAACATTCCTTTTCCCCACTTAAATACATTAGAAAGGTCGAAGTGCCTGGTCGTCACCGATGACTGAAGTGTTCGACCATTTTGGTGGATTTAAATGGAGAAAATACATTGTTGCCATATTTCAAGCCTCGCCACTGATTGCAGAGGTGTGAGGCGTGCTATCTGGCAACGAGACATTTTATCCATTTGAACCCATTGAAAGGGTCGAACTCGATGATAATCACCGATACCTAGATAGTTCGATTCTTTTCGTAGGTTTTAATGAGCCAAAAGTAACGCTGCCAAATTACACGCTTTGCCCCTGATTTATAGCCAAAACTGACAACGCGCATAAGCCCATGGCTCGTTGAGCGGCCGATTCCGCAATAATGAAAGGGTCGTTTGTGTCAAGTTACGCAGCTCTCGGAACCAAGGATGTGGTTTGACGATTAGCCTGCTGACTGAGTCTGAGTCAGAAAGTGGTGAAGTGACGGGGCAAAGGCGAGGATGTGTGTTCTGGTTACTTCCTACCTTGGTCCTTGGTACCATAGAAACGTATATCTGAGACCGAGAAACACTTGTTGTGGCTGTTCAATTTAATTGAATGAACACACAAAGGGCGGAAAAAAGGTTTAGGAAAACACGACGTTCCTGTGTCAGGACGAGGGGATCTGCCACCAAATTATGTTGGAGCGGATCTGGTTCTAAATAATGTTGGAAACCTTACATAGAACACATCAATGTAGAACAATATGTAGACGGTTCATTTGGTGGCCAGACAGTTTGTCCCATCGTTCTTGTCCAAAGACACAGTTGGTCCAATGCCTTTTTTGGTCCATAAGGTTAGTTTGTCCACAAGTCAAACTTGTCCAAAAAAAATGAGATCCACGTAGGAAAATATCCAATTAGTAAAATGGTCCAATTACTTCTTTGACCAAAGGTAGAACTAAGATAATTTTTATTCCTCCGAAAAAAAAAAAAAAAAAAAAAAAAAAAAAAAAAAAAAAATACTTACAAGTGTATTGCAAGTCAATCCGCTCTTAATAATTTGATGCACACAATTTCAAATATACATTTAATTTTTAAAATGTCTCTGCAATAGATGATTGAAAAAAGAGAGAGAAAAAAAAAATGTTTTTCCATTCTTAAGTTCATTGATGTATAGAAAATAATCACCCTTAATAAAAAATCAACATTTTATTTTTTTACTTCTATCTAACACGTTAGTTTTTCGTTGAGTCAACAGAAACTACTAAAGAGGCGTTGTGGAGGTAGTATAGTTTTAAGGACAAAAACGTGTTTCGACCTAAGTTTACGTTGGACGTTTTTTGTGTTAGTGGACGACGAATGTCAGGACAAGAGGTATTGGACAAAAGGTGAACGTGGACAAAATATTTTGGACGAAACAGTGCAGTGGTTGCACAGAAAAAAAAGCTATTGTCATAATACCATATTCTAGTCATATTACTAGAAGCACAGCGATATGTGAAAGACAGAAAGTCTAGTATACTTTGACAAGAAAATTAGAAAATTCTGGTGTTAAAACCAGAATATGGTCATAGAACTAGAATTTCCTAAAAGTTCTCTAGAAGTATGCCAGTAAAAAAATGCCTCCCGGCAGGCCGGTAAGACGAAGTAGATTCCATGCTCGGTTAAATCATTTTTTCACAAATTTAAATATAGGTTATAATTTTCGTTGATTTTTTATTTTTTATTATATCAGCTGCTCAAAATCCAAATATTACTGTGAAAAAGATTATATTACCAATAGAGAAATGTGTAATCTTTTCAATGCAAGTGAGAAATAAAAGCTAGGTTATATAAGTTTTTCACAAATTTTAATAAATAGGTTATGTTTTGATTTTCTTTGGATTATTAAATTTTTTTTTCTATCAGCTGTTCAACGCATTTAAATAAAAATGCCCATAAGAAAAAGATTATAGTACCAAGATAGAAAAATGTGTAATCTTTGTAACGCTAATGAGAAATAAATCTGAATAAGAGCAGCTGATAAAACAAGAAAATAAATAAACAACGTACCTAAGCAACAGTGTACGTGTAAAACAAAGAAAGAGCAATTATACCAATAGACTATCCTTGTCTTTCACTTGTAAAATCCCATAAGAAACTAAATAGCTCGTAAAACACGTAAAACACAAGGAAAATTAAAGGAAAAGAGCATAGGAACTAAAAACATCCTTCACGATATATATTAAAATTTACGATACAAAAAAACAATTTCTTCATATAAAAACACTGCCAAAAAACCCGAAAAACACATCACTATAACTCGCTTACAACGCAAAACACGAAAAAAATGACTCGAGTAAAAAAGTTGCGTAACGAAACGGCCAACATAAATTTTCCCAAAAAAACACTCAAAACAAACACTCCTAAAAATAAACCTCAAAAACACATTTTACGACTCAAACACGGCCCATAACGCGAAAACTAACTGTCGGATTTACACCATCTTCGAACTCATCCAAGAATTAAAACCAACGAATAGTTGAGACAAATTTCAAAAATAAAAACCAAAAATTACGAACAGGATCGTGGTACATAAAAACGGTAAAACTGGCTGAAACATACATATAAATATATATATATATATATATATATACAATTTTCAACGAGTGGTATTTTCTCACTCAGGGGACCATGAAACGTGCTCATTTGATAAAATTTCCCGAAAAATCCAACATCGCACCCTCCGCAATAAGTAGATTCATGGAATCTACTTAAAAACTAGAATTCTGGTAGCTGTACTATCCCTTACATAAGTTCACATATTGTCATGCTTCTGCAGGTAATCTTTTTTCACACTGTGGTACGCAAGCGCAAAGAAGAAACGGAATTTCTGACATTACGGTTGAACGTCATAAATCAGTGAATCAGCTGCATTTAAAGCTGATCTAATCTTCATCTCGCTTTCCAGAAAATTGACTGCATTTTTCTTCACAGTTGGTGATAAGAACGTGCTCACATATTAAAACCCTTCTCCCCACAATCAGTAGCTCTGACAATGGAAGCTCAAATTCGAGTGAAACGGAGTTCTGGGCACGATTCTTTTTTTCATTTCATCTTCGGGTTATTCGTCTTCAGTCAGCTTGAGCATCTCGAGTACTCGGTAATTAGTCGACCCTATCCGGGGGGGGGAGGGGTGCGTTCGAAGGGGAGCCCCCGATTCTCTCTTCATCAAAAAGGTGTGGTACGAGACGATAGAAAGGGGGGGGGGGGAAGCTCTCTCTGCTGGAGTAGGGGCTCAGCGCGGCTATAATCAAACAATAACTCATGCTCAGACACTTCTTACTTATTAGCTTCCTGTAGTTGAGGTTTCTGTGTATAGGGTGTTCTTAAAAAAATTACTCAATTTAAACGGTGCACCTTTGAAAAATGTCTGAACTTTAACCCTTTTTTGACCGATAGTACTTTTGATAGTCCTGCATACTCCAACCTTCATATAAAATACATGGAGCTGGGCTAGTAGGCATCGTACCATCGATCGCTGCTCGCAAGTAGTGTTACCAACTGGCAATTTGAAAAAGCCGGACTTTCGGCCGCAAAAAGCCGGACTTTTCGTCAAAAAGCCGGACATTTCGAAGAAAGGAATTTCGCAAAATTTTCGGCTCCTGAAAGACATAAACTAAGCGTTTTCGTTCGAAATAATCAATGTTAATGTGATTTTCATAAGACTAAGCAACTATATTAAACAAATTTTTAGCATAATGCCTTCCTGCAGTTAACGACTTCGGTACTCGTTAATGACGCCAAGTCGTGAATTTGCGGCGGTAGCAAACCTCTTTTCTCTTTCTTTTTTTTGTCCCTTTTTCCTCCTTTTTCCCCACATTTTTGGGCCTTATATCATTAAACTCAAAAAAGCCGGACATTTTCCGAAATTTGAAAAATCCGGCCGGACGCCGGACAACGGTGCCAAAAGCCGGACATGTCCGGCAAAAGCCGGACGGTTGGTAAGCCTACTCGCAAGTACCGCTATACTATGAGGGTCTAGGGGAATCTTAACTTTAACCATTTGTCGACCGACAGTACTTTTAAGTACCGCAGATTCGAACCCTCTAATAAAACACACGGAGATGGATTAGTAGGCATCGGACCATTGATCGGTACATCGATGAGGGTCTAGGGAAATTTTTGTTTGGACTGATTAGCAGCATTGTTTTGGCTTTGAAATAGTCTGTTTTGATACACTGAGAAAAATTTCCTGTTGCCGTAACCGGACGTCTTGTTAGTACTTACATATGAGGAATTCCTGTTATTTCTGATATTTCAACAGGAATTCCTATCGAAATGACAGTAATTCCTGTAGAAACAATAGGAATTTCGGTTAAGTAAGTATCAACAAGTATCAAGGTTCCGGTTGAATTAACCGGAAATATTTTCTCAATATATAGAGCTCGTTTCAGAAGTGTACAGAAGTGTTGTTTACTTATATGCACGGTGGTTCCGTCTGTGTAGTAGTATACCGGTGCAAATAGTGTCTAGTGTAGCGCGGGCTGTTTGAAATTGAAGTGATTTCCTGAGTTAATGAGTGGATTTTGAACGTTTTTAATGTGCGCATCGTTATTTTCGCCGAATTTTACGCCATAAGAATCAAGGATCTATATTGTTGTAGCAAAAGTATGCAACAGACCCATTGAATGATCAGTCGGAGCCATTCATGCAAATTCAACCCAAGTTGTTCACAGTCCTCCGAAACACTCTGTATATGTGCGTATATATTTACACCGTCTAAGCTCGTGAGTCATGGTTCATACGCGGTATGACTGTCCGGGCTGTCGACATCAAAATCAAATTGAACCGATATTAATAGCACTCAACCGCCACCGTTTGCTTCTTCAACAACCCCCCCCCCCCCCCCCCCTCGTTTGCCCCGGCGTTCTCCCTCATGCACCCAGCCCATCCAGCCTGTATACGCTTCTTCAAATAAATTATTATTCAACGAACAATTTAAGTCCTGAACTTGGACGCGGGGTGGCCGAGACCGAGCTCAAGTGCAGCTTTGACCCTGTTATATCGGTCCATGACACTCTCGTTTCTCCCGGTATTCTCGGTCCTTTAGTTAATTTGTTCTCTTCTAGTAGAGTTTTAAGGAGGAAAGGTTGGAAAGGCTGATGTACGGACATTTGTACAATGATCTCTTTAACTGGTTTAAATTTCTGTTATATGAAGCCCCAATGAGAGAATTGGTTGGTTACTTTAGAATTTAGAAAGAAAAGACAAAAAAAGTTTATGATGGTAAAGTGAACTTGAGGTCGTTTCAGAAGTGTAGGCACACCTAAACCGATAATCTTTGGAATCTTCCGACATTATTTCTCATATTACGTAATAAAAATTAATGAAAATTAGTTTGGGAGTTGGTTTTTCATTGAGGAACGCTTTAAAATCAAAAGTTTGGAGTTGAGGGCAAGTTTTGTTTTGATTTGAAGGATTGAAAATTGAAAAGTCACCAAAGATTACGGTCCAGGTGCGCCATACCCTTCTGAAACAAGCTCTACTAAGAACTGAGAAAATTCATTTGCTTAGTTTTCAATTACAGAGCCGAGCAAGTGGAATTGTCGCATAAAAAAAAAAAAAACCAAACAAAAAACAAAAAAGAGACAAATAAAGGTTGACTGTAGCAAACATTGAGCTTGTAAGTGGATTTACGTTCTGATGTTCTTACCGTTATTTTCTAGCGATTTTACGTAGGATCCAACCCTCCATAACGCTATAGCAAAAGTTTGCAACACTCCTAATTTTAAAAGTCATGGCCTCCGAACGTTTTTGTTAAATATTTAAGAAAACGGAATGCTGAACCCAAAAAAAAAAAAAAAAAAAAAAAAAAAAAAAAAAAAAAAAAAAAAAAAAAAAAAAAAAAAAATTGTGTAACTGGCAAAATAAATTGTGAAATTAAAAAAAAAAAAAAAAAAAAAAAAAAAACTTTCTGAATTTCAAAGATCGATTTAAACTTCGTTGGTCCAGCATTCCTTTTCGTTAAATTAACAAAACCATTTTTCTTTTAACATTAAATTTTTTAAATCGCAACTAATTTTTTTTCAGTGTTCTTTACAATGTCACAAATAAACGACGAATAAAGCGCTTATGGAAATTGAACTACTCCAAGAACCGAGGATACTTGTAAAGTTGCAACTGATAAAATCGTTTAGAATAGATGAGTAAACACGTGTTTATTGCTCCACCCACAATATCGCAATGCGGCTGTTCATGCAACTCATGCTTTTTTGCCACAAAAACCCGTGTAAAAAACCGATTCTTGAAGGGGTAAAAATTAACTCCTAATTAAGTATCGAGTATTTTACGTAGGTT
Organism: Trialeurodes vaporariorum; assembly: GCA_011764245.1. Classification (NCBI taxonomy): domain Eukaryota; kingdom Metazoa; phylum Arthropoda; class Insecta; order Hemiptera; family Aleyrodidae; genus Trialeurodes; species Trialeurodes vaporariorum. The sequence goes on along the minus strand of VMOF01000111.1, from coordinate 92,406,783 downwards.
TAAATGGAGGAAATAAGCTGGTGCCAATATGCAAGTGCAGCTGGCGCCAGTGATCAAGATTTAAAGTACGGCCCTTTTCAGACTTTTCACCAGAACCACGACCACGAGGGAAAATATGAAGGCTACCTTCAAACGTAAACCTTTCAGACAATAATTAAAGTATTTCCAACCGACTACCCCTCCCTCCTCCCGGACTCCCCTCATTTCTCCGAGATACACTGATTGAAACTAATTTTTGAAATTTACAGGTAAATTACTGCTGTTAACATTGTTAACAACACCACTGTTCAAAACTAATGTAAACTAATTCGGAAAAGATAACAATCAAAAATCTGTAATTTTGAAAAAAAAAAATATTAGAAATTGCAAAATCTAGCAATCTATAGCAATCAGAGAACAAAGCAACATCATCTTTTCTTCTCATCAAAAATTACTACGGAGCTCTAATCGATTGTAAACATCGGAAAGAAAACCTAGTTCCCGAACAAGACATTTTCATTAGCCACGGCCCGGCCGGGCCCGGCCGGGCATTTCTCAAGGTCGCTGGAAGGGACCGACAATCGCTACTACATCAAAGGCATTCCAGACGTCTCGGTTTATAAAGCGTGTAAATGCCATCCCTTTGTCGAGTGATTATTCTAAGCTGGTAACAATCCTGGAACCAACGTATCTTTTTAGCACCTTTTCTTGTTTTCCACGTTTTTCACTCAATTTTCCACTCCACCATCTCTCCATTTTTGTCTGTCTCTGTTTTGAAAATATTCGGTCGCTGTGACAACGCAACGTAGCTAACCAGTAACCACTTTGCGTGGGTTACGATACATGTGCTCCAGATGAGGAACATCTCTGTTTTTTAGGAATTCTTCGCCCCTGCCCCGAATCTCTCTCTCTCTCTCTCTCTCTCTCTCTCTCTCTCTCTCTCTCTCTCTCTCTCTCTTCTCTCTCTCTCTCTCTCTCTCCCTTTCGCTCGCCCCTCTCCCTCCCTCTCTCTCCCTCCCTCCCTCTCCCCAAATTATTTATTTCCCTTTAATAGACGTCGCGTTGCCTCAGATTTAGGGGCGAATTTTTAAACCCGCGGAGAATAGTCGCCTTTAAAGGAATTTTAAGGAATACTTCAGAGGCCCTGGTTTGCTTACGATTTTGTATCTTCGGTAATTTTTTGTGGGGAATCTCGTTTATCAATGGATAATGAATATTCTTTCCTCTCCTCCACCCTTTCAGTCATCCCTTAAAATTTTAAAATGAGAAATTCGAGAAGTTCAAGGCAAAATGTGCAACTTATGAAGGGAAGAAACCAATTGGAAGGATTTAGAAAATTTCCAATTTTAAGCTTCTATACTCCAACAAAATTTCATAGAATTAACCATCTGATCAAAAACTTCAGAAATCTTACTTATAGATTTGTATTCATTTGGGTCCTTTGAGCGCCCCTTTATGGTCTGAGATCGAAAAAAAAAATGTCAAAAATAATCGAAAATAAGTTATCATCAAAATATTTGGTTTTCTAACTTTTAAGCTGAATTTTAACTTTTCCAGTGACATTCCTGGGCTCAAATTGCTTGTTGACAGAGAATTTTCTGAGATTAAAATTGAGCCGAAAGTTAATAAATGATAAATTGATGAAAACTTTTAATAAATTAATTAAAAACATAAAAAAATAAATAAATTAAAAAATAAATAAATAAATAAATAAATAAAATAAATAAATAAATTGAAAAAAAAAAAAAAAAAAATAAAAAAAAAAAAAAAAAAAAATTAAAAAAATTGAAAAAAGTTAAATAAAATAAATAAATTGATAAAATAAATTCAAAATAAATAAATAAAAAAAAAAATTGAAATAAATAAATAAATAAAAAAGTAAATAAATAAATTTAAATATATTGATGAAACTTTTTGATTTTTAGCCACTTTTTGACGATCTCAGACCGTGCGACCAACAAAAATTCAACATTTTCAAATCCTCAAATTCCTCCCTCTGCACAATGCATTTGTACATAGAATAATTGAGCTCCTCAGATTTCTATGTTTTAAAATTGCAAGGGCAATGTTGCCAGATTTTACTAAAAAATACCAATTTTTACAATAGGTCAAAAAATGGGAAAAAAATCGGATAACTTTCCGAAACGTGACAACACTATGTAAGGGACACTCTTCCCCCTGACAACCAATAAGGAGTAAAACTTAATCTTCGGAGGATTCAATTTTATTTATTTTCAGGTGCTATTTCTTGACAAATAGGCAGTGGCGGCTCGTGCAATCTGGCAACCGTGCACTTTTACCATTTAAACGTATGCAAAAAGATCGATACTAGGTGAGGCGTAGCGCCTCACCTAGTATCGATTATTTTACACAGTTTTAAATGGAGGAAATCCATTGTTGCCACATTGCACGAGCCGCTGCTGCAAATAGGACCCCTACTCTGGCACCCCCCCCCCCATTCCGAACGGTATTTCTCCTTGAAATCACTATTGTTTGGCAACACTGACGAGAATGCGGAAAGACAAAACATTTATCGCAACCAAAACACATTCTCGCTCGTAAAATAGCAGCTCTGGAAGGGTGTGTTTTTTAGGAGTGAAATACAGTGTAGTTGTTTTAGGGACTGGATAATAGTCTGATGCGCGGAGGGCTTCGAGGGGGGGGTGTGAGACGGCAGAACATGGAAACAAGTAACCTGCTACTTCCGTCGCTGGGCCGCTGTGCCTGGGTCCGATTCCTGGCTCTGGATGTGTGCCCCTTTTGCCCGCGTCTCCCGTCATAAAAGCGGGATCGCCCGCCGCGGCACACAAGAGCACAGGTCTGGATATTGGGATAGGGAGCAGGGACTGGGGGAAAGAAGGGGAAGGGGTGACCGTTGTACATATATATAGGAGAGCCGAAATTAACAAGTTGCTGTTAAACTGTTCTTACCTATATAACTGATCCATCCTCATCCTACCCTCCCTATTTTTCTGTGAATGACTGGGGGCCCGGTTGGTTGGTTATGGGACGTCTGAGTTAGTGTGGGGTACGATACGGGTTCCTAATATTAGCGCCGCAGGACTCCCTTGCCACAGTGGGTAGAAATGATTCGATTCGATGGCCGAACATTGACGTGAGTTAAAAACATACCGTTTCATAACTTTTAGAACTATAATGTGGCTGTTGCACACTTTTGCCATAGAAGATTTTATACAGGGTGTTAAGAAAAAAAGTTTCCACTGCGGTTTTTTCGAAAACGGCTGCGAATTTTGAAAAACGGCCAAAAACGTGTCCAATAATATCGAGGGGAATCCATTTTTGGGGGGTTATTTTTTAGGCGCCCCCCTGGGAGGGGCGGGGGAGGGGGTAACCCCATTTTTTCTTGTGGGAGCCCTATTTTTTTATTTCAGTATCTGAAAGAGCAATAATAAAAAAAAAAAAAAAACCTTTTTGGCGCGGTATTTAAAAGCATTTTATGAGTTTATAGGAAAGGATTCGTGCGTTTTTAACGCTACCGTCGTTATTTCTCAAAATTTTCACACCTGAATCGACCCTTCAGTCGCTTTCAGCAAAAGAGTGCCACCCATAGCCCGAAATTCGGTATTTTCTGCCCATTGCACCTCGAGCTGAGTGAGTTCTGTCGCTCTATCAGTCGGAATCGAAGCGCACCCTTCGCTTGTCTCAACTCATCGCATCTCATCCGCTGTCACCAACAACACAGTTTTTACGCCTCGATAGCGTTAATTTGAGCCTTGGCGGTGGCTGCGCCCGTTTTCAAAACGAGGCGGTATACAACGAGAGAAATAGCTCTTAAAACATCCTATCTGCTTTTTACTAGAATTCTTAATGCTATCTTAATGTTGATTTCTCGAGAAGAGCACGGCTATAATGTTTCAACGGCCCTAGGAATTTGTCTCTCTCTCTCTCTCTCTCTCTCTCTCTCTCTCTCTCTCTCTCTCTCTCTCTCCTCTCCTCTCTCCTCTCTCTCCTCCACTTTGAACGTGTGTGTTAGAATAGGAAGGAGATAGGGGCTGAAGTCACGTGATGGTCCCCTTTGCTATCCTTTTCTAGCACGTGTTTAAATGGAAGGAAAGAGAGAGAAACAGACATGTTCCTGTATCCGCTCATGCCGGAGACCGCCTCTCCATTGAGATTGAGACGCAGCGTCCGTCCGTTCGATCGGAAGATGAGAGATTAAAGAAGAAATCTCGGAATCCCCGATCCCGGATTCCCGATTTCCAATAACGGGAAGAGTCCCGGAAACTCGGGTGATAAATGCACAACGATAGGTCAGACGGAGTCCCCGAAGGATCTCCTTTGTTTTCTTTGTTTAACCAAAATACTCTCGTTTTTTTTCTTTTCTTGAAAATACACACTCTCAATTTTGACGCAACATCCTCATCTTGATTTAGACTCACTTTTCTCCTCTCCTGTTTAAAGTGTGTTTCGGTGTTTGGATCGGGTGGTCCAGTACATCAATACGATAAGCTTAATAGCAGAGGATTCCTAATAATTCGAGATTTTAAGGGTCAAGATAGATATATCTTTGCTTCGTAGGTTCTATATGATCAGTAGCGGTGACGAAAAAGGGAGGTTTCTTTGAATATCCCGAGATTTGTCCGCCGGACAAAAGCTAACTTTTGCCCAAAGATGCAGTCTGATGGACCTCCAACGGCAACTAGTGAACCCAATTTGAGAGGATTTGAGGCTAGGTTTTGAGTTGGTGGCAGTGGCGGCTCGTGCAGTTTGGCAACCATGCTTATTTGTCATTTAAACCTATGCAAAAGTATCGATATCATGGGGGTGCAATTGCACCTCCTGAAGATCGATTGTTTTACATAGGCTTAAATGGAGAGAATACGTTGTTGCCACATTGCACGAGCCGCTACTGGTTGGTGGATCCATGTATCCCATATTTCGTATATAATGCACTATCGTATTTAGGTTTCTTGCAGTTTCGTTTTGTTTTATAAACTAGATCCTACCTATAAAAAAAGGGTCCGATTTTTTTTTTTAAATTTAGTTATGTTTTATTAACTAGAGTATTATCTAGGTTAGGTTTTGAAAGAAAACATAGAGCATCATGATATCCTACTTAAAAACCACGAAATTATTCATAGGGATAACAATTTAATTGCTTACTACTCTAAAACCTAACTTGGAAATTCTCCTAAGTGGTTGGTTATAGTTTAGCTATTGGATATTTTGCTTGATTGATCAAACCGCAAAAATTCCTCTTTCGGCTGTGCCTGATTTCTTCCTGCCATGACAAATACGATGAGATTTGGAACATAGATTGCTGTAGAGAGAAAGAAAATAACGCAGACAGGTTCAAAGTATACCAAACTTCACAAAAAGGAAGAGTTTTCGCAAGTGGGGTTTGAAAGATTTTGAAAAGAATTTTGGTATTTTATGCGAATGCTTTTATCCACGAGCATTCTTACAATTTTTGAATGATTTCGTTTTTTTTTCCGCCATCGAAAGTCTGAGTAATCGTTCTCGATGCCGATCTTACAAATTAGTTTCAAAAAAACAAAAAAAACAAAATAAATAAATAAATAAAATGAGATAAAACCCTGTTGACCATTTTACCCGTCCGAAGTTTTCCGCGATCAGTCATTCGCAAATCGTTTGACGGTTTGACGTTAATTGAGGGGCTTTCTTCTTTAGGAAGGATTTATAAAATATCAGGTACACTCTTTCAAAGTTATCAGTACTGTGGTCAAATCAGGATTTCCTCGGAAGAGCAAACCTTACGTTCTATGGGCCCTTCTTCTATAGAAAGCGCCTCAATTATCGAAAGGTTAAGCTGGCTTAGGATTTATAGACGCACGGCTTTTATGATCAGTGCGTTCTACTTCCCCTCTTTCCTGCCATTAATTTTTTTTTTAAACATTACTGCTAAAGATACCTGCGTTACCGGTTGTTTTATCAAAATAACTCAGATTTTAAGAATTTATTGACGCCGCCACACAATGGTCTGAGACAGCGGCGGCTCGTGCAATGTCGCAACAATGGATTTCCTCCATTTAAAACTGAGTAAAATAATCGATTACTTGGTGAGGCGCAGCGCCTCACCTAGTATCGATCTTTTTGCATACGTTTAAATGGCAAAAGTGCACGGTTGCCAGATTGCACTAGCCGCCACTGGTCTGAGATCGTCAAAAAGTGGCAACAAACCACAAAGTAAATTCCTCATCAATTTATTATATTTATCAGCTTTCAAGACCAATTTTGATCACAAAGAAAACTAGTAACAAGCAATTAAAATCTAGATATGTTACTGGAAAGTTTGGAATAAAGCATTTGAAAGGTCGAAAACGATGATTTTTGATGGAGGGTACTGATAACGTCGACACCCACAACATCGTCTCGCAACGTCGACAACCATAACGTCGACAAAAATTCGGTGTCGACGTTATTTTTCGAGCGTGGTGTCGTGATTTCATAACGTCGACACCGAATTTTTGTCGACGTTGCGTGTCGATGTTGTGGATGTCGACGTTTTTTGATTACTTTTTCTGACGGATTTTTTCCCATTCTTTGTCGACCTCAGACCATGGTGCGCCGAAAAGCTCCAATAGCTCCATAGTTCAGCCATAGCCGAAGCGAGGAATTTCTCTTTCTCTTTCTTCCCCCGTTTAACTACATGTGTTAGGTAAGAACAGAAACAGGAGCTGAATACACCTGACAGTCCCTATATCCATCCTTTTCTAGTACATGAGTTCAAACGGGCTAAGAGAGAGAAATACAATATCCTGGCTAAGGCTGCATAGTGCATATGGTCCAGACCGCCTTTCGGATATGCTTTCTTACTCTCGAATTTACGCCTGGCAACGTTGCAAATAATCAGTGTCCACTCGGACTCGACGGAAACCGGTTCGATCAGAATCAGAAGAGTATTATTGCCCTGAGTTAAGATGAACTGATCTCGGGTTCGAAGCACTTTGGTGCAGAGCTGCCGTTTTGCGTATAATTAATGACATTTTTTTAAATTTATCAACGATTCCACCGGTTCAGAAAAGATTACACAATTCAGTTCAGTGTATGACTGCACTGCACGAAAATACTCTGATCTGTAATATTTTCTCAATCGGTGGAATCGCCGTTAAATCATCAAAATAACCGCAAGTTTTTTTTTTTTGTCATCGACGTTTCCACCGGTTGTGAAAAGATTATACAGATGCGAGCATTTTCGTGCATTACAGCTGTACACTGAACTGAACTGTATAATCTTTTCTCAACCGGTGGAATCAGCGGTGAATTGAAAAATGTCATTGATTAAACGCAAAACGGCAGCTCTGTTGTGTGCTGTCTCCTCCTGGAACTCGTAGTTTATGTTTTGATTGTTGTCAAGGACAAGGGCTCCTGCGGATACTGATTTTGAGGGGTCTTGAAAATGGTTCCAAAGCAAGTGTTTCTCGAAACAATCTTAATTCGTGACCTGAATAAAAGCCTGAATTTCCTTTGATTTGAGGAAGTTTGTAGGATTTTGAGTCACAAATAATGCGGTCACAATCTCTGATATCAATAAAAGGTAGAATCGTGACCAAACAGTTTAAAAAAGTAGGTAACCCAGAAACATCTCTCAATCAGAGCTAGGCGCAGCGTGCGATTTGACAACGCTTTACTTTCTTCATTTAAACCCATGGAAAAGATCGATCCGTTGGGTGTTCGGTGAACAACTTCGAATTCGACTTAATACATGGGTTTAAATGGAAAAATGCAACGTTGCCAAATTGGATGCTACGCCATTGCTCTCAAATCAGTTCCTTGAACAGAGGCGGAGCGTGAATGTGGCAACGCTGCACTTTGTCCGGTTAAACTAATGAAAAACATGGCACTGTTGGATGTTTGGATGTTCGACGAACTTCTCCAAATTGGACTTGTAAGAATGGGTTTAAATGAAACAAAATATAAAATCTTCAAATTGCAAGCTACGCGATTTGACGTCAATGCGACCTAAAATCTATGTTTAGCAGTACAATCGATATGGGTAAAAATAGAAACTTCTGTTTGTAAAACTGATTGACTCTGACAAAAATGACATTTTAGCCCTAAACAGCAGCTACTTCTAGATTACTTTGAAAAGTAATTGCTTTGCAATTTTTTAAGTAATAGTGTTGCATTGAATGCGTAAACACTGAACGGGAGCCAGTGGCGTGGCGGCTGGTGCAATTTGGCAACAATGATTTTCCTCCATTTGATTCTGTATAAAACAATCGATTCGATGGTAAAGCAGCGCTTCACCAGCATTCGATTGTTTTACATTGCGTCAGATGGAGGAAAAACATCGTAGCCGCATTGTGACGCTGATTGAACAAAAGGAATCAGTGACAAATAATATTTTGGAGAATGAGTCTGTTGCAAACTTTTGCTACAGCGCTATAGAGTGTGCAAACTATTGTAAAATCGCCTGAAAAGTCCATTGGTGGCATCAGAAAACAATGAAATGCAATAATAAACTCACAAAATGCGTTAAATGAAATCCAAGATGGCGGCAAAATATCGAGCAATCTGTATCTGGGCTGCCGTTTTGCGTATAATCAATGCTATTTTTCAATTCACCGATGATTCCACCGGTTGAGAAAAGATTACACACTTCAGTTCAGTGCATGACTGTACTAAACTAAAATAATCGCATCTGTAATCTTTTCTCAACCGGTGGAAACGTCGATGACTTTAAAAAACTTGCGGATATTTTAATTATTCAACGGAGTTTCCACCGATTAAGGAAAGATTACAGATCAGAGTATTTTCGTGCATCACAGTCATACGCACTGAACTGAACTGTATAATCTTTTCTCAACCGGTGGAATCATCGGTGAATAGAAAAATAGCATTGATTATACGCAAAACGGCAGCCCTGATCTGTATGCATGCACCACGAATATTCAAGGATAGCCAACCTCACAATATCCATCACAACCAATCACAACGTAAATAAACACATAACCTCTACCTGTAGTGAGGTTGTCAAAGTTGGCAATCCTTGGATGATCACGGTGCATACATTCAGATTCCTCGATATTTTGCCGCCATCTTGGATTTCAATAAACGCCTCTTGTGAGTTTAATATTGTATTTATTGACTTTATGATGCCACCAATGGACTTTTCAGGCGATTTTACATTGGAGTAAGCATTTTTTATCGCTGTAGCAAAAGTTTGCAACAGACCCTTGGAGAGCTCAAGATTTCTTAGGATATGGTTCGAGGAAAGGTGAAATACATTTAAACTGATGAACCCTAATTCGTTCGAATACCTACCATTGTTCGGAAATAGTTTTAAATAAAATTTTAGTCAAACGCACATTTTATTTAAAAACCATTTTTAAAATATTTCGGGGAAGCTCTGATGCGTAAAGTGTCAAGCACAACTCTGGAGAAAGTGTACGATTTCTCGTGTGTTCTCCTTAAATTAAACATATTTTAGTTTGACACCAATTATTTATCTTTCGTCTCGGCTTCATCGCGGTTCCAATTCGTTTTACATTAATTAAGCTAATTTGAGTCAAATCAAGTCAAAGAAATTTCCAACAGTTATAATCTTTATTTCACCACAATGTCTCAGCCCTGTCTAAAAGGCACCAGACTTAATGACTGAAAACAACACATTTAGCTGTAGGACAGACCCAACTCCCGAACATAAAAAAGTAAAAGTGCAGGCTTATAATCCATCGCGGCACCTACATAAATGAGAGATGCGTAAAAAATTTAATTTTTATCTACACTGAAAAATAACAAAGATTACCATGAGAGGAAGCGTCAACTGAGGAAATTTCTGGTAACTGATCTGATCAATGGCGCTTAGCGTATGAACTGCAACGTTGCCCAATTTCACGCTATACGTCACTGGTTTACCGATACCAGAATTCTGGTATTTGTACTATAGATCCATAAAATGTAAAGGTATTTCTGATCATGCGACTAGATTGTATGCGTTCTTGTATTCTCAGAAACAGGGGAAAATGACATTTTTGAGCATATACGGATCAAAACATAGCATAATTATTTTATTCACTATCTGTTCCACCAATCGGATGTCTATATAAATTGAAAAATGCATCTTTCGTTAAATTGAAAAAATCATGCTGAGAAGGGTTAGTTAAGAAAGAAATTTGGTTCTTTTGATTATTTATAAACTGCATTGACGTTCGACCCGCATGGGATATAACTGTCTTATAAGTTCTTCAAAATCAACTCCAAATCTTGGTCACTCTCCAGCTTTCTTAAAATGGTAAAAACATGTAAGTAAATCTCAAAGCAGATCAAGAGGTATTGCATAGAATCAGATAACCTTATAGTAAGACCGAGAGGAAAATGCCGTAGTTGTATTATAATTGCACAAGAAACTCGTCATCTCATTTACCTGTGACTTTAGAATACGCCCAGTAAACACCTTGAAGAAAATGATCGGTGCGCAGGACCTTGCACAATGATGCAATTCTCGAGTTGGCAACGTCGCGAGGATGAGTCACACACGAGACGGCTCACGGGATCGAAACAAGTTAATCGCGACCTATACATTCACGATCGGGCATAAAAAGAAAGATCGTCCTCTTCGTCGATCGCGTTTCTGTGGGAAATCGTGAAAAAATCCATGACGCCACTTCCACGTATACAGTGACGTCGCGTGCCATGTGGCAATGTTGATCTTTTCCCATTTAAACCCATGAAAAGTACCAATTCGAGGCAGTGCACTCCCATTAGTTCGACCTTTTATATGCGTTTGAATGGACGGAAAGCAGAGTTGCCAGATAGCACGCGGTGCCGGACTGCACGTATAGATTCGCGTGATTCATTTTTCTTTAACATGTATGGTAATTAATTAATTAGAACTCTTTTCAACGATTGTTTGTCGATCATCAAAGTGTTTAACCCTTATATTACCAACATGGGCCTGAGAAGCCCTAGGCTTGTTATTTGGTTGGGCTGTTTCTGTTCTAAGAGTTTGAAAAATTTGAGCTTTTGTGACATCTCTAAAAAAAAAAAAAAAACCCTCAAAAACCTAAATTTAATCAATTAAAAAAAAAAAAAAAAAAAAAAAAAAAAAAAAAAAAATCTCTAGGTGTAGGATTTTTTTTTTTTTCATCACTACCCCTAGACTTACCAATGTGGGCCTCTCAGGCCCTACTATCAATTTAGAGGGAATTTTAGTTTCCTTTGGCCAAGACAGTTGGCACAAGTGTTTATTATTGTTTTAAATTTGGAGGTTATGTGAAAATCAACAAAACCTGATAAACTTATAATCAACGAGATCATTTTATGACCATATTATAATGACACATTATAATAAGACAAAAGTGGGCCTTGATCTAGTTGACCAAATGGCTCGGACATACTCAGTAAAACGTCAGGCAAGAAGGTGGCTGTTTATTTTTGTTTTTTTTTTTTTAATATTCTAGATGTTGCTGGAGTGAATGCGTTTAGGATATTTGAAATGCAACATCCAGTAGGTACTTAATTGGCATAGCATCCGCAACTGTCGTAGCATTTTTTTAAGACATTTAATCAATCAATTAATCAATTTTCGCCAAAAACTGTTGACTTTCTGAGCAGCGTGACGCGACGATGTGTCCAAGGTTCGAACTAATCGATTTTATAGAATCATCTCAAGTTCTGCTCCGAGTCGGGGTTATTGCGAGCTCAGTAACCACGCTGGAAAATCCGCCTCTGTCTCTTATTATTATTTTACAGAAACTCTTAGAACTCCGAGACAAGATTCTGAGCGAAGTCATGAGTGCTTGTAGAAATTCTCATCACGGTCAAGTATCTCTTAGGCTTTCTTGTCCCCGCGAAGCGGAGACAATAGCAATCACTGCGACATCAAGAAAAAAAAAAAACACTCGTAAAAACGCGATGAGTTGCGATGGATGGTTCGTGGGGGGGGGGGGAGGCGCTGACCACCGGTTTTTGTTGTCGTTGTTTTTTTGGGTTGTCGTTTACACTGGCGGAACAACGGACCAGCGGAAATGGACCGAGAGCAGGGTCCGAGCACGTTTTTCGGTTTGGAGTGTGGACCGCGAGTCCCACGAACACTCGAATAACACGAAATTGTATTCTCCGAGAAAATGATCTCGCAGCGTTTGATGAAGGGACTTTAAGGCAGGATTGGATTCCTGAAATTAGTGGCTCTTTCATTTGAACATGTGTTTGTTTTAATCGATGAGTGATGTCAATGGAGCAGTTGCAAGTGTTTGAAATGTTGTAATTTTTATAAAGAAAATGAAAATACTTTATGAGCAGAGAACAATGGTGCCTTTAGTTTTTTCATAAGTGTTTCGGTTTTGAAAATACACACCTGTAAAGTTGTAAAATATCGTGTGCGTAGTGACGTCACTACGAGGAATTCCCATTTAAATCAATGTATTTTAGAGCAAAATCTCATCTCCGGAACAATGGGACTTAATGAGAAACCAACGGCATTTTTGTTCTCAGCTCATCAAGTACTTATTTTCTTTATAGAAAACACAACATTTCACACCCTTGCAACTGCCCTATTTGATTGCAAATCAAAAGAGTTCATGTCTTCATGAGCGTCGATAAACTGAAAGGTTTTGAGGAAGATTCTAAGAGTTTTATCATAGCTAAGGTTACTCTTTTCCTCTCCAAGACGACAAGATGCACTTTCAAGAATAAAAAAATTGGATTCGAACTACTAGCAAAAAATTTGAAGGAATTTAGACTAAAAAGGTCTGAGGTCCGAGGGGTCATTTCAGCCGGATTGTTGCTTCCGTTACTTCTAAAAACTCTAATTTTTACTTTGAATTTTACATTTTCTGCTTTACTGCAATAAAGCTGGTAAGCAAGTTGTGGCCTCCAACTAGAGGCGTACGCAGGATTTTCGATGGTAGGGGCTTATCAACCAGTAATGAAAAATCAGCTTCTGACTCTGTATAAAATTTTGTCATGTTTCCTTTAGAATTATAATGTTCGCATTGTAATATTTTTTTCTCCTTCGTTTGTTTCAGGTAAGCGTGTGTTTTATTCCTGTCATCCAACTTCTTTAAGTGTATACGGTGACCCGTGAGTAATGTATATTTTCATTTGATTCTGAATAACGAATTTACGTGATGGATGCCAGATATCCAAAATATTGATTTTGCAGGTATGGGCTAAGTCGTACAGCCATCCAGTGGCGTAGCAAGCAATTTGGCCACGATGTATTGTGTCCATTTAAACCCACGTCAAAGGTCGAATGCAAAGGTGTTCACCGAACACCCAATAGTTCGATTTTTTGAATGGATTTAAATGGACACATTTCATCGTTGCCAAATTGCACGCTACGCCACTGCCTCCACCCCCAGAAATTGGAGGTCTGAGGGATTTAGCCCCCTTAGCAGCCCCCCCTCCATGTACGCCACTACCTCCGACCCTGGTCATCTCTAAAAAGTTTAAATTTGTATGTTTTAAAGTCAAAGAGACAGTTTTAAAATGTAACGGATGCTACACTGAGACAAATTTCCGATTGTTTCAATGAACGTTCTGTTAGTATGTATTCCCTCAATTTATTTTCCATAAAGACACGAGGAATGGGTCTGTTGCAAACTTTTGCTACAACGATTAAGAGTGTTTAGTCTAATGTAAAATCGCCCGAAAAGTCCATTGGTGGCATCAGAAAGTCATAAAATGCAGTAATAAACTTACAAGAGGCGTTTAATGAAATCAAAGATGGTTGTGAAATATTGAGTAATTTGTATGCATGCACCACGAACATCCAAGGATGGCCAACTTTGACAACCTCACTGGAGGTAGAGGTTATGCGTTTGTTTACGTTGTGATTCACAACTTGTGATCGATATTGTGAGGTTGGCTATCCTTGGATGTTTGTGGTGCATGCATACAAATTGCTCAATATTTCTCCGCCATCTTGGATTTCATTAAACGCCTCTTGTGAGTTTATTACTGCATTTTATAACTTTCTGATGCCACCAATGGACTTTTCAGGCGAGTTAACATAAGTTGAGACCCTACTTAATTGTTGTAGCAAAAGTTTGCTACAGACCCATTCGAGTTGATTCAAGCGTCCTAACTATTGTATAAAGATAGGTCTCATGGATTGATATAAGGATATAAGATTTTTTTTTTTTTTTTTTTTTTTTTTTTTTTTTTTTTTTTAACAGTCACTTTTTTCTCAGTGTACAGTCGAAAAACAAGTTTGAAATGACGGTTTGACACTATCCATGTTATTCTCATCAGAAATATTAACCAAGTCATTTCTGATGACTACAAGTAGTGCTTTGTATAGCGCAAATAATATAACTGTTAAAAATCGAGAGTCGGAACACTTGAACTCTCGTCAGTCTATATAATCATAGGAATAAGCTTCGTTCGCATTTTTTTTTATAATGACCTCGCACTCACACGACTCCCCTCTTTTAATCATACAAATTGAGAGGCATCTCACTCACACACTCACACAGTTGCACATAGCGAATAGGGGGGAGGGGAGAGTAGATATATATGAAGGGAACGCTCCCCCTACAGGGACGCTCCCTAATACACATCTACAGCACATCTACAAACGTTTGCAACACAAGAAGAGTCTACAGCACATCTACAAACGTTTGCAACACAAGAAGAGTCTCATCGTAATGTCTTCAAGTATTCAAGAGTACGACAACCTCGTCAATCTGAAGTGAGCTCTCTTATAGTTACAGCAGCTACAGTCAGTGTGACCTTGAGTCATTGATCTACAACAATCAGCAAAATGACCATCTGAATCTGGTTTCTGTTCAAGGTATTTGAAGACAGTATCTATATCGCTTTGCAAAAGCTCCAGTCCTTCGGATGACATATTCCTGTCGTTTTCTTTTTGCTGCCAAAATTGAATGGCTATTATTACCGTTTGTATCGCTTCTTCTTTACTCATCGTTGACGAAGTTTGTTTTCAACTTTTCAAAACTATCTCTTATATGAGAAGACGATGTACAGAGACAGTGCCAAGGTATTACTTGCTCAGAGGTATCAAAAAAGTAGGGACATGTCACATAGTGTCCGTTGTCGTAAGGAATGTATTCTAACGATTGTAAGGTTTTAATCCATCTACACAGTTGACGAAAATTTTTTGGATCCAATGTTGGTGCAAATGTCTGTTTGAAACCAACGATGGACGTTAACAGTTCTTGAACTTCACTGTGCACTCTCGTACTCATGGGATCTTAGCAGTGGTACGCTTGATTAAAAGGATGACACTTTCGTGGTGGAGCGTCACGTGAAACTGGTAGATTAAAGAAGATCAGTTGTATTTATCCATGAATTATGGGAGTTGTCAAACCCCCACCATTTAACGTAAGCTTTACCCTGTTTACGACGTAACACTTTTTCAACTAAGTATTCGTCTTTCCACTGTGTTTTTTGCAACTCCTCCGGATAAAAACAACCTTTAATCGGATTTCCCTCGAAATCTTGCAGTAAATAGGTCAAGGGTTTGGTACGTTGGACTTTTTGTATGTTGAAGACTTCTGCTGACCAATTAGGGGTAAAACCTTTCTCAAACATTGATTTTACTTTACTGATTCGTACTGGATCACCCTTTTTAAACTTAGGTTTAGAGAGAATAGGTGGAACATGACCTTGAAGTCTGTGTAAGATAACCGCTTCGTTTTGACTCTTTACTTTCACTGGTTCAATACCGATGGAACTGTGCACCGTACTGTTGTAATCTTTGCTTACAACTTCCAGTTTGTCACTCCATTTGTAATTTCCTTGAAGACTGAATATCTTCCACAGTTTTGATTTTAACGTACGAATTACTCTTTCTACTATACAAGCTTTTTTGTGGTGTACACACTATATAGGCGAATTTTATATTTTTGCATCAATTCTTGAAACTGTCTGTTGTAAAATTCTGATCCGTTGTCTGTTTGGAGGTTTCGGGGTTTTACGGATGCTGTGGACAAGATCTTTTGCATAGCGATGGTTACATTTTTTCCTGTTTTATTTCTTAGAGGTTCGAGATAGACATACTTAGAAAATGCGTTTATTACTGTAAGAATATATTTGTAACCGTTATTTACGGATGAGTATGGAATCATTTCAATTAAATCAGCTTGCCACAGATCTGCCAATCCTTTAAGTACAACTCTCCTGCGAGGAAAATTCTTCCGAACAGGTTTGTGTATTTCTTCTACTAATCCTTCTTTTGTCATTCTTTGTTTGCTTGGTTTGCTTGGTTTTGAAGAGTAACATGCTGTGCTACCAAAGCTTTTATACTTGCGATTTCTGTTCTTATCGTCTTTAACTCCTCACTGAATGATGAAAACGTGGCGTTTGTTCTCTTTTTTATTTCCGCTGTGAGCTCATCATTGAGTCTCGAGTATCGTTTCTCAACAAAACTAACGGTCGCCACATCGGAACGACCTTGAGATTCACTAACGTTTTTTAACGTTTTACCAAGAAAGTCGAACGCAGTGTTGTTTACTGATGGATTTAGTAACCGCCCATCCACAAAACCTTTTGTTACAGCGTCAGACATTTCTACAGGAGTGATCAAGTTTGCTAACCGTTTGTGTCCCACATTGATCTGATCTTTATGAGTTCGCAGAAAATTCGTTTCGATCCATCGTTTGTTTGTCACATCCTGCTTTTCAACAGGATCTTGCAACAGTTTGATTCGTTTGTTCTGAGCGTTATAATTTCCATCTTTATCGAGCGGGAAAGTGTCACGGACTGAACCTGCGTTAAAAAATGTGCTCCCTTTCTTTGCATTCAACTGAGAACCAAATTTATCGATTGTACTCATCGTGAGGGAATAGTAGCGTTACGAGAGAGGAACGTCATCTTTTATAGTTTCTGTTCTAAAACCCGTAGTCGTTCAGCAAGCTTATGCAAGGATGCAAGATTTGCAACCATTTTATCGTTTACATTTTCAGCTAGCTCTGCAATGTTCATCATGACTTTAGTACGAACACTCGCATCTTCTTCGATTACTTGTTCTACGTGTTTTACTTTTTCTATGAGTGGTTTGATCAACTTTTGCTCCTCTACAACGTTGTGCAATTTTTCATGCATCTTTGTCTGATCAAACTGAACATCAATCATACGATCTGCCTGGTTGGTGATATTCCCATGATTCATCAAAATATCTTTTTCTTGTGCTTTATCGACGTTCGCTTGTTTGCTAACTCGATCCATATCACTCTTCACTTTCTCTGTCACCTGATGCTCCACAGTTTTGATACGTTCACTCATCGTTTTGATTAACTCATGATTTTCGGCAAAGTTCTTCGTCTTTTCTTCGACAGAGGTTAAGCGTCCGTCCAGAAGATGAAACAAATCTCGGTTTTCTCTAATCATGTTCATCTTGTCCTGCATTTCTTTTATCTCGGAGTCAACACTATGTACCAAGTTGTTCAGCTTTTCCTGGAGAGCCTTCGTTACTTGATCATTTAACAACTGACCCGTCTCCTGCATTCCTGCAAGGTTTTTTAATTTTTCGTTTGTGACTTTCACCTCCATGTTCATCTTGTCCCGCATTTCTTTCATCTCGGAGTCAACACTATGTACCAAGTTGTTCAGCTTTTCCTGGAGAACCTTCGTCACTTGATCAGTTACCAACTGACCCGTCTCCTGCATTCCTGCAAGGTTTTTTAATTTTTCGTTTGTGACCTTCACCTCCGAGGCAAGCTCTGTAATTTGATCTGTAAGGACGATGATGCTTTTACGTTGCACCCCTACATCCGCAAAGGATCTTTGCAGCTTCTCATCATACTGTTTCGTTGACACATCCTTCGCGTTTTCTGGATAGTCTTTTCCATGTAAGTGATCGGTTGAGAAGTTTTCGTTGTTTTCCTCCTCCAGCAGATTCAGCTTTGTGTCTTCCGACGATTCTATTTGGGGAAAATTTTTTCCCCGAAGTCGTATTTGAACGGTAGACTTTGCGGTGGTGTTTCACTCGGTGTATTACTCATTGTCGTTTCACTCGGTGTATTACTCATTGTATGTAACCTGCTTCTCGTAACTCTTCTTCGATACTTAAAATTTCTCGATCGTGACCCGTATGACCCGCTTGTTTAGATGCTATCAACAGAACTAATCGGTCCACTAATTCGTTTGGATCGTCCCAATATAAGTAGGATTTTGTGCGGTTAGGAACGAAGATGCCGGATCCGTCTCGTCTCTTTTTGTTTCCCCTTTTGTTTTCAGGGAATAAGTCACTGATAACCGTCGTGTATTTCTTTGCGTTACTCGCTCTAATCGCTTTGCTCTCGTCGTACGATTGTTTTGAGCATTTGTCAATTCGAGAATCCTTTTATAGTTTTCTCGATCCTTTCCAGTGTAATTTTCTGGAAGCTTTTTAAAAAGAAGTTCAAGTAAACCCGAAGTCAACTTGAAGTGATCTGCATTGTCAACGATTAAAATGTTGTCAACGAAGGAAACATTTTTATTACCAATAACCCATTGTCCATCGCTTGTTTTTCTAACCCCATATGTAGGATCATAGGTTTTTTTGATGTTGACACTAGCGAGATAGTGAGCGACGAGTGAACTGACTCGCTCGGGAGAATCTCTTGTTTCTTCTTCTTCTTCTTCTTCCTCCTCTTCCTCTTTCTCCTTTTTCCTTAGGTCTTCTTCCTCTTTGTATTCATCCTTTCTTTCGGTTCCTGATTCTTCAAGCTTTTCTCTTTTGGTTTTCGTACCGTTTGTTTCATTCTCGTTGTTTTCGCTGATCGTGGACATAACGCGCTTCTTTTTTATTTGAAGAATTTCCTTTAACGGATCCAACACAGGTTTATATCTTTTTTCCAAAACGGTGGCAGTTTTTGTTTCCCCTCTACGCAATTCATTGTACTTTTTCCTAATAGCTTCGCGAGCACGGATGACGTTGTCGTAATGTTCCATTTTGCAGGAACTCTCTCTCATTTGCACGAAATAACTCTTATCATCTCTTTATATAGACATAAAACCCCTTTTCTATATCGACCACTATCCATCTCGCTATCCTTATCAATTACGAGAAACCCGTATTTTCCCTTCCAACATACAGAGCAAAGATCTTTGAATTCAGTGAAAGTCAGATCCGTAGTCACATGATCTTCGTAAATGTGTTTTAAATTGGTTTCATCCTGTCTGAATAACACAAGGAGATTTGCATTATCGCGTATGAGTTGTTTAGGAATCCGGGTGTAGGTTTGACAGAGGTAAAAACTGTCGATTAAACTATGTCGTCCCATGCTAAAATACTCCCTCATCACATTCTGTTTATCACAAGCAACATCGTCAAAAATAAAAATAGAATGCTGTTTTGCATCTGTTGGTTTGATAATCTCCACATTCTCTGAAAACACCGAGTATCCAATATCTTTGACTTTCCGTAAAATTGTTTCCAAACTTTTATATTTCGGTTGGAAAGGTGTTTTAGAATAAAGATAGATATTTTTGTACTTCAACCCGTTTGCGTCGAGTAACAAACTAACCATAACATTGGTTTTCCCACAGTTAGAAGGTCCACAAATTAGACATCGAACGCTGCTGGGAAGAAGCGTTCCATGTCTTCTTTTCACCCTATCCCGCGACGAATCTAAATTAGACACCTTTAGTCGTATCCGTTGCTGCACGAATTTCATGTTTTGAAAGTGTTTATCTATAAATACAACTGTTTCAAGTACGTAAGTATCCACTCCCAGTCTTCTGGATGCTTCCTTCCTTATCAGTCTGCATTTATAGCTTCCTCCACTCTACATCGAAGTCTTCTATAAATACAACCGCTGTTTTCCATCTTCCTCAGAACTATGCGATCTTGCAAAAAAGGAAGTGGACTCGTTAACAAACTCATTGACATTTTACCGTTTGAAGCACATCTTCCAGGATACCGATTCTGTGGACCCGGAACGAAGCTAGCAAAACGATTGAAGCGTGGTGACCCTGGAATCAACGGGTTGGACGAAGCTTGCAAAAAACACGATATTGCTTACAACGATTCTTCTGACGTAACAACGCGAAACAAAGCTGATCTTCAGTTAGCTGACGAAGCGTGGCAGAGAGTTACTGCTAAAGATTCATCCATTGGAGAACGAATAGCTGCATACGGTGTAACCAACGCAATGAAACTAAAGGCAAAAGTCGGTGCCGGTTGTAGTTGGAAACAAAAGAAAAGAAAGGGTTCTGGTAAGAGAAAGGTAGGGACAGGTCTTTGCAGGAAAAAAAAAAAATCTCAGAAGAAATCGAAAGTGCCGCGAGTTATTCCAATTCCACCCTTTGGAGGTAGTTTGAGGACAGTTTTGTCCAAAATTGGTATGACACCAAAAGCTATAGTGCACACAGCGAAAAAAAAAAGAGTGTGATACAAAAGGGTAAGAAACCTGTAAAAATGAGAAAAGATCTCTATCTGAAACCCCACAAATCTGGGTACGGTCTTTATTTACGACCTTACAACGGTGATTTAAACTGATAAAGGAGTTGCCACGTCGTCCGCTGACTGATAAGGAGCTACAGAAGTTTATCGAGAGGGTGAAACTTCCAAACTTTCGTGGCGTTTTCATGCGCGATGAGTTGCAACGCAGAACCCCACGCAAAAATGAGAATGGTATAGTCAATTTGGACTCCAGCGTTGGTGGAGGTACGCATTGGGTAGCGTACCATAAGAAAGGGAAAGAAGTTCTTTACTTCGACAGTTATGGAGACCTTCCACCTCCTAAAGAACTCGCGCATTATTTCCGTGGCAACTCCATTAAATATAACTACACATCTGAACAAAAACCGAATACTGTTAATTGCGGACATCTTTGTCTAAATTTTCTTATAAAAGAGAGTAAGAACGACGCTTTACGCTTATCTTCTCAACATGAGTGAGACTATTCTCATATCTGGACGTAAGAGCGTTCTAGAGACTACGTTCACACCGCCGATTTCGTTACAATCTCCGCATTGTATAGGTCTTGTGGATTTTGTGGCGTACAATTCTATTCCAAATGTTGATAAATCAAACCAGAAATTCCACTACGGGCGGGAAAGGGAAAAAGACGTGATTACCATTCCCCGTGGTGCGTACGATATTGATAACATTGAACGTTTCTTAAAAGAAAAATTAGGGGAGAAGCATATCTCTTTGAAACCAAACAATAACACCCTTCAGTGTGAGCTCGAGTCGACCTTTTTGGTTGATTTTTCTCAACCAAACTCTATCGGTAGACTTCTCGGTTTTAGTAACCGAATCCTGCAACCGAATCAACGTAATTTTTCAGACTTGCCCGTAAATTTGATGAGTGTTAACATGGTACGAGTTGAATGTAACATAGCAACAGGGAGCTACATCAACGGTGAAACAGCCCATACCATATTTGCCTTTAGTCCAAAAGTCCCACCTGGTTACAAAATGGTCCTTTCTCCTCAAAACGTGATATACAGTAGGGTAAACACACAGTCAATCGATCGACTCTCTATAAATATAGTGGACCAAGATGGTATTCTAGTAGATTTTGGTGACGAAGAAATTACTCTTCGTTTGCATTTGAAACCAGTCACGCAGTGATGGGTAAAAAAAAACCTATAAAAGAGAGGTGTTCGCGCCTACAAAAGTTCACTGTTCATCCAAAACAACTTACTCCCCACAGTAAACGAAGATTAGAACAGTTTGGATACATTCTTCTGTAGAGATGGATAACCTAAAAAGTGTGAAATATCTTCAAAATCACACGTACCATCCGTACAACCCCACATTTAAAAATAACGATGAGATTAGAATCCCGGTAAACAGTCAAGATGTGTACACAGTACCAGGAGATTCTCACGTTTACATAGAAGGAAGTCTCACTGTTCAAAAAAAACCATCGGTCGCCACGCAACAAGTGGATCTGACACTCGAAACCGTTAACAACGCTGCTGCCTTTTTGTTCGATCAAGTACGTTACGAGATCAACGGTGTGGAAGTAGATAAAACTCGTATGGTTGGACTCACTAGCACGGTCAAGACCTTGTTAACATCCACGAAGGAAGAAGCGAAAGCTTTGAAAATAGCTGGATGGGATTCACCACATTCGAACGGCACTACATTTTATGCTCTCATACCTCTAAGTATGTTTTTGGGGATTTGCTGCAGATTTCAAAGGTGTTTTGATTCGAGTTAGACAAGAACTGATTCTGGTTCGATCACGAACTAACAAAAATGCTTACAAGATAACAACGGATGTGGATAAAAAAGATGTGACACTTACCGTATCAAAAGTACAGTGGATAATGCCTCAAGTAAAATTCAATCTAGGCCCGGGAAAAAAGTACTTCTGGATAAGGTAAAAAACAATGCAAGTTTTCAAATACCTTTCCGAAGTTTTGAAACTCATATGTACCCCCAATTACCCAATAACAATAAGGAAACGTGGAAATTGATGACAACATCAATGTGGAAGCACCATCCTACATCATCATAATTTTCCAAACTGATCGTATGGATACGAATGAAACAGACGCAAGCAAGTTTGATCACGTTCATTTGCGTTCAATCAAAGTTCATTTAAATAGTGTCTCTCTACCGTACGAGACTCTGAATGAAGACTTTGAGAAAGGAAGATACCTTTACTTTTACCAGAATTACTTGAATTTTATCACTGATTTTTCAAACGGGGAAAAACTTTGTGAACCACTGTTGTCGTTAGCGGACTTCAAATCTGACAACCCAATGTTCATCCTGAAGTGTTTGTATGAGGATATTATTAAACCAGGTTCTTTGGACATACAGATCGAATTAGAAGCTGCCAAAAATTTCCCCTCGAACACAGCAGCTTACGCTATTTTAATCCACGATGTTATGTTTTCTTATCAATCGTTGACTGGTCTTGTTAAAAAACTTCATTAAATACCTTTATATATCGTCTTTCTTTAGTTCTGCGTGAATCCTTAGAGAACACACATTTCCAAACCATTATGAAAGAAAAGTGGGGGAAAGGGTGAAGAAAGGATAGGGGGAAAAAAAGAGATACTTTTTTCTTTTACAGTTTATTATTTAGTAACACAGAACGAAAGTACATAAGGAAACAGTCAACAATACAGTGGAGAAAAGGAGAAAAGATTGAAACAAGTTGGGAGTTAGACCTTTACGATGATCTCATACGATTTACAACAAAAGCGACGTCCATTTACTATGCGTATTTGTACCGTTGAACGTACACGTCGTCGGGGGATTGTTTCTTTTCTTATTTGATGTAATCTTCTTATGATTTCCGTTTCCCGAAGATCATTTGACCGCTTGTTTTTTGGGTGTGTGAGTTAGAGCTGGGTATGAGAGTCTGGAGTCTCCTTGGTTACACATGGATCTAGAGTCTCCTTGGCTAAACATGGAAGAGACTCATTAGAGACAGATGTTAGATCACGACTATTGAGGTATAAAGTCTGAACGTCTCCAACCACACAGTTAAGATGATTGTAGACAAAAGATCCCTCAACTACAGTTTTCACTTCCTTTCCTAGTTTTATGCGTACATGCGAGGATTTGAAAGCAAAGAGTCTTTCTTGGGTGCGACTGTCTTTTACATACCAAGTACTAAATTGTTTACTGATGAGTTCAAAGAGTGATGGTAGACAGTTGTAGTTAACCATCCCATCATACCATCCTAAACCAAAACATTTTTGCACTTTTAGGGAAACGATTTTCCGATCAGTGGGTAGTAGTTGAGAAAGGTAGGATGGTGGTTTGAAGATCCAAACGTGAAAGATTTCACCATTTGCACTTAGCAAAGCTAGTTCTTTAAAGACAAAACATCTTTCTAAACGATAACCACCAATGGATATAAAACAGCTCATTGCTAGACTTCTTAACAAACAGCGTAGTAGACAAGATCGTGGGTTCTTGATCAGCAAAGCTCTCTGAAACACGAGAGAGTTCACTTATTACAAAGTGGACACGTTTTTCCCAAAAAAAAAACCTTTTCGTTTCAAACGATGTCTTTCTTGAAAATTTGAGCAAACTGACACCGTCTGATAAGAAGTAGGCCTTTAACTGATAACTGATAACGTGGTAACTAATAATCCCCCCGTTCTAGTGTGAACAATCGCAACCAAGAGGTAATTTTATCTACGTTAGTTACGGTGCAATTTGGATGGTTCCGTAAACAATGCCGATTTGATTTTAGCAAAACCAAACGGGGGCAACCATAGTCTTCAATGTTTACAATTGGTACTGACAAGAATTTTGATAAAAATGTTTTTTTGGCCAAACCTTTGACGTAAATTAGGTTATATGTTTGGTTAATTAACTCTAGAAGTTTCGGAAGACGGTGATATTGAATGTCTCCAGTTGACCAAGAGAGATTGTGAAAGAACCTCGTCTGCCAGTTCGCTAGCTTTACATCAACTGCAGACTTTTCCATGAGTTTGGTAGGTGCATCAAAGAGGAAATGTTCTTCACATTGTCGGTTAAGGTTAGCGACTGATAGTTCTTTCACAATTATCCTATTATTTGGATCGGATGAAGTGAACCATTGAAGATCTACGATTCCTGTTGCGAACATCTGCAAAAAGATTAACCGATTCGAAAACAAAAAAACTTCTCCTCATGTTTGGACCTAGACATTTATTTAGTATGCAACAAGATACAAGATACAAGAAAGTGACAAACGGATACAAGTAAAAATACAAAATGTTAACAGAAACGATGGAACCTCCTCATACGACGGCAGTCGTCATCCTCATCATCGTCGTCTGAGGAGAAACCCAGAAGTTTCAGTTTCGTTATCGTTGTTGGCAACTCCACCTCCATCGTCTCAGTGATATGTGAAACCCACTGTTGTTTTGAATCATCATGAACACTGATGGAGAGTGGTAGATGGCAACGGGTTGACGGTTGGAGATTCTCCTCATACGATGGTAGACCCTTCAAGCGATTGAATCGGTGTAAGGTCCCGTCGTCGTTTGAGGAGAAGACTGGGAGTTGACTTTGGTTTGACATTTGGAGTTTCTCCTCACCCGATGGTAGAATCTTCAACCGATTGAACTGTTGTAAATCATCATCATCATCATTATCATCATCATCATCATCATCATCATCATCATCATCATCATCATCATCATCATCATCATCATCATCATCATCATCATCTTCATCAGCATCATCGTCTGAGGAGAAAGTCATAAGCTTCCGTTTCGTGGTCGCTGCAGTCAACTCCGCCTCCCCCATCTCAGCATCAGCATCATCAGTGAGTTTTAAGCTGACGTCATCGTGAAACGACCAGACAAAAAAAAAAGGGTCTTCCTTAGTTAAAAATTGGACTTGTTTTTTTTTAATTGAAGAGGTTTATTAGACGTAGAAGTAAATTTAAATTGCTCAGCAGGAGTCATAATGAGTTTGAGTTTGAAAAGGAGTGATAGACTGGTAAGATCGTTTCGTTGAACGTTAAGAAAACAACGATGAACTTTTAAACTGAGAAAACTAAAATTGGAAGGTTAAAACTGAGATGGAGAAACAAAAAAAGTTGGAACTTTAAAACTGAAAAACTGAGAACTGAGAAAACTAAAAAATTGGAAGTTTAAAACTGAGATTGCGGAACAAAAAAGTTGGAAAAGAAAACTGAGAAACTAAAAAAAAAATGTGAAAGATGAAATTGAAACTAAGAAAACTAAGAAACTAAAAAGTTGAAAACTTGAACTGTAACAGACAAGAGGAGCAAAGTTACAGACGTGTGGTAAAAGAGACAAGCGAAACTGAGGTAAAACATGGATAGAGTAAAGAGTACACTTTCTGAAAGGAAGGAAACAAAATAATCATCGCGTTGGAAAACAACAGAGTTTAGGAATCAATGTAACATCAATCCGAGTCAGAATCAGAAAACTCATCAAAAGCTTCAACGGGCTTTTTTTTCACTGCTTTTTTATATTTTGTTTTCGATTCCTCATCTGTTGACTCGTCTTCCTCGTGGAAGGCTTTTTTCTTTGGTGGTGGCTTTCCTCCTTTCTTTACACTGTCTTTCTTCTGAACCGTTTTTTTAGAAGGAGAAGGAGAAGCTCTTTTTTTGCCTTTCTTCCGCACATCTTCCTCCTCTTCCTCTTCACCAGTCTCTGCACAGTCACTTTCATCAGCTTTTTTCGTGACTTTCTTCTGAGGTTTCTTTATTGATTTTTCTTTCTGCACTAGCTCATACTTGTTCGACGAACCCTGTGGTCCGAGGAATTTCAGCTCGAATGCATCGTTGTTAATTTTGTTAATACACCTATCACTTAAATTTTCAGTGTAAATCTGCGGCAAATACAACTTTCTAGTCACGTTTTTTACTAGTATGGAGGCTAGTATGACTTCCCCCCAGTTACCGTCCACACGTTCTAACTTTAAGATTGGATATTTGGAGTTTTTCTTCAACTCCGACGGTTTAATGCGATCCGCAACTATCAGACTGGAGATCGGGTTGAATTCGGCGAGTACATCCATTTTCTGTAACACACCAAAAGTGACGGAACCATCATAGTCTTTACTAGGGTTTGACTCAGAAAAAAACCGAAGGAAACCTACAACTATTGGTAAGACAAGCATCAACGAATAGAATCGCAAACCTTCGTCGGGATTTAACTCTAAAATGGTGTCACAGTAGTTTTCCACTTGGAATAAAAAACGAATGTACTGACTTCGGGTAAGCTTTTGACGTAACATCCCACACGCTTCCCAAAAAGGGAGAGCACACGAGAAGTTACATTTGTGATGTTCATCACAAACTACGTTGAAATGGATATGATCGTACATGTTGTTTGCTAAAGACGTCAAGAGAACCGTTGTGATCGTTGATGGAAGTGCTTGTGTCTCGAATACAAGAAGTAGGTATTGAACAGACATTGAGTTTACAGAAAGATTCTTTAACGAGAGGAGAAGAGACATATCTGAGATTACTGGAACAAAGAAGTGGATTTTAATCATGTCAGACGTTTTAGACTCCTGCTATCTTTTTTTGTTATTTTTGTTAAGAAACGGGTAACTTTCGCATGACCGTAAGGTAAAGTATGGACGTTATCTTTTAGGATAAAGCGTTTATCATCAAAAAAAGATAGCGCTTTCTTCCGAGTTTGATAAGTATAAATTTCATGTTTCTGACTCCCGATTCTTTTCGTTTTCCGATAAATATCTTTCTTATCTCGTAACACACGCAAATAATGTTTAAACTTTAACGTTTTGTTTTTCACGCAAGTTTGTATTCCTTTAACTCTTGTATCCAGTTTTGCTTCAGTTCGATATGCGTACATCTTACTTTTTAAACCACAAAATTCTACGATGGGAGTTCCTCCTGTTTCGTCTTTAAAGGTACCCATTTGTTTTTTTCTTCCCTGAAACAGAAATGGTCTGACGGAAAATTACTGGTATCATAAAGTTTCAGAGTTTTGCGCATGTCTTTGTAGACATCAGGGGGTTTTTATACAATAGATGAATGAGTCGGTATCCATATAAAGGAGGTTTACACACTCAGGCTCATACCGTTTTAGCATGATATCATAATGAAACTGATACATGTGAGTACGACTCAATTCTAATACAGAAAATCCGATTATACCGGGTCTGTCAAGCACAACTTCGGTTCGTTTTAGATGAATAGCTACCAGATCTTCATCAAAAATAGTCCTGTCCTCAAAATCCACCCTGGAAATATATTTAAAGATTGACTCGCTTTTTGTCGCTAGTTTAATACGCTTTCTTTTAAGAGGATTCTCCAGGAATTTTCCGTAACACGCGTTGTTACAAAGTTTCAGTAAGTCTTGATGAAATTTGTTTTTCGCCTCTTTCCTTAACTTAGCGTTCAACTCAATAAAAGGTTTTTAAAAAGGGGCCCTTTGTCTAAAGCGAATAGCTCTATGAATTTTTTTTAGTTTCAATCCATGCAAAAGAGTCTGTTTCAACGCAACAAAATGAATGACATAGTTTTTTTTTGGTTCTAACGTGGTCAGAAGTTTTGGGTACGCAGAGTAGGATGTAGGCGGAATTTTATTTTCACAGCAAAACGGTAAGTCATGATGCAACTCGTGTAAACGTTCCGGATAGTCGAGATCTACTTCTAAAATGTAACCAACATCACCATCATCATCAACATCGAAAACGTTAAGAGTATCTAAAGCTTCTTTCTCAACCCATTTGTAATTTCCAAACGGTAACGGTTTGCACATTGTGAAAGCGTACAGAGCTGTGACATCCAGGTATTGAATGTACGTACATGGTTTTGTCTCATCGTACGTGGAAGGGACGTACGGGTTATTACACATTGCGTGTCGTTGAACACACTGCGAAATTCCACCTCGGACAGCATTGTTGATCATGAGCACCATGTCGTAATCAGTAAAGAGGTCTATTTCTACTTTCGACATTTTTAGAAAAGCGTCGAAAGCAAAACTTGGCAACGTCAAATAATTCGCACAATCCAACTGATAAGTTTTTAAACAAAAACACCTGAATTCTTCGAATAAGTCGGTCAAGAGAGATACGTCAAGCTTGAGATAAAAATCAGCATATTCGCCCAAATTCCTGAATTTAAAACTTTCCCATGTCTCGCAGAATCGTTCATAGTCTTCTTCAGACAAAGGTTCATTGTTCAGTTTACTGTAAAATGCTTCGCGAGGAGGAGGAGATGTTATCCTTAACCGGGAGCTGTTGGTTACGAAATCGTAACAGAAGACGCCCTTCTGTTTAACTAATGAAAATTGTTTTTTTGACTGACAGAGTCTTCTTGTGTAAACAAATGCAGAATCGGGAATTGTTTGAATTAGATTTGCCAACGAACCTGAGAGAAATCTGTATGAGTCTACGAACTGAATCTTAAATCTGAGTCTTTTTAAATGGATGGATAAGCTGATGTAAGTTTCCTCATTTGCCGCAACAATTGAAATATCATGTTCACAGTTGTTCAACGCTTTCACTATGTAATGCATATCATAACGTCCCAAATTGTGAAAGAAACAAACAATACTTCTTGGGTGGGAATACCGTAAAATTTCAAGTGGTACACAATGTCAGACGGAAATTGGGTGTACCAGGAGGAACATACTGATGATTGTGATCCCGCACTCTCTTCGTTTCTGTAAAGTCAGCACCACAAATTTGACAAAACTTTGTAGCTTTGAACCGCAGAAAATCTTGAGGAGACATGACTATTTCCGATGTTTTATCGTTCAGATGTTTTGAAATATTTGTGGCTAGCTGTATCATGGTTTCAGTGAAGTGTATGTGCGCAGACTCTCCTCTATACAGAACAGGAGTTTCAGTGTTGAAGTTTGGATCTGGAGATACAACCACGTATGCATAGGACATGGGTGAATGATGTTGATATGCGAATGCTGGTTGATTTTCATCGTGTTTCTTATCTTCTAAGAAACTTTCAAAGTCGCAATAAACAACGTAGTTGTGACCAATAGCCTTTGAAGGGTTATTAAATTTCAAAACTGGTGGATTTGGAAACATGTGAACAAATGAATTCTTACTAACTCGTTGACACAACTTTTTGTGTTTTTTCAGTTGTATGAAACTGTGACAAGCGTAAAAAATTTCTTGCATAAGTGAATACGTCGCTTATTGTTTGTAATTTGATCTCGCACAAGACTCTCTAGGTTGGTTATCCAACAGTAATGGGAGCGTTTTTTTTTTCCGTAAAGTACAACAAATCTCTATGATCATCGAGTTCCTTTTCCACAACTTTCACTGGAAAAATAATGAAACGGTTTTTAGCTTGTAAGTGGGGTTTTTTTTTTATCGCCTGCTCCGCACGGCGAAACGAAAACACTGATATAGAAATGTTGTTATGCTTTTCAAATTTACAAATCTCAGTTAAATCCACCGGAAAATCTAGCATATCAAAATCGTAGGTTTTTGGTAACTTGCTGTAAGCAGATGGGTCGTTCTTATGGTGACTTCTCTCAGGAAGGAATTTGGTCATAACAGCATAATAAAAACATTTTGTATCCGTATTCTTAACGTTTACGATGTACTTCGAGATAAAAGGTAAAGGAAGGAAACGAGAACCTCGAGAAAGAGAGTAAAACCTATTTAAACGGAACTCCGCACCTATCAGTTTATCCAGAATCCAACCTGAACCGTTCAGATAATAATCTTCATTCTCTTTCAAAATACTCTCAAACAGTTGACTGCAAACGTCGTGAACATTCGTTTCTTCAAAAATTGGCATATTCTTTGTTTTAAATGAAAGCATTTGTTTCTGTGCTTTGTCTTCTGGTTTGACAAACTGTACGTAAAGTAAAAGGTTCACCTTAATTGCGTCAAAAAGTTTCTTCATTTCATCTATCGTCTTTGTTAGATGAGCTTCAATTGAATGCAAATACGACTTCACATTCAATTGCGTCTCGTCAAAATTTTTCAAAAAATACGTCCGCAGTCTATTTTTCAGAGCTGACTCGACTAGAATGATTGGTTCCTGTGTTTCACAACATTTTTCAATGTGAGATGCAGTTAGAAAATGATTACTCTCTTGTTCATACCAATCATTGCACACAACACAGTGATGGAGTTTTACACTTTTCTTCTTCTTTTCACTCTGTTGTTTGTTGTTTTTTTTGTTTTTTTTTGGATGGTTCCACCTGTATGAGACATCCTCTTGATGTGTTCTTTTTTCTCCACATGTCCATCGCCAGTAACGTACCATTCTTGACAGACGTCGCATTTAGTAAATGTGAAGGATGACAAACTTGAAGAGAAAAGAGTGGCCCTTTTATTCGTCACACAAAGCAAATGGTGTGCGCTTTGAAAATGATCACTATTTTCCACAAACCAGTGTTTGCAGAGTTGACAGTTGAACAACTCAATACGCTTGTCTTGGAACGAGGATGCAGATGGTTGAGATCCTCGTTGTGCTGACAGAACGTTGTTCTTATGTTTTGCGCTTTTCTTGTGCACTTTCTTATTTACATACCAGTAACTGCAAAGTGAACAGTAGGTTAAGTGGAAAGAGAGCGAGGTGCTTGCCATTCTACGTACGTTTGAAAAGATGTGAAGCAAACGATTTGAAAACACGAACAGATGAAGTGATGGAACGTCTCTAAGTGTGTGAAAAGACTGAAACAAGATGCGGAGCTGCGACGTTGTCTTCACTGGAACGTAACACTGAAGTCTGGAGCTTTCTGTAAAAATAACTATAGGTCAAAAAAAACTTTCTTTTTTTTTATAAAAATGGGTCTGAAATTGCAGTATTTTCGAGTTTCAGTGTTGCAAAAGTTCCGAAAACAAATTGAAAAGTGTCCTAACTCCCTCGTGAATTTTTCTTGATGTTCGTAAAGAGGTACTCTGCTGTAGATTTAGGTGTTCTTGCCGATTTTGCCCGTGAAAATGCTGTATGCAAAATTTGAGGGGGGGTTATGGGGGTTTTTCTTGATTTTTCTCACTTTTGGACCAAATATCATGTGAAAACATGCTTAAGCTTGTAAGGACTAAAAATGCAACTTTTTACGAAATTTTGAGTAATGCTAATCGTTTTCGGGTTCAATGAGTCCGAAAGCATGTTTTCACATAAGTTGGCCCAAAACAAGTGAGAAAAAACAAGAAAAAACCCCCATAACCCCCCCAAATTTTTGCATACAGCATTTTCACGGGGCAAAATCGGTAAGAACGCCTAAAACTACAGCAGAGTACCTCTTTACGAACATTAAGAAAACTTCACCAGGGAGTTACGACAATTTTAAATTTGTTTTCGGAAACTTTGCAACACTGTAACTCGAAAATACTGCAATTTCGGACCATGTTTATGGGAAAAAAGTCTTATTTTGACCTGTAAAATCCGCTCCTGAAATATTTGGGAACAGTTTTCAACACCCTGTATACTAACTGCACACTGCACACTTTCATTTTTGAACTTTTGAACTGAATTGTGCTGAAACAAATAGTGTTGAAACTTGTGGAAATTGCGTATTAACTTTCATTTTGAACTGAAAGGGTTCGGGAGAATTAGGGTTTTGAAGTGATCAGTAATGCACAATGACCAACTTAAATATCACTTGTTGTCTCGGTTGAAAAGTGTGCTGAAACTTTTGAAACTTGCGTGCTAACTTTCAGTACTATTCATTAAACACATTAAACAACTAAACTTTTACACTTTTCTTTACTTTCTTTACTTAACGAACATTAAGAAAACTTCACCAGGGAGTTATGACAATTTTCAATTTGTTTTCGGAAACTTTGCAACACTGTAACACGAAAATACTGCAATTTCGGACCCATGTTTATCAGGGAAAAAAGTCTTATTTTGACCTGTAAAATCCGCTCCTGAAATATTTGGGAACAGTTTTCAACACCCTGTATACTAACTGCACACTGCGCACTTTCATTTTTGAACTTTTTGAACTGAATTGTGCTGAAACAAATAGTGTTGAAACTTGTGGAAATTGCGTATGAACTTTCATTTTGAACTGAAAGGGTTCGGGAGAATTAGGGTTTTGAAGTGATCAGTAATGCACAGTGACCAACTTAAATATCACTTGTTGTCTCGGTTGAAAAGTGTGCTGAAACTTTTGAAAGTTGCGTGCTAACTTTCAGTACTGTTCATTAAACACATTAAACAACTAAACTTTTACACTTTTCTTTACTTTCTTTACTTACCGTCTAAGAGCTGGAAACCAACACTGTCGGAACGGAACACAGACTGTTAACAACGAACAACGATAACAACGATAACAACGTAAAACCAAACTGTGGAGCGATTCCTTCTAGAGAGATCAATAAAGATCAAGAGAGATCAAGAGAGACCAAGAGAGGAATGAGTTTACCGTTGAAAATCGCGCAGTACTTATACTCACGATGGCGTGAGGAAACGGTGAAAAACATTTGCGAGAAATTCGCAGAATGTTAGTTTTGCAGCGTAACCGTGTGAAAAAGGGCTGTAATTAAAGTTGAGTGCTCGAAATGTCACACACCATCTGTCCATTACTGTCCATTAAAACGACGTAACACACTGACATGTTCTGACAAGTTCTAGGTACACGGTCACACAGAGTTGCCATTCAGTGCATGTTTAAAGCCATTTTCTCACTCGCTGTAGACACTACAGTTCAGTTCAGTTCATGCTTTTCCCCACTCATACAATACTCGCAACTGTAATCTTTTCTCAACCAATCCAATCACTGTAGTTCTGTAATCACGAAAATAAATATACGCCGCGAGTTATAGACTCATAGGATTCCACCCATTGAGAAAAAATTAAAGCTTCGAGTCTACTACTGTAATCTTTTTCTCACTCGGTGCTATCGCTGCTGTTCAAGTAAAACACACGCAAGTTGTAGAATCACCGTTGAGTCCACTGATTGAGAGAAAATTACAGCTTAGTGTCTTTTCATACATTGCAGTCACGCACTCAAAACTCCACTAAACTGTAATCTGTTTCTCTCAATCGGTGGAATCACCGTGAGAAAAGATTAAAGCTTCGAGTCTACTGTTGAGGTATGAGAAGTCTCACCAAATTTTTTGGGAAAACATTGAAAGTAGCACCACCCTTTTGGGCACACTTTCAGATTGCGATTGCAAAATGCTTTAAGGAGGGGAAATTTTAGAGGGGTACCCTTAAGACACGACGCGAGCCGGACTTCTTTTGGGGTTCACGTTCGCGTTTCTCAT
The DNA here is from genome assembly GCA_011764245.1 of Trialeurodes vaporariorum. Lineage (NCBI taxonomy): Eukaryota > Metazoa > Arthropoda > Insecta > Hemiptera > Aleyrodidae > Trialeurodes > Trialeurodes vaporariorum. Next base: position 92,373,314 of record VMOF01000111.1, on the reverse strand, counting down.
CACAAGCCGTTTACCTACATACCTCCATCAACAAAAGAGTAGATTTCAATAGTCCGTTCACTTCACGATTTAAAAAAGAAAAACTGTAATCTTTTCTCAAGCGGTGCAATCGATGTTTCCTTTAAAAAAACGCAAGAAACGCAAGGGTTAGAATCGCCGAGGATTCCACCGATTGAGAAAAAAAGATTACAGTTTGTAGTTGATTATAGTTGGAGTGTTGAGTGCGTGACTACAATGGACCAATGTACGAAAGAAAAGACTCGAAGCTGTAATTTTCTCTCAATCGGTGTACTCAACGGTGCGGTGGTTCTACAACTTGCGTGTCTTTTACTTGAACAACAGCGATAGCACCGAGTGAAAAAAGATTACAGTAGACTGGAAGCTTTAATCTTTTCTCAAGCGGTGCAATCGATGTTATTCCGTTAAAAAAAAACGCAAGTTTTAGAATCACCGAGGATTCCACCGATTGAGAGAAAAGGATTACAGTTTAGTGGAGTGTTGAGTGCGTGACTGCAATGTATGAAAAGACTCTAAACTGGAATTTTCTCTCAATCAGTGGACTCAACGGTGATTCTACAACTTGCGTGTGTTTTACTTGAACAGCAGCGATAGCACCGTTTGAGAAAAAAATTACAGTAGTAGGCTCGAAGCTTTAATCTTTTCTCAATGGGTGGAGTCCTATGAGCACACTCAAGAAGTTTGAAACACAGGGTGGGTTTTTTTTTTGTTCCCATTCTCATCCCTCATCACACTTTGTTTAGTACAAACGACGTCATAAATGGAAAAGAAGACACGGTCAGTTCAGTTCATGTTGTTTTTAATACTCACATCCGTGTAATCTTTTCTCAATCGGTGCAATGGAGCTCTTGCAAACTTTTGCTATAGGGGTCGAAGAGTTGGTTCTCGCATATGGTTCTCGCATAAAAACCAGGCAAAGAGACGCATGTATCATGGGAGATTCCTATCTCATTTGAGTTATTTCTGTGTGTTTCTTTGTGTTTCCGTAGAGAAAGTGTCACACTAAACGGGAATCTCGTTGGGTATGAGTGGTACATTTTTAAAATCTCCTTGGCTAAATATGGAAGAGACTCCCACCGTGTGGAGAAAAGATTACAGCTGCGAGGTATTTTTCGACATGCAGTGGCAGTTAAAACCCCGTCAACTGTTGAAGCATAGATGAATTGAACATTTCATTAAATATGCACGAAAAAGGGAGCCCTGGGCAAAATGCTCTAAGTGCGCTTAAAACATGACGTGGTTTTATGAGAAATGCCAAAACCCATCTGTTCATTAAAAAGCGATCTCAGTGCGCTCACTCATTGTTCAAGGTTTCAAGGAAAACTTTCCACACTCTCGGGGAAAAACCCTTCAACTCTCCTCCTACCTTTTCTACCTTTTCAAAACATCATCTGTTCATTAACGCGAACTTTTGAACTTTCGCGGAATATTTCGTGCGCACGTGTGCTAATGTTTGACAAATTCAAATTGTAAGGTGAGGAAAAAAACTCAAACACCTGTACATTAACACGGTCTTTTGAAAGGTGAAAGATCAGATCGATGAGAAGGAAAAATAAGAAGAAAAAGAAGAAGAAGAAAAAAATGCACTTTTTCTAGTTTTCCATACCGCTGATTCTGACATTAAAAGTCAGTCTGACATTAAACTTCATTCTGTTCTTCTCTCTTTGATCTCTTGAACTCGTAAGCAAAAATGAAGCGACTTGAACCAGCACAATCATCGCAGGAAGAGTGAGTAAACTTTGTTGCTTTTCGTTTGGTTTTCACTGAGAGTGTAGAGATGTGAAGGGAAGGTTTCGGGAGCGTCCCTGTAGGGGGAGCAATCCCTTTATATATATCTACTGGGGAGGCAAATGTTTTCATCTAACGGTCGATTAATTACCTACAGAGTTTTTGCTATTGCTATCAGCTGTCCTTTAAAATGTGACGAGGGCCTGTCACTGGTTCGTCGTGGCCAAGTCATATGCCGCTTTTTACTACTTTATGGTTCTTTGAAAGTTAAAAATACTTCCGCCAGACTTCTGCCAACAATCAGCTTTTTTTTCCGATGACGGTTGTCCACGCACCGTTGCCGTTTTGATACGATCAAGAAATTATTAATCTTCTAACAGTGGTGAAGATTTGATGTAGCAACGTTGCAACTTATCCATCTAAACCCATTGAAAATATCGTGGGCTTGCGGTGAAAACTTTAGCGAATTCGACTATTTGCATATGAGTTTGTATGGGGGAAAAAATAAATAAGGGGGGGATTATAACACAAAATAATAATGGGGTGTTGTTGCACACTTTTGCTACAAGCGATTTAAAAGTCGATTTAGTTGTAAAAGTCCTCCATGAATTAAGATGATAGCACTTAAAACTTTTGAAATTAACTCTGAAACTCATAAAGTGCTCTTAAACGTGTGATCGTTATGGTTGTGTTGAGCACTAATAATTAGAGATCCCCACCTTAATTTTGTCAAGCTTTCTAAGCTGGGAAGGTATAGATTCACAGAGTAATTAAAGTCGCAAGAAAAGTGATTAGCAGCCAATTAACGGTACCGTGACATCAGTGGCGTAGCGTGCGTTTTGGCAACGCTGCAGTTCGTCCATTTAAACTCATGAAAAAGATTGACTGACTGGGTGTTCGGTGAACACCTTCGCATTCGACTCTTTACGTGGGTTTAAATGGACATATTGCAATGTTGCCAAATTGCACGGTACGCCACTGCGTGACATCTTTGGCGACTCCGGTGCCGAAGGAAACTCTTCTCTTATTGGCCACGTCTTGATGGAGTCACAGTATATTATTACATGGGAATCTACCAATATTAGGGCCCAACACCGACACTACGATCTCGCGTTTTAAAGCATTTGTTGAGTTTAGGAGTGGATGAGCATCGTTGTTTTTTAAGGGTTTCACATCTGAACTGACCCTTAAATCGCCTGTATTAAAAGTGTCCAGCTCGGTCCATTATGTACGAAAAAAAAAAAAAAAAAAAAAAAAAAAAAAAAAAGTGAATCTGCCTGTCACTGTTTTGAGTAGATTTGGCAATGTTGCGTCAGTGCATGGCCGACTGATTACGAACAAGACAAAATTAGGGTGGCGTCAACGGCGCTGATATACCTATATACCGCCCTGGGTGCGGGAGCCAATCTACGCATTTGAATGTCGAAAGAGTGAAATATCTGTTTACACTTTATACACCCGCACCCCCTCAAAAATCGAACCCTTGCAGGTGGTCAGTCCGTTCGACAGAGGTGAAATAAAAGAGCGGGAAACAGTTTGATCAGGAGGGAGCTATGACAAAAGGAAACAGAAAAACGAAACAAAAATTATTTGGGCCAGTGGCGGTTCGTTCTATGTGACATCAATGCATTTTCTTCATTTAAACCTCCGCAAAAAGATCAATCTTCAGTGGATTCACTGAATCCTTGAAAAATCGATACATTTGTATCGGTATAAATGGCGAAAAACATGATTGTCAAATAGCACGAGTCACTGTTTTAGGTTAGAGTACAGGAATCAAAAGTAAAACACATTCTAGGATCGGGAAGTAGGTATATAGTGGAACGTCATTTAATATTATAACCTCACATAAATTGACCAAAGTCTCGATAAAACTCATCTCATTACCAAAGTTTATCAATTTACTTTGTTTACATTAATATCACACGATTTTTATAAGAATATTAAAATTTAAAGCACAATCAAAGGCAAATAATAATGTGATAAGATTTGAAAATGAATACGGTCCTTTTAGTCTCGATTAGCGGACAATGTAATTACAGTCTTTCAATCTATTCAATAAATTATCACTTTCCGTCGTACCTAAATGTCTCTCATCTCTCTGACAAATAAGTAAGCTATTTCCTTTGGATACAAATTATTTTAAGTGAGTTCAGTAGACGCGACCCCCGACCCGAAAGCCCTTTTTCCCCTCATTCAAAGCAAAAAAAAAATAAATAAAAAGGATCGACCTCAAACGACTGAGAAAATTTTCTTTTCTTCCTTTTCTTTTTTATCTTTCTTATCGAGGTCTCTGATAGAAGGCCAAAAGAAAAGCAAGCAAAGAAAGAAGAAAATTTAAGCACAAAAAAGGAGAATAAAATGAATTATAGAATCGGGGCTCGCGGAGCGGTTAAATTTGCACCGGATTATGACTTATACGGCTAATACCGTTAGTGTTTAGAACATAGACACGTAAAGAATTTCTCCACTTAAAAAGTAGTAACATGATTCCTTATGCTAAAGATTCGAGTACCTCGATCTGCCTAGATTTTACAAGCAGCGACGAAGAATTTATCAACAAAAAAGAAAAAAAAAATGTTGACTTATCGCGTTTGAATGCGAGAAAGGCATCGTTGTCACGTTGACCAATTTGAAGATATTTTCGTGTGTGTCGCATATACCACTGCACGCTATAAGCTCTAGCAAGAATGAGAGTTTTGCTGATGTGGATTTGGAGTTTTCGTTAAGTACTCATTTAATGAGCCGAAACATGTTTCTGGATGAAAATTATCGTTTTTTGAACAGCGCACTGTGGTCTCAGATCGTAAAAATTCGCACAAAATTAGAAAGTAAATTTCATAAATTAATACATCATTAAGAAACTTTCAAGACCAATTTGAAGCACAGGGAACACTTTCACCAAAAAATTATACCTGTAAATATCTTTGGAAAGTTTTCAATGAAGCTTTAAAGGCCGAAAGAGGTATTAATTCTCGATGGATTTTCACCTTTAATTTTTGGCCACTTTTTGTTTCGATCTCAGACCACTTAGCAGCGTCATCGCCGTTATTTCATAGTACCAAATCGAAGTTGTAAAACGATGCAATTTGATGAGTGCGTATTTATTTAAAGTGCTAAAATGAGACGCGTTGACCTTGAAGTCACTGCAAGAGTTTCGAGAAGCTTTGATCCCCCCCCCCCCTCCCCCACGGGATGGTGATGGTGATGATTTTGACTCTGTGAAAGAAGTCTTGTTTTATACTTAATCAATTTAAATCATGTTAAATGACCCGCAGCGAAGTCGTGAGAGAGTTTAATAGTCTTCAAAAAACCGCGATTCGGCGAATAGAACTACATCAAAGAGGTCGTTTGAATCGGACTCTGCCACGAAACAATGGAAAAAAATCGTGATTAACGGCTTCAACGAAGAAGTTTTCGGAAATCTAGCATGCGCGCAACTACGTTGAAAAAGTAGTAAGAGCGCGCGCGCAAAAAAAAAGGAAAAAAGCTGGTCGGAGACTTAGATTATCTAAGAATAGAGAGACTTTAAAGTTTAAAAAGAATAAAACTTCGAGCATATAGAAGCTCAGTAAAAGAGCCTTTCCCAAGCCAAGCCAAGCAGCCAATACTTTTAATGGGTATAGAAACAATTATTCCTTTTCTTGGGTTAAATTGCCGTTCCTCCAGTTATCATAATAGACTGTTTTGGTAGAGCGATTTTGTATCGATAGCCCTCCGAGAACCTCAGATTTTTAATGACATTACCAGGTTTAAATTACTTTTTTAACGTGCTCTGTGTAGTTTAAGTTGGTATTAAAAGTTTGTAAAAGATACATTTTTGAGAAATTTGTGTTTTGATTTTTGACCGCTTTTTGGCGAACTCAGAGCATAGTTATAGTGATGTGCGCTGTACGAAAGGTCACAGCACAGGAAAGGAACAATTTCGAAGGAACGTAGTATATAGGAAGGGCGCTATTTAGTGGAGGTAAATTTTGCCTTAGTAATTCATTGGACGTGTGTGTTTTTAATGGGGGAGAGGAGAGAGAAAGCTTTGTATAGAGATTCGAATGTCGAGAAAACTGGCGTGAAATCATCCGGCAATTTCCAAAATTTCAGAGCGTGGTTTGCCTGAATGACAGCTCAGACTGCTGAAAGTGAGAGATGGGTTTGGTCGGATCCAGGAATTTGTTTGTATCTCTCTCTATAGCCTATATGAAAGCATGCAATGGAAAAGGATAGAGCTGAAAGACGCGAAAGTCACGTGACTGCCATGAATCCGTCTTTTTTTAACACACGCGTTCAAATGGAAGAAAAGAGAGAGAAAGACACATTTACAGATCTTCCACCAGAAAATACATGACTCGCTCGCGATTTCCTCCGAAGACTCCCGCTAATTAAGTTTAATGGCTCTCTTATTGGGAGAGAGCCTCTCTCAAGAGGGGTACGTATAATTGGGAGTATTTCTTATTCGCTTACACTGTAGACAGGGGTGGCCAAACTGACTTCAGAGATAGAGTATTGTTGAGTAAATGAGTACATAAGTAAATTTTTCGATTGACCACATCATATTTTAACAAATTAAGGCCTCCCCCGCCTCCATAAATTTCGTTTCACTTTATCGTTATGAGAATATTTTTATTTTTTGTTTTGTTTTTGTTCCTTTGTTTGGTTTTTTTCTTGTTTTTCTTTGTTGTTTTTTTTTTTTTTGTTTGGATGAATTTTAGCGATTCTGACGTTTTAATAAAATTTTCAATTTGTATTATTGGTTTTGATTCATCAATTCTTATACAAGATTGACTGTTCTTTCACTCGTATTTGTGTCCAAGCGGCTGGAGGTAAAACGAAACGAAAAATTAGTTTGTCTCATGACTCATGAATTGGGGAATAAAAATGGGGGAAGAAATGTTAAATGAAATGAAAAATGTTAAATTTTGTTACGTTAAATGAATTTCAAATGTTAATGTTGTTAAAAACCACCATACTCGTTATAAATCTAACCCTCCTCCATACCACGCAGTGGTCAATAAAACGTGTTCGCACGGATCAAGTCCCCTTCATTGGGTTCAAACCGATGTCATTACGAAACACAGTCACTCTAATACTCCCTATTGGAAATCGCAACTACTTTCTTTTTTTGCCCCCCCCCCCAAGTTTTCCTTCCCACTATTATCTTTATTCAACTCGTCTTCGCCTTTTTTTGACTACCTTGCGCTCCGAATCATAATATCCTGGTCGCAGAATGGGTCTGTTGCAAACTTTTGCTACAACGATTAAGAGTGTAAAATCTAATGTAAAATCGCCTGAAAAGTCCATTGGTGGCATCAGAAAGTCATAAAATGCAATAATAAACTCACTAGAGGCGTTTAATGAAATCCAAGATGGCGGATGAATATCAAGCAATTTGTATGCGTGCACCACGAAACATCCAAAGATAGCCAACCTCACAATATCGACAACCAATCACGACGTAAACAAACAAATAACCTCTACCTCCAGTGCGTGAGGTTGTCAAAGTTGACCATCCTTGGACATTCACGGTGCATGCATACAGATTGCTCGATATTTGACCGCCATCTTGGATTTCATTAAACGCCTCTTGTGAGTTTAATATTGAATTTTATATGACTTTCTGATGCCACCGATGGACTTTTTAGGCGATTTTACATTCGACTAAATACTCTTAATCGTTGTAGCAAAAGTTTATGCAACAGTAGACCCATAGGAGGGACCGACGTTTGGCCACCCCTTTCTTACAACCACATACGCTTATAACTCTGCTAGTCTTATACGCGCAGATCCCATCAGAACACTCACACTTGCGCAGAAGTTTTTAAGAGGGAAAATTGAAATGCCGCGCGTTAAAATCAAGTGCTAACGTGGGACCAAAAGGTGGAGGAGAGGTGTATTATAATAGGGGATATAACTAATGGTAACCAAGATAATCGGTCAACACCTGTTGCTATCACAATTACCTACCTTAACCCTCCCCCCTCCTTCCTCCCTCTCCCGTTTCCATGGCAATACTATACTCTCTGCGTCTTTATGCGGCGCAGAGAGCTAATATTTTCTAACCAGACAGAGAGAACTCGAAATGCGTTTATCCTATTCCTATATACCATTTCATCCCCCCAATCCTCATTCATATCCTTTATTCCAGCAACAGTGTTGCCATTTTCTGAATAAACGTCGACAAATTCCCATTTAACTTTATGTGAATGTTGATGATTTTTAAAGAAATCTGGCATCAGTATGAGCAGCATTGCGCATAGGGACACTCATCCTCTTCTCTTCCAGTATCTGTTTATAGCAATGCAGCAGGTACTTTTTCGAGAGAGCGAGATTAGGGGAGAGTCTGTTCGTGTAAGGGGTGTTCCGAAATGGCTGTTCAGTGTTTGGGAGCCTGCTTTCTTATTTGCGTTGATGCGAAGGCAGTGGTGGTCCGTAGGGGGGCTTCGGGGGCGTCAGCCCTCCCCGCCACTTTTTTTTTTTTTTTTTTTTTTTTTTTTTTTTGGTGGAAAAGGGCCCACAAGAGGGAAAAACAAAGGTCGTGCAACACCTGAATCCCTCCTCCCACTATCATGAGGTCTCAAGAAAAGTGAGAAGCAAAAAAAATTGTTATGGTGGGGAGGGGGGGCTTGTCAATGGTCAAGCCCCCCACCCCTCCACGTTTGAACCCACGGACCGCCACTGTGAAAATGCCGAAGTTTATGCGTTCCAAACGAAGAGTAAAATCAGAAATAAAGTGTTAATCTTTACAAACTCATAATCCTATATAGGCGTTAGATAGGCATCCATTAAAGTTATTTGAAAAAAAAAAAAAAAAAAAAAAAAAAAAAAAAAAAAAAAACATAATTTATTATTTCTGAGAAGAGTTTTGCTATCGCAGAGATTAAAAACTTAAAAAAGGGTTAGTTATCGGGGAAAGTATGAAAATAATTACCGTACAACTGCGTGTGCGAGCTTAGAAATGCTGTATGAGACATTATTCTGAAAATGCTTGATTTTTACAAATCGGAATCAAAGTGACTAAAATTTTACAAAAGAATTAGTTATCCAAGGAAACCAATATTTTATTTATTTGTCAGAAATTTGTCTGAAGTTCTTCGTGCGAATAAATTTTTTATGCATCACCTACATCCATGGATTTATCGATTGGAAGTATCGAATTCGAACTTTTCAGGGTCAAAAAGTTTATTAAAATCTAGCTTTCGTCGCGAAATTCAGTTATCACAAGCACTAAGGGCTTATAGGTTGTCCCAAGAATGATTGGACTTGACAACTGTAGCTTTAAATGAAAACATCAGCTTCCATCCTCAGATAGAGCAACCTGATTGGTTATGAGCCGTAAGAAGCTGATGTTTTCATGAAAACCATAGAAGTGTCAAATCCAATCTTTTCTGGGACAAGCTATAATAGTGTATGGCACAAACGGAAAGGCATTTTTTTAACGGTATGCGGCCCTCTCGCCCCATGGATATTGAATACTATACCCTTTTACTATACCTCACACTGTCAGTATTCAAAAGCCATCAGTCAAGAGGACAGTTCGTGCCAATCAAACTTTAGCCGCAGGTACTAACATACACAAACAACCCCTAACTCAAACAGCTGCACTGGGTCACCCTGTATGTCTGGGAATATTCTCTTCTTCCTCACCCTATCTTCTCAGGGGTAGATGGGGTGGCGTTCCACTGCTCAGCACTATACACGTCTTTCGTTCTCCTTAGCTGTGATCTCATATACTCTAAGACTGCATGCATACAATCAGACGACGACGAAGCATCCCCCCCCCCCCCTGGAATCGGTGTCTATATTTTTACTATCTCACTCTACTGTGCAGTTTCAAGGGTCGTCTCTTCGCACTCCTCTCCGTTTCAAGTCTTACGTTTTTCCCATCAATTAGACTTAACAACATCATATTACCAAGCTTAGCATGTAAAAGGGTGCGCTGATGTTTCGGAACGGTTTTTCTCCCTCTTCCCCCTCCTTTGAAACTGACTGAAAGGTGTTTATTTATACGAGCCATGGGAATCAGCTTTCTCTTCCCATGAGGCCGCGGCGTTTTTTTTTTTTTTTTTTTTTTTTTTTTTTTAAACGACGAGGCGCTGTTAAAAAAAAAGGTGTTGGGTGTAAAATTCTAACTGTGTTAGGACCAGACAGAATAGGAGCTGCACCCCCGCCTCCTCTAGACAAGAGAATAAGTGACCCATAAAATATTCGAAAGAGTCGGTTTTGAGGACTAAATTTAATATTTACAGCGAGGTGGTAAATAAAAATTAATGTAATAAATGAAATGAACGAATCAAGTCGTGGCTTTTTTTCTTTTTTTTTTTTTCTTTTTTTTCTTAAACGATGAAGCACTGTTAAAAAAAAGGGGGTTGGGTGTAGGAATCTAACTGTGCCAGGACCAGACAGAATACGGGCTACGGGCTACTTTCCCCCGCCGCGCCGCCACTAGACAAGAAAATGAACGACCCACAGAATATTCTGAAAAGTCAGTTTTTAGGACTAAATTTAATTAATATTAACAGCAAGGTGCGAGCTGATAGAAAAAATTATTGTACCTAATAAATGAAATGAACGAATCAAGTCAATAAGAATGGAATGTGTTTAGAAAATGCATCGCACAAAATTGAGACGACACATGTCTGTTTCCAAGCTATTGTTGCTTCCAAAACCAAAAAAATAAATTACAAACAAAAAAAAAACAAAAAACTAGTTTGTGACTGAGTAATGTAAACAGTTTGACCAATGAGATCCTAGTGATTCAGGATTGAAAAAGAAGCGGGTAAACCTAGGCTAACTATAGGTCCTATAAATATTATTCAAAACTATTTGTTAAGCAGGTATACTCCACCATCATGCGGGAAAAAAAATCTGGTTCGTTGTGATAAGGTGAAAAATTGCTTCAAAGGAAAGTACAGTGACCGAATGACTGCAAAAATATTGTCTCTTTTCTTACTTTTTTTAAGCAACTTACGTGTTTTTCAGCAGAGTTCACTGGAGTATGTACGTCTCAACTGAAAAAGCCTCAACTGCGACAAAGAGAATCTTTGGCCTTTAATTGGAGTTGTTCTATACAACTCAGTAAAATAGAGAAAAACCACCTTGGTAGCGCTGACAAAACTTTAGGGAGAAAAATGACCCCCCAAAAAACTTTAGTTGAGTAACCAAATCTTTAATGGGTCTGTTGCAAACTTTTGCTACAACGATTGAGAGTGTTTAATCTAATGTAAAATCGCCTGAAAAGTCCATCGGTGGTACCAGAAAGTCATGAAATGCAATAATAAACTCACAAGAGGCGTTTAGTAAAATCCCAGATGGCTGAGAAATATCAAGCAATTTGTATGCATGCACCACGAACATCCAAGGATGGCCAACTTTGACAACCTCACTGGAGGTAGAGGTTATGTGTTTGTTTACGTTGTGATTGGTTCAGATCGATATTGTGAGGTTGGATATTTCTCCGCCATCTTGAATTTCATTGAACGCCTCTTGTGAGTTTATTATTGCATTTTGTGAGTTTATTATTGCATTTTGTGACTATAATGATGCCACCAATGGACTTTTCAGGCGATTTTACATTAGATTGATCTCTCTTAATTGTTGTAGCAAAAGTTTGCAACAGACCCATTGGCTCACCAAGCTAAATTGCTTTAGTTCGGCGTACAAAACCTTTGGTTATAGCTCTACGAAAGTATTTTGCTAGATCAATTTTCTACCAAAGGTTTTGAAGTTATGTTTTCTGGTTTTTCTGTGAAGATTAGGTTGTGCTCGATAGCCTTTTTCCTGTTAATAGTAAATTAAGAATACGTCAAAATAAAATACGATAGTTTTATGAGATCAACAGGTCGACTTAAATGTTTCCTAGATTCCAAGAAAAACATCGCAAGCTCAATAAAAGAGATATTATACGCGTTCCATCACAAACTTGCAGGTTCAATGACTCTGTCTCTGAGCAGAGAGAGGGAGAGAGAGAGAGAGCAGAGGCCAGGTTCGCGCGAGAAACGCGATAGAAATAGTCGATATCGATCAGTTGAATGGTTTTTTTGAGCTCTCCTTTAAATTATGGCTGCGGTAGCTCTCTCTCTCTCTCTCTCTCTCTCTCTCTCTCTCTCTCTCTCTCTCTCTCTCTCTCTCTCTCTCCCTCTCTCTCTCTCTCTCCAAGTCTTCAGCAACAATTAATTGACCCCCAGTTAACCTCTTGTTAGTGAGTCATTCCTGACAGTGACAGCAGAAGTATTCATATCTTTATAACGACCAAAATGAGCTAGAATCTTACGCGTCTTTAAACGGTTGCGAGACTTTCCTCTAAAAGAGATGCGCTGAATAAATCAAAAACAAAATTGGTTGGCCGAACAGTTTTTGAACTTAACGTCCGTCCGTTAAAGCATATAAGGAGTCCGACTCGGACCTTGTTTAATTGATACGTGATTGAGCGAATCAAACTGGGTTCTGATTGTAAGCGTATACGTGCTACTAAATGAACGAATCTTAATGGTGAGAGTGTAAGAGGATGTCAAATTTCACCATTCAAGACTAAAGTAAAATAAAAAAAAAACCCGTCAATAATATAAATCAATATTAATAAAAGGAAAATAATTTGTTAGCGGTAAGAACGAGATTGGAATTTCTTTTAGCAGCGTCTGATAGCGGGAAAACCGCAACAGAACTGATTCAAGGGATTTCGAAGAACGGTGGTTTTATCATCGTCATAACCGGCGGACTTAGGACCGAAACATCGATTTTTGCGGAAATGAAAAGTGTTTTTTTTTTTTTGGCTTCAAAGACATGTTAGTGTTAATATTTTGTATTATTTTGCCAAATAAACTATGTTATTTGACTAATTTCAATCTATAAAACTAATGATTTTCCAAATTTCCAAGTTGTATTGTGCTGTCTGCTGTTCATAATTATGAACAACAACAAAAATTAAGGAGGGGGGGGGGGAAACGAAAAAATAAAAATAAAATAAAACCTAGGATTGAAATCAAATTGATTAATTGATGAATTTAATTTTTTTATTTTGATTGATTTCATTCATGATTTTTATTTAATTATTAAATTATGAAAATCATGAATTAATTATTAATTTATTTGTAAAATTATGTCCGGGAAATTCCATTCTTCAGTCCACTGTACGGCGTGGAATTTTTAACGGGAAAACTGTTGCGCGCGCTGAGAAAACTTTGTTTTCAGGAAAACAGGAAGTGAGGTTTATTAGCAGGAGATGAAACGAGTTCTAAACACACAAATTGTGTTTTAAATAAAAGAGCATATTTGAGCGAGCATCGGGTGAGGGGTGGCGGTGAGGGGAAAGGGGGAAGGGGTTAAATCCCTCTCGCTGGGCGCAAATTGTTCAGATGTTGGAGACTGGAGTGTCGTCGCGTCGCTGCTGCGGTTTAATAGAACTATGACTATTAATTAGATCACTCTTTGCTCGGTTGTCAGATTTCACTGTCGAGAGAAAAAATGTCTATACTTTACTCAAAATTTTGGTTCTAGTGTTCATTGAAACAAACTTAATATTTACGTAGTCAAAGCCGTTTATAAACGTCCAAATGGATTTTGCCATTGCGGCTGTCAAGGCCGTTTATAAACGTCATTCATGATTGCACGCGTATTAACCCTGTAAGAGGACCAGGTTAGTTTCAAAGAACGCTACTCTTTCGTTTATGTGGGAGAGGTAGTTATACTCTGTTCAGGATAAGAAGGCGGGTGAGAATTCAGGTAGTAATGCACTATTTAGCAACAGTGCGGCTATACCGGCGACTCCAACCCTTCGCAGAGGCCGTTGTTCTTCCGACTTCTCTCTTGGCACGGAGGATTTCCAAGAATCGACAGACTCAAAAATTTACACACGTCCAGTACAAATTTCGAACGGTCAAAAAATACGAAAAAACGGACGAAATTTTCGCCCTAAAGGGCCAAAACTCGGCAAAAGTAGTCGACTTTGAATATAGATGACTCTCATAAATTCGATATTACACGAAATATCCTGAATTTAATTCGGACTGAAAAATACGAATTTCTGAGAGTCATCAATATTCAAAGTCGACTACTTTTGCCGAGTTTCGGCCCTTTAGGGCGAAAATTTCGTCCGTTTTTTCGTATTTTTTGACCGTTCGAAATTTGTACTGGACGTGTGTAAATTTTTGAGTCTGTCGATTCTTGGAAATCCTCCGTGCCAAGAGAGAAGTCGGAAGAACAACGGCCTCTGCGAAGGGTTGGAGTCGCCGGTATAGCCGCACTGTTGCTAAATAGTGCATTACTACCTGAATTCTCACCCGCCTTCTTATCCTGAACAGAGTATAACTATTCGTACTCGGAGGAGTTGGAATTGCCTATTCGACGAATTGAAGGCGTACGACGGTAAGATTTATCTCGTAAATATTTTAATCGATAATGGCTTTTATCCGGGATGAAGATATAAGCAATATGAAATAGACTAGAGGAGAAAAACGGGTATACTCGGGCTTGGCCCATAAAGGGTTAAGCATAACGGACGTTAAAAACCGTCCACTGGTCTACGGGTTACATAGGGGTACGTAGTGTCCAAAAAATCCGCTATAGGGCCGAAAAAAATGAAAAAAAAAATAAAAAAACCCGAAAATTGGCCGATCACTTAAGTGTTAAAAGCTGGGTAGGTATTAGGCAACCTGGGATTAGAGTCCCTGTGTGTAGATTGTAGAGAGTTAAGACAATAGGTAGTCAATTTCTGATTGGTCATGCAGTTGTTTTAGACTCTACTCGGGCGCCGCCATTGGCTGCGTTTTTTTACTTGCATTTGTTTACAAACGAAGGGGCTCAACGGTATTTTACGGATAAAAGAGAAAATTGCCGATGAACTTGTTGTTTCTAATTTTAGTCATGCTGCACCTCAAGAATGTCTTTAATGCCCAAAATAATCTTTAGAAGCATGAATAGATTTCAATCAACAAAAGCAGTGAAAGATTACATTGTTAGAAACTCCATGGCAATGTAATCCTTGCAGTGTACCAAAACACAACAACGGCCTTCAGAATGTAAAAAAATGTGCAAAAACGCATCCAGTGGCCGCGCGGCCATGGTTTTACTCGTGTTAAATCACGAATACTTGCGTCTGATTTGTCGGTGGTGCAGATTCAAAACATCAGTTGAACTTAGGTATGACTTCGAGTGTTAAAACTCGATCGGGCCCCTGATGGCTATACGGATCTGCTCATTGAAAGCAAAGTTTTCTGTAAGTACTTCGGTTCATCGGAGAAAAAAAAAAAAAAAAAAAAAAAAAAAACAACGTGAGAGAATCACGATTTTTCGGAGGTAAGTGGGCCAGGTGATTTTGGAAGTTGCGTTTCCGTCCGAGTTGTTTATGTTCCGTGCATGTTTGCGATAGCTGCTTTACGAGACCTGGCCTCAAAAATGCATATCGAAGATCTGATTTCGGCGGTCAAGGCATTGTGACCATTGACGCGCATGAACGAAAAGCTTGGATTAGCGATGCAACGTGAGGCAATTATCGAGGTGTAG
The DNA here is from genome assembly GCA_011764245.1 of Trialeurodes vaporariorum. Lineage (NCBI taxonomy): Eukaryota > Metazoa > Arthropoda > Insecta > Hemiptera > Aleyrodidae > Trialeurodes > Trialeurodes vaporariorum. The sequence continues at coordinate 92,358,077 of VMOF01000111.1, read as the reverse complement.
ACCGTAGAAGCATAGATATAAGTACTATCAAACGCAAAATTCTTGGCAGTCTTGCCACATCGCACGAGCCGCCAGGTAGTACCAGGTATGAAAGGGTTAATAATGCAATTCCTATGACCTGAAAATCCGAGTTTTTTCTATAAGTTTAAATGGAGGGCCTATACGTTGTCGCCACATCGTACGAGCCGCCATTACTGATGGGATGTTGAGGTACAAAACCAAATAACTCGGGCGTGGGATTATTTTTTTTTTGTTTTTTTGTTTTTTTTTTGTTTTTTGTTTTGTTTTGTTTTTTTTTTTTTGGCATTCGGGCAACAATGCCTCATGCGATCCCCCCCCCTCCCCCCTTCTCTCCGCTTGAATCGAGTCACTTCACACAAGACCGCGAGGGCGTTACAAATATAGTGCCCGCGCGCGGTGGCTTTGCTCTCTTGCCGCGGATTACGCGAAACTTTCAAGATGACAGCGAGTTAGCGCCCCCGCCCTCCTGTACCTTCAATACATGGTGAGGGTGAGAGAGAGGAGGGGGGGGGAGGTTGTCGTTGGGTGCAGCGGGTCTCACCGTCTAGACGCGCGCTATGCCAAAGGATGAGGTTCTTCAGCCTGTAGTCCACGGCCGGCGCGCGACGACCTTGAAGTATAGCTGAGCTTTCGTCTTACGAGAGGAGGGGGGGGGACAACCGCTATCCGCTTGCCTTTTACGCGTCATCGTCACGTCAAAATCCTCGGCATGTGTGTGGAAGGGAGAGAGAGGGAAATCTGAAAATTATTTGAGCCTATATGAAAAAAAGCGGATCGAATAATGTGAAATTTCTTCTCACTCCTACGGCCGATCAAATACGATAGATAAAAAAAAATTCGATAAACCCCGTTTAAAACTCGATAGATATAAAAGAACTAAAGCACTTCCTAGCATCTTCCTCTAGCACGTGTGTTTCAATGGTCGGAGAGATATGAAAACATATCCCTAGAACCGCCTATGATTCGAGCACAAATTCTTTGTTTGGCCAAAGATCTCTATTAAGGTGATTCCAGGCGAAACTTTTCCAGATTTCACTCCGAAGTAGCTTTTGAGAAAAGTCGTGTCTTTGGAATTTTCAATTGAAAACAAAGAAAAACACAAAATCCAAGGAGGGAAGCGCCAGTGAAATTTTTTCGGTGGATTTGTTGAGCCCAATTAGCAGTGGCGGATCCAGAAAATTTTTCTGGGGGGCTGTAAAATTTTGAAATTTGAAGCGTTGGTGGAAGCAATTTCGGGCTATTTTCTATGGAAAAAAGGCAAAATTTGAGGCTTCTGGGGGGGGGGCACGTGCCCCCGTGCCCCCCCGTGGATCCGCCACTTCCATGTAGCATACAATTGGTTTAGAATTAAAGTCGTTCATTATAAAATTCATTTCGCCATAAGCTTAGTGAGTGAGAATGAGTGCGAGAGATAACATGTCTATCTGCCTCACTCGCACTCATTGAGGCTTATGGGAATTTTCGGATTTCATAATTTCCGGTTTTATTTTTGAGTGGTTTAGCTTGAAACTTTCAGGGTATCTTCCTGACAGGTGCTGAAGTTCCTCAAATGTGTGCTTTTAGCGTAAATTCGTCAGAGTTTGGAACTAGAGGTGCTCGGACGGCAATAAATACTGTATATCGCCAGTGGCGTCGCGTGCCACCTGGCAACAATGCAACTGCACCATTTGAACTCATTAATTATATCGAATTTTCCTGGTGCACTGTGCACCCCCTGAATTCGAGCTTTTACATGAGCTTAAATGGATAGAATGCATTGTTGCCAAATTGCACGCGGCGCCACTGTATATCACTTTATTAAAACTGTATCATTAATTAATTATAATTTTCCCATCGAACCAAATGCGCGGCATTGTCAAAAATACCAAAAAAATAACCACCGCGATCATTCTCGCTTTCTAATTTTTTTGTTCTACTTTTTCTTCCGACCTGTAAAAATAAAAGGTGACTCACTTGTAAACAAAGCCTTTGTGGTTCTCGCCTTGTCTTGGATCTGTTTGCACGTGCACGTGCGTTTGGAGTCTATTTAAATGCGGGACTTCAATCGAAACGGATAATGGAGAGTTCTATCTATTGCAAGGCCAACCACTTGCGGGGGCTTATGCAAGCACCACAGATCGTGAATCCGATCTGACAATTAGTCAAACAGACTAACAGACGAGTTGGACGGCCACAAACCACGGATGTTGAATGTTGACGGAATGGACAGTGGACGAATCCTATAGTTAAAGGTCAAAGGACATGTTTATCTTTGAATTATTGCTCATCCGTGGCCATTTTACAATCACAATCAAAGCGCAACTCGAACGCTCACTCATACTCGCTCAGAATACTCGCAGCGGCTAGTCGTCACTCTGTGGCTTGATAATGCTGGATAAATAATATCGCCCGCTAGAAACGAATGAACTAAACATTGTAATGTATTTTAAGATCTCCTATACTGTTGTGCGTAACAAATAAACTAAACATTGTAATGTATTTTAAGATCTCCTCAGTGGCGTAGCCAGGAATTTTTCTAGGGGGGGGGGGGGGGGTCCGGGGTCCAAAAATTGTCATGGGGGGGTCCAAAGATACTAATTTGGTAGTATTTGTCTGAAAACGCAAAAAATGACCTTTTTTTAGGACAAATTTTGGTGTCAGGGAGGGGGGGGTCCAGACCCCCTGGACCCCCCCCTCCCTTGGCTACGCCACTTGATCTCCTACTATTGTGCGTTGTACTTAAAATCCGCGAAATGGGACTCTTGCAAACGTAATTTGCTACGGCTTTAGGGAAGGTCTATTCCCATATTAAATCCCTTGAAAATCACATAGCATCGAAAGTCTCAAAACCCTCTCACAAACCCAACAAATACGTTCAACAGAATTCAAAGATGGCGGTCCAGTCATAATGGGGGAGCCCCATCTAATCGCAACTTTCTATGCTGATTCGCTATGTGGTTCGTCATAGAGAAAGCTTCAATAAGATGGGACTCCCCCGCATTTCATCGTGTCTCGCACTAATTTTGACCGCCATCTCTGGGTTTGGTTATAAATTAATTGATCAACTTTTTCGCGTGGATTTTGAAACTTTACGATGCTTTCCAGGTAATTTCCAAGCGATTTTTCATTGGAAAAGACCCTACGTTGCTGCGTAACGCTGTAACAAAAGTTTGCAACATACCTATTGTAAATTGATAAAGTTTAACAATTTCTATTTTCAATTATTCAATAATTACCTGTGACTTAATTTTTTATTTATTTCGTAGTTCTATGTCACTCAGATCCTCATGGAAAGCCTTCTAATTAAGAAACACATCGAAAATCGCGATGCAAATGGAGTACAAACACTAATAGTTTCCTCTTATGTTATTGTGCGGTCCTTGTTCCGCGTTTGGTGCTCTGTAGTTTCAAGAGCGCCTTCAAAAAAATACTATGCAATTTCACTACACAGTCGTATTTTCTTCGTGACAAAACGGTTGTTTGAGCTCGTTTCGGCGATTTGATGTTAAATCAAGGTCATGGTCGTAATTAGGCCCATGATCCTGAATATCGTAATTCCTACAATTAGCTTTAATTGTCGCTTCTTTGCATGAATTATTTCCTGCGGTCATTCAATCTTTCATCAATTTACATATAGATTTGATTTATCTGTTTATTCGTAACTCAGGAGTTAGGGGTACTTGCTGAGGTTTTAGTGACTCATGGAAGAGGCCATTGACTTTTTGTCTTCGACTGGAGAACGGAAGCGAGATTTTATTCAAATTAGACGCTTTCAGAGTTTAGTTCAATACGGTTACTTGTATTCATCACGGCTTTCATTTTAATCGAGACGTATTCGTGCTAAATTCAAAAAAATAAAGCTGCGTACAACAATGGATCCACATACTTGTAAATATGTTTTCCAATTTTTTTTTCTCTCTAAGAATACATACAAAATATTTCTTAAGAATCTGATCCTGAGAATTTGAATTTTCCGAAAGGCTAAGTTTGCCAATAATGGGTCTGTTGCTAACTTTTGCGCTACAGCGCTATAGAGAGTTCATTTTGTGAAAAGTCCATTTGTGGCATCAGAAAGTCATAAAATGCAATATGAAACTCACGAGAGACGTTTAATGAATTCCAAGATGGCGGTAAAATATCGAGCAATCTGTATGCATGCACCACGAACATCCAAGGATAGCCAACCTCACAATATCGATCACACCCAATCACAACGTAAATAAACACATATAACCTCTGAAGCTGTGAGGTTGTCAACGTTGGCAACCCTTGGATGTTAAAGGTGCATGCATACAGATTGCTCGATATTTTACCGCCGTCTTAGATTTTATCAAACGTCTCTTGTGAGTTTATTATCGCATTTCATAACTTTCTGATGCCACCAATGGACTTTTCGGGCGATTTTACCTATGATGAAACACTCTTTACCATTGTAGCAAAAGTTTGCAACAGACCCATTCAACTTGATTTATTTTATTTTATTTTTTTATTTATTTATTTAATTTTTTTAATTTAATTTTTTTTTTTTTTTATAATTTTAATGAACAGTTGACTTTAGTTTTACGTTAGCTTCTTACAAGTTCCCAAAGTCCTTTTTTCCCCTCCTAGCTATACTTTTTTCTTTCCACAGTTTCAATTATTTTTCGCGGACCCTTTCACCCTATCCTGCCCAGTCCACCCCCCCCCTTCTGCGGACTCCCTGGGAGTGACCATAGGTTGAAAACCACCGATCTAATTGTAAATAATCTATTGAAGACTCGAAAAATCGCGTTAAATCACAAAAACCAAGAGGCACTGAATTGCCTTTCATGAACTTTCTCAGACTCTAGATTTTACAACGTAATCCTTCCATTTAAACCTATGTTAAACAATCGATCTCCAGGAGGTGCAATGCACCCCCAAGTTATCGATACTTTTGCATAGATTTAAATGGCAAAAAAGCATAGTTGCCAAATTGCATGAGTTGTCACTGCTTAAGGCTCCAACGGCAATAAATTCAGCATTTCTATAAAATTTAAAATTCGGCACCTATGCAACGCAACAGTAAAAAGAAAATTTTCGTCTAGTGTCTAGTTAACTCAAACATGTTTAATATTTACAAGTCAGGTCAATAAGAACTAGTTTAACTGTCTGATGCAGTAGTACCACCATAAAAGTTACAAAACTTATTATTAGCTCACAGTCGAGTGTGTTACATCAGGTTTGAGGTCCGAGAATTAATACTGCATAACACCGACAAATTGAATCGCTATACAGACCAAATAATGGATTACAATGAGCGTAGGGACAGCTCACCGAGCAGTGTTGCCAGATTGGGGTGAAACAGCCGTACGTTTTAAATTGATTTTAAATGGGGACGATACGGCTTTTTACCCTCGATCTGGCAACACTGTCGCCGAGAATCACACAACAAGCGAGACGCATCATCTTATCATTAATGATGCGGTTCCCAGAGCTGAGTAAATTCTAGGCTATAGTCTGGATATTCTTCGTATTTCGTTTTATCGCGCTTTAATGTTTTTCGAATTGATATAATTATTTGCTTCTCTTCACTGTACAAAGAGTCTAAAAATTTAAAATTAGATTTTCAAGCAGACACGATTGTTGTTGAGATAGAAACCGCTTTGTCTTCGGATCAGTTATTAAAGGTGAAACCTCTTTTTTCAGATACTGATGAAAAGTGCTAAAAATTTGGTTAATGGTTGGTTGGTTTACTTAAATTGAAAATAACGAGGTGCCAAGTCTTATTCATTTTTATCACTGAACTAAAAACAGTGGGAGAAAGTGTCCTTTAAGGCAAAAGCGCATTGAAAATCACGATAAAAATATTAGTCATGCAGTAAGAGCTTCGAAATATTTTCCATCGCTCTTAGAAAATCTCTCATAATGTGGCTCTTGCAAACTTTTGCTGCCGGTGATTGGAGAGTAGATTCTTGCAAAAAAATCCGGAAAAATGACGATGAGTACACTAAAATATCACAAAATTCACTCTCAGAATCGGGCTAAATGGCGGAGCTACGCAGGTGTCATGGTAGACCCCTGTCTAATTTGATACATATCTCTGTTTCCATAGAGAAAATGACAAATTATAGACAGGAAGCAAAGAAGTTTATTACTGAATTTTAAAGTTTTTCGGTGTGATTTTACTGATTTTCGCGATTTTCGCTGGTTTTTACATCAGATTTGACTATTCATTTGCTGATAGCAAAAATTTGTAAGAGCTCCATTTCATGCATTTTTATCTCGTGTTATAAAATTCATCTTTTAAATTACCGATACATTCTTCAATAATTAGTTAGAAGGAAAAAGGATGCAGCAGGCAGCTTTTTATTTTGTTTTTCAATAATTTCTCTCATGGAGCTTAACTTTTAGACGTTAAAAAAGTTGAACAATTTTGGATTGAAAGAGGTATATTTTTGAAAGCTGTAATTTGAATGTACAAACGCAGCACCTTGTGTAAAAAACCTTAGGTAGGCATCAGCTCAGTGTCACTACGTCAAATTTTTGGTTGCGACTTACATCACTTTATGAATGTAATTATGACTTAATAGCTGAATATTAGAAACAGACAGCAATCTAAGAACAACAAAAACAGGTCAGGTTCAAATGCGATTGGATATAGACTCGTGTCGTATATCTCTTTCGAGCCTATTTTGGATACTATCTTTAAATATACGACAAATTCGGCGCAGGTATTATACAAAACGTCAATCAGATTTCAAAATAAACCAACTTGCACCGATTTTGGCTTGTTTGGTGAAGAACCACGTTACATAGTCGCTAAGCATCAAAAACCGGTTTGCGCGCGCTGACAAAACGACAAGTGGCATTTTTGAACATTAATCGAACATAAAAATGCCAGCCCGCTAATTTAAGACTGGGACGGCATCTGTTTTTCACTGTTCTTTGGCGCTCGCGTTTTGGAGTGGCCCGGAGCACAGTGAAACGAGTCCATGGATGGAGCCCGACATGGAATTTATCATTAAAAAAAAAAAAAAAAAATTAAAAATGCAAATTTTAATTGTTTGTACTGTCAAAAAACAAACTATACAGGAGAATTATGGTAGACAATTTTTATAATGAAACCAATGAAAGTTCTTTAAAACATCTACGCCGCGTATTTAACAAAGATATACGCATTTGAAGTCACCCCTCGCCTTGTCCGGTCACTCCTATTGACTCACTCTACTGTGCGGCGGCCTGTGATTTTGACTAAGGGCCAGAAAATCACGGATTAAAAAAAGAACAATGAAAATTAAAATCAAGCGAAAAAATGGAAAACAAGGCTATTTACATTTTTTAAATTTTGCGAACTGTACTTCAGGGATGGACTGTATAAGAGAGGGTCCAGAGAGGCGTTGATAGTTTTGAATTCTCAGTTCTCCAGTTGTGATGATCTGATTAAGATAAACATTTCGGAGAAGAGATTGAAACGAGAGAAAGAAACCATTTAACGAAAGTATTTGTCTTCAGAAATATTTCTTGGAATTCATTTTATTCCTTCCGGAGATCATAAACGGATTGATTAGGTTTGGTGCGAAGCCTCCTTAATTCACTGTCATTGCTTTGGAAAAAAGGCAACTTTCAGCGAAAATTAATTTTGGAGTGTTTACAGTGGAATCCCCCTCCGGCCCCTATTTTTTTCAATGATGGTCACTCCGTTGTTCCTCATATCCTCCTTTATGCCGCTAACACAACGGGTCTGTTGCAAATTTTTGATACAGCGTCATGGGAGGGTCTATTCCTGTGCAGAATCACTGAAAATAATATTGAGAGTATCAGAAAGTTCTTCAGTCCACTCACTAACTGCGAATAAATGGATTAATAAAATTCCAAGATGGTGGTCGGATGAGTGGGTGACAATGGGGGCCCATCTAATTGCAGCTTCCTCTTTGATGAATAACTTTTCTCAGCATAGAATGCTGTAATTAGATGGGACTCCCCCACTGCCATCCACTCATTCGACCGCCATCTTGCAATTTTGTTGAACGTATTTATTGAGTTTATGAGTATGGATTTTGCAACTTTCGGATATGGTCTCAGTGTTATTTTCAAGTTATTTTACGCAGAAATAGACGAGGAAGGCCCTCCATAACGCTATAGCAAACGTTTGCAACAGACCCATTCACCGTCATTGCCTCGAAAAAAGAAAATTTTCAGCGAAAATTAATTTTGAAGTGTTTGAAGTGCAAATCACCGGCCACCCCCTATTTTTTTTAAATGATGGACCCTCCATTGTCCGGAGTACTGGCGTACCGGAGGCCCCCGACCGAAGGGGCCCGCAATTAGGGCCCCATGATTACACCTGACCCGTGTATTTGACAAAATATAACATTTGGAATAATGAAGATAAAGATGGACTAGGAAATAAATAAGTGTAATATTAAAGTAAAAAGAGCTGCTTTGTTTCTCCGTTAAATGTGGTAAATTGGCCATGCATTTTCCGTGGTATAAAATGGATATTATAAGGCTGTCAAAGACCGAAATTCAGCTCTTTTCTTTCTTGGTATAGAAACGGAATTTTACAGCTAAAACTGCGTGAAAAAACGTCTCGAGAGCACTTAATTTCCAAAAAATTTCAGGGGAGGATCTCCGAGCCCCCTGTAGATGGGGGGGGGGGTGTCTTTACAGACCCTCCATTCACTGTGTAAAAATGTAGGGGGCCCCCGACTGAAGGTTCGAGGGGGGGGCCCCAAAGTTTCCGGAACGCCACTGTCCATTGTTCTTTTTTCTGCCGGTGACACAACTTTTCCCATTTTGTTTGTTTGTTAATATACACAATCAATGTAAATGCTAATAAAATGTGTTGTGTTTTTTCTGTTCCAGAAAATCGAAATTAGTGGCAATTCGATCCCGAAGGAAACTGAGGAATTGAAATTGGCAAGTGCGGGCGAACTCCAAATCAAGCCGAACGCCTTTTCCGGTCTGTTCGGTTTGCGAAGGCTCGAAATCTCGAATACGACGAATTTAGTTCTTACGAAAAATTCATTCTTCAACTTGACCGCTGCCAGCTTCTTCTTGAGAATATCCGACTGCCAAAATGTCAACATCGAAACCCACGCTTTCCGATCTTCGAGGGGCCCCGTCTCGCTCGAGATCGTCAGATCCGACTCCGTCCTCATCCAGGGTTCGTCCCTTTCGTGGATACTCTCGGTCTTTATCCAGGACTGCCCTTCTCTCCAGCTCCAGGAGTTGGCGTTCTCCCAGGAAACTCACGAGACTGGCCGTCATGGGCCTTCAACCACGGTGAGTAATTTAAGATATTGTTCTCGCACTTGGGTTGGTTGAATGACAATCGTTAATCAATCAATCAATCGATTAGAATTGCAATCAACAAGATGTGAGTCCAGGGCAGTGGCGTCGCGTGCCATCTGGCAACAATGCAACTGCTCCATTTGAACTCATTAAATAAATCGAATTTCACTTGTGCACTGTGCACCCCCTGAGTTCGATATTTTACATGAGTTTAAATGAATGAAATACATTGTTGCCAAATTGCACGCGACGTTATTCGTTTGAGCCGCCTGGTTGCACCACTATTATCTAGTAATCTTATGGTTAGTAAACTAGGGAGATTTTCAAACCTATTTTCATATTTAATTTCTGAAATTACGAAGTTTCTTAAAAAATGTGGAAGAAGGTTGGAAAAACACCTTAATGGGTCTGTTGCAAACAGAGATTACTAAGCCTAAAGAGATATGGCATAACGATTCAAAAGTGTTATTCGACTCCTACGAAGTATGCAATGTGGCGTACGCTGGTGACCGTAAACATTGTTACTACTGTTGTTGTTTGAATGAGATTTGACAGCAACGCCACTAACTAAATTAATAAGATTAATAAAGTGTTTGGGAAGTTTAATGAGCTCTGAGTATATTTTGTACGTGAATCTGAAAATCTAAGTCACTTTAATCATCCCATCGGCCATTAAATGACAAACATTTAGATGCTGAAGAGAATCTAACCTAATTTCCAACAACATGAATAACAACAATGTTTACGGTCACCAGCGTACTACACGTTGTATCACGGCCATTCTGCAGGCGTTTTTTACGGAGCCCGGCCAACGGTTTTTTAACACGGCGGAGATAGGAAGTGCCATATCTCTTAGGCTTAGTAATCTCTGGTTGCAAACTTTTGCTACAGCGATGTAGAGTGTTCTATCTTAAGTAAAATCACGTGAAAAGTCCATAGGTGGTATCAGAAAGTTATAAAATGCAGTATTAAACTCACAAGAGGCGTTTAACTGAAACCTGTAAAATATCGAGAAACCTGTGTGCACGCACTGTGAAAATCCATGATGGCCAATGTTAACAACCTCACAGCATCGGAGGTTATGCGTTTGTTTGCGTTGTGATTGGTTGTGATCGATGTTGTGAGGTTGGCCATCTTGGATGTTCATGGTGCATTGGTGCTTGCTTACAGGTTGCTCGATATTTTACCGCCATCTTGGATTTCAGTTAAATGATTCTGGTGAGTTTGTTATTGCATTTGATGACTTTCTACTGCCACCGATGGACTTTTCGCGCGATTTTACATGAGATTGGTCACTCTATAGCGCTTTAGCAAAAGTTTGCAACAAACCCAATCACTAGCGATAAGTTTACTGGATAATAGTAATGAAATCAGGCGGCTCAAACGTTTTAAGCCACTGGACATGCCACAACGATTTACCTAACTTTATGAAAAATAAATGAAATCAATAAACACATTGAACCTGCGCAATGTCTGCATCCATTCAGATAAATTAGTACTCTTAATGAAGAGTAGGTACTACACTCACGGAATAATTGTAAATATGACCTCATTTTCTCATAGCATTGTATAAAATAGCTCATTGTTAATCGATTAAAAAAATTAATTCAAGATGTGAGGGCATTTTTAAATTCAAACATTAAATGACATGTATACATTATCCGAATGGGCTCCTTCAATTTTTGGGGTAGGCAAAAAGATTACTGTCGTGTAGGAATAGTTAACTACCTGAACGCGTACGGAAGGGGGTCGTAATCGCTGCGGAGCCGCTGTAGAAGAGTTGGGTAACCGAATAATCAAAAATAATGAAATTATTCTGACAACAGAGTTAATGCATGAGATCTGACACCATTGCCAGTCAGAAGGTTTGGTCAATTGAACAAATAATTTCGGTGAATAATCTGATTTTATTACGTTGCCAAACTAGACAAATAATTCGTCGAATAATATTTGCCCAACTCTGCGGCTATAGCTAGGCCAGGTAATATAGTAAGTTTATGAGGATAATAATTGTTGTCTGACATAATTAAGCTCCTTTAATTTCTAGGGTAGGCAGACTAATTATTATCGTGTGAGAATAGTTAACTTTTAAACGACGAAGCAGACCGAAATCACCTGCAGACTGATTATTATGAAGGATTGCATCGTAATGCCGCCGAGTCGATGATTGAGTGCATGTTATTCTTATGGGTGGTGTCATCATTCCGATACGTTCCATTGCAATAGAAACCCTTGCATCTCAGCGAAAATTCACCGATGACTCCTAGCTATCATGCACAGTGCACACAAATCGTAGAGATTGAAGGGTTTTTATCGGAATGGAACCTATCGTAATGACACCACCCGTAAGAATAACAGGCACTCGATATGATTCCGATACGATCCTTCATAATCAGCCTGCTGGTCTGTAAGTTGAGGAAGGTACAATTTCTCAATGTTTCTCCTTCATTTTATGGGGTAGGCAGAAAGATTACAGTCGTGTAGGAATAGTTAACTGGACGTGTAAGGGGGTCGTAACCGTTGTGTAGACGTAGTAATGAATGTAAGTTTATGAGAGCGCATGTTCTCAATGTACTCCTTCAATTTATGGGGTAGGCAGAAAGATTACAGTCGTGTAGTAACAGTTAACTAAACAGTTTCCAATTGAGCCGAGACTTCGCACAGTTCACGATCGAAGTTCTAGCCTACTCATTTATCTTCAGCTTTATTTATCGTTCGTACCGATAGCTTTATGTCAACAAGTCATGCTATATGCTTCAATTTTACAAATTGAAGTTGTTCTAAAAAGTCCAATCGTAAGTATTTTCAATTTTGAGGCGTAATCTAAAATGATCAATAAAATCGACGATATCGATAATAACTGTGTAGGGTTGCTGGCTTGTATTGTCCGATGTCTTCTCAATATGAATAGTTTGTTTCTTATCCGATTCAGCGAATGGGGTCTTCAGGAAGACACGCTCGACCACTCAAATGCTAGAAGATAGGTCCATGTCCGCCAGAAACTAGTATTTAAGACACCAAACGTTGTCAGACTGTGTACTGTGTAGTGTGTGGATATGAAATTTGCGATAGTGATAATCTGAAAAAAGTGTGCGAAAATTATGTACTATGACTTTCAAAAGAAAGTACCTTGGTCGAACCCTGGTAAAAATGTTCCATGGCCAATTTTACATGGAAATCGATCTCCTTGGAAATTTCTGCAATTTCCATGAAATCCAAGTACTTTTCATGAAAACTACATCAATTTCCATGGAAAACACACCGATTTCCATGGAAGTATACCTGGTTTTCATGGAAAAATACTCGGTTTCCTGGAAATTTGAGCAATTTCCATCGAAATCTATTTCCATGTAAAATTGGCCATGGAACATTTTCACCAGGGAAATTCCTATTGTTAAATTTCCCCATCGTTTCCAATAGAAGTTTCGATTTTCATGACGTACTCTATAAGGGACATTCTGATTGGTCTTTAAACACTTGAAAGCTGCAATTTTTTTTTTAAAAGTTGCCGAGATTTAAATAAGTAAAAATTTCGACCAGGAAACTTTTTTTTGAAAGTCATAGTACAGCCTGTGAATCACCTTACATGCCTTCATTTTCTCTCGTTACTTCGAAAAGCGAATTTTTTAATGAAACTTGTTTTTTCTTTTTTGTTGATTATGTCACAGATTCTGTTGGAGAACGTGAGAGTGAACGAAATCATGACGCACACTTTTCACTCGGTGGCTTCCGAGCTTCAGATAAGGAACAGCGAGATCGGGACGATCCGGCGTGAGGCTTTCAGCGCGGTCAAACTTCACTCGGTGGAAATGGTCAACTCGACGATCGGGAACATCGAGGAAGGTGGCTTCAGTTTGAGCGCCCTCATCGACAGACTCACCATCTCTAACACTCTAGTTCAAAGATTAGAATCGAATTCTATCAGATCAGCAATCACTAATCTCTCAATTCAGCATTCCAGGTGAGTCAACGAGTTTTTGTCTATCGTTAATTTAGTCTATACCTTGAATCGAAATACTTGAGGATTAACCCCCCGCCCCCCTCTTATAATATGATAGTAGGCGGTCGACTCATAGGAAGAAAAAAAAAACTTGAATGGTGACACGTGCAATGGGTCTGTTGCGAACTTTTGCTACAGCGATAAAAAGTGTTCACTCCAATGTAAAATCGCCTGAAAAGTCCATTGGTGGCATCATAAAGTCAATAAATACAATATTAAACTCACAAGAGGCGTTTATCGAAATCCAAGATGGCGGCAAAATATCGAGGAATCTGAATGTATGCACCGTGATCATCCAAGGATTGCCAACTTTGACAACCTCACTGCAGGTAGAGGTTATGTGTTTATTTACGTTGTGATTGGTTGTGATGGATATTGTGAGGTTGGCTATCCTTGGATGTTCGTGGTGCATGCATACAGATTGCTCGATATTTTGCCACCATCTTGGATTTCATTAAACGCATTTTGTGAGTTTATTGTTGCATTTCATTGCTTTCTGATGCCATCATTGGACTTTTCAGGCGATTTTACATTAGATTGCACACTCTATAGCGCTGTAGCAAAAGTTTGCAACAGACCCATTTGGCGACGTTGTATAGTGTCCATTTAAACCCATGAAAAAAGTTGGATGCGAATGTGTTCACCGAACACCCTGTTCGATCTTTTTCAAGGGTTTGAATGGACGGACAGCAACGTTGCCAAATTGCACGCTACGCCACTGAATGGTGGCTCGCGAAACTTTCCAGTGCACTATGGTCTGAGATCGTCAGAAAGTGGCCAAAAAACAAAGAGCAAATTTTATGAATTTATCACGTATAAACTTTCAAGACCAATTTTAATCGCAGAGAACACTTTTAACAAGAAATTTAAACTTAGAAACTTCAATTGGATGGTTTTAAATTAAGTTAAGGTTTAAGTGAAGTTTTAAATTAACGAAGATTTTTGATGAATATTGTTCATTGATTTTTGGCCACTTTTTTCGATCTCAGACCATAGTGCAATCTGCCCCGAGCCAATCAGAGATGTTGTAGCAATGCTTAGTGTGACGTCAGAAGTGAAGTACAGCGTGACCTAGAGGCAAGGGGCCAGTATGGTTCCAAAAACGCAAGTGCCAAAACCTTGATGTCAATTAACAATAAGTCAACATTTTGATGGTCAACACTAATAGCAATAATTATTAAGATGTCAATAATCGACAAGTCTCTTTGGATTTTGGAATCTTCATATTGGTAAATTTTTTACGAGGACGTTGAGTTGCCTACGAACTTCCAAAGTTCCATTATCCTCTTACCAGTGGCGTCGCGTGTAATCTGCAAATGTTGTATTCAGTCAATTCAGTAGCGCACCGAGAGTTTCTTCATCTCTCTCTTTTCTCCATTAAGAAACGTATGTTAGACAAGGATGGACAAAGGGATAAAACCCCCTCCTTCTGTCCTTTTCCTACTCATACATTCAAATGGGAAATGAGAGAGATGGAAGATATCCTGGTTGCGCCAGTGAGTCAATTTAAACCCGTGGAAAAGGTCGAATGATTGGGGCTGCATCGTGCGCTCTCTCACGACAACATTTTACACAGCTTTAAATGCGTGGAATGCAGCGTTGTCTGATCGCACGCGACGCCAACGCCTTTGTCTTGAGGAGAGTGGAGTTTTAAATCTTTTAAACCACATCAGCATTAGTGCTGCCGTCCGTGTATATTGAAGAACATTTTTCAAATCACTGATGATTCCACCGGTTGAGAAAAGATTACATGGCTCAGTTCAGTCTATGACTGTAATTCACGAAATTACTCGCATTCGTAATCTTTTCTCAATCGGTGCAATCGCAGATACTTTATTTAAATGTCCGCATGTTTAAAGTCATCGACGACTCCACCAATGGGGCTATTGCACACTTTTGGTATAAGCGATTTAATAGTCGATTACGGCGTAAAAACCTCAAAAAATAACGATGGCGGCACTAAAAACTTCCAAAATCCACTCCTAAACATAATAAACGCAGTTATTTGCGGGAGCGTAATGGTGGCCGAAGGCACTAACAATGGGAAATTCCCATCTAACAATTCTGAAACTCCATCAAGAAGTGACCAATAAGAGACTACTTTCATTTGACACCGGTGTCACTTGGTGTTGCGGTACCATTCATCGGATGTGGATCATCACTCTGATGACTAATTACTCTGTGAATCATCCTTGTCAGCATAGAAAGAGTGACGAAATTAAGATAGGAATCTCCCATTGTTAGTGCCTTCGGCCACCATTACGCTCGCGCAAATAACTGCGTTTATTGAGTTTAGGAATGGATTTTGGAAGTTTTTAGTGCCGCCATCGTTATTTTTCGAGGTTTTTACGCCATTATCGACTGTTAAATCGCTTATAGCAAAAGTGTGCAATAGCCCCATTGAGGAAAGATTATAGATGCGAGTATTTTCGTGCATTATATTCACTGAACTGATCTGTGTAATATTATCTACCGGTGGAATCATCTGTGAATTCAAAAATGCCAATAAATACACACGGAACTGCAGCTCTGATCTGCATACAGCGTAAAGTTATGCAAAAAAAAAAAGAGTTTTGGACGAGGCGCCTTCAAACACATTGTGGTGTTTGAAGAAAATAATTTTTTCGGGATATACGTTTTTGTCGAGGAAAAAAAGAAAAAACAATAATCTAATCTCTTGATTTCCTTTTTTGTTTCAGGGTAATTGATGCAAAAACAGATGCAATCAATTGTGACTCAGTAGTCGTAGTCAAATTATTATCAAACCAGTTCGACACAATTCAGACGAGGGGCTTCGCTCTGAAGAACTGGAACCGGATCTCCATAGAAAATAACACTTTCCTTAGACTAGAACCCAGCGCCTTCAAATCCCTATCTACCTCTGACGCTTCCATCGAGTTCAACTTCACCAACAATCGCATCGGAGACATCGCTGACCGCGCCTTCGACTTTGCGATCCAAGATTCATTCAGTCTGGAGGTCAAAAATAACACATTCCAGGAGGCGTGCAGTTGCGACTTCGATAAGTGGCTCGCAAAGATGGTAACAGGAACCAATAAAAGAGCCATCGATTTATTTCGCAACACTAGTCTTTGTCAGATGACTGTTGTCTTAGCGGAGTGTCACCGACAGCAGGAAGGATCCTTCGTCGCTAAAAATTTCATCGACTCAATTTGTTCCCTGGACAATCCTCGCTGCGTCCCGACCAATAAAGATTCTTTAGTTCCTCAATACGACCCCAACTCGTCGAATTTCATCAATCTAGTGTTCTCTAAACCTATTGATCAGAGAAATTTTCTATTAGTAGTGTTCCTAATTTTCATTGTTTGCTTCGTTTCATCACTGATGGTCATCTGCAGCGTGCGATGGCTAAGAAATTCGCGGGTCCGAAGCAAAGGCGATCTTTTAAAATCCTCGAAATCCTTCAGTCGATTCAGTCTATTATCGAGATTTTTCTCCAGTGGCCTAACCTCTGCGTCTTCGACACATTCAATATCTAGAATGTCCATCCACGAATACGCTGAACTTCATCGGCAAAAAATGCAAGAAGACGAGGAAATGGGAATACCTCTCGATGACAAAGCAACACAAACGCTTCCAGAGGAATTCACTCAAGAGCTTTTACAAAGCTTAAAAGCTAAACTTGAGGATCCAGAGAAGAGTCTCGAAGCTCGCGTCATGATCGAACATCTTTACGATATGATCAAAGTTGAGGAAAGTTGCGACAATAATTTGATAGATTCGTCGTTTGATGTTGACGAGCTTTATAATGACAATGTGTACGATACGATTCAGATACCAGCGCCGACGAGGAGGCTTCGAACACATCACGATAGAACTTTCAAGTCCACTGTAAGTGTCGGCACGAGGGTTCCGTCGCCTGATAAACTAGAGCCAATTAATTTTTCCCGGGCGATGCCACAAGTTGCCAAACCGAAGCCGACCATCTGCGAATATAATGATCCTAGGGATGTAGAGCGGCACGTTTATCTCGAAGTTCCGACGAAATCCTCTCCCCCACCGTCGTACTTTGCAACTCAGGGTCATCCGTCCCATCGCCTTCATCCTACCGTCTTAAATTCAGTCCTGTGCGATTACAACGAGCCGAAGGACACGGCCGTACATATTTATTCGGAAGTTCCTCTATCCATGGTCAATAGGCCTTTGCCGGTCAAACCTGGAGAGACTGCAATTGACGATTTAGAGGAGGCAACCTCTTCGGGGTATTCGTCCCGATGAAAAAATGATCTGTGATATACTTGTAAGCTAAAAGACTTTATAGGTTCACTTTTTTTTCTCTTTTTTTTGGCTTATAGTCTTTGCACATGCTCAAACCCTAAATTCTGAGAGAGTATTGGTGGATCCAAATAATAAAATTCAGCTGCAAAGAACAGTGCCAGTGGCGGCTCGTGCTATTTGGCAACACTGTCTTCACTCCATTTGATTATGTGTTTAACAATCGATCGCTGGTGAAGCGCTGCTTCACTTTCGAATCGATTGTTTTACATACAATCAAATGAGGGGTTAACATAGTTGCCAAATAGCACGAGCCGCCACTGAACAGTGCCCCCCCCCATCAAATACTGGAAAAATAATAACACAACTATCTATACGCATTGCAGATTTTAGTGCCAGCCAAAATTTTGGTAAACTTCACCAGAGTGTAGTAAACTGTGCCAGGGGGCCGATTATTTACCTCAACAATAAACCTATCGTTAAGGCTGTCTATGAGTGATGTTTTTGGTCCAAAACTGTAAAACTTAGGCTGTTGCTACGGTAACCATCGTTAGAAAGCCCGTTTTTTAATTAATAGCCTTTAAACAACAGGGACTTCAACGTTGGTTACCATAGCAGCAGCCAGTGGCGTACACAGGATTTTTCTTGGGAGGGGCTCGCACTGATGAGCGTTTGACGGAAAATTGTTCCCCCCCTTCCCCTCCACCCACAAAAATCGGAGGTCTGGGGGGGCTTTAGGCCCCCCCCCCCGCGTACGCCACTGGCAGCAGCCAAGTATTTAAATTTTGGACCAATAGTATGACTCATTGATAGCCTTAACGATCCGTTTAATGATAAAGTAAATGAACATCCCCGATATCAGGTAGACAAAGCAATCGATTATCCTCATTTTACCATGAGTTTTGTTGCATTTACCATACTCTGATGAAGTTTACCATGCTTTCTAGCTGGTGCCAAAATCTGCTAGGTGTATAGTTAATTGCACCATACTTTTCCTTTCTAGAATGCCAGAGCTCTCTTATGCATATTCTATCCTCCGAAGGCCCATCTACGGAGAATGTTATTGGCTGCTAAATGGTGGAATTCGGGTCCACCAAATTGCCCTCTCAGATTTTAGGTTTTGATCTTGTGCAAAGGCCTTTAGTTTTTATGTTTATTTAGACACAATAATTTAACAGGGTTGTCAAGTTATTCTTTCTGTTTGTAACAGATTATGTTTTTATTGTAAAGTTTGATAGTACACCAATTGATTTGGTTTAAAAAAGGACCAATGTTATTTTTTTATTTTCTCTTTTTTCTACTTTTTCTTATGATGTATTTGAAAATACTTAGTTGTTTTTCTTTGATAATTTTTTAGTTCTTGAACCACGATTTTGAAATTTTTTTGTAAGTTTATCAGATTTTGGAAAATTTGTTAGCTATTCAAAATAAGTATATCACTCATCGATTTTCTTTTTTTAAATCAAACTGAAATAATTTTTTTTTTCAAAATGGAAAATTTTTCCTATAATTTTTCAATTTTAAAGTAATTTGATTTTCTGTTACGATATATTTTCAATCAGTTTAGATTTTTGTTCTGTTCTACAAATTTTGACCTAGAGGTAGAGGTTCTCTCTTAATAGTTTCTGATTTACCTGAAAACATTTATATTTACTTCCATGAAGAAAGGTTTTTTAGTTCATTTCTCCTTCACACTGACATTTTTCTGTTTGATTAAAATATTTGAAATTTATTGTTCTTGAACCACGATTTTGAAATTTTTTTGTAAGTTTATCAGATTTTGGAAAATTTGTTAGCTATTCAAAATAAGTATATCACTCATCGATTTTCTTTTTTTAAATCAAACTGAAATAATTTTTTTTTTCAAAATGGAAAATTTTTCCTATAATTTTTCAATTTTAAAGTAATTTGATTTTCTGTTACGATATATTTTCAATCAGTTTAGATTTTTGTTCTGTTCTACAAATTTTGGCCTAGAGGTAGAGGTTCTCTCTTAATAGTTTCTGATTTACCTGAAAACATTTATATTTACTTCCATGAAGAAAGGTTTTTTAGTTCATTTCTCCTTCACACTGACATTTTTCTGTTTGATTAAAATATTTGAAATTTATTATTTACATAGAGACGATGAGGTAATAGCCTTAAGAGCTTAAAAAATTCTTGAAAAGATTTTGATACGATTAGTATCTAGTCAAATTTAATAAATGGTTTTAAATATGAAAGTCATCTAAGCATTGTTTCTAGGAATATTAGAGTGTATGCTGAAATGTCATCTAAAAAACGTGTTCATTTAGTAATAAAGAATAGGATAAAATTATTGATATCTAATAATTTCTTGGTATTTACATTGCAGACTATAATTAAATATGCAACTTCCAAACAAAGACATCTTGAAATGTTATGATGTCCCAACTTGTTTTATTTATCTTACAATGCGAGAGTGAATATTGGATTTTTAACCAAAACTTCATAATTTGGAACCTTTTTGAGTTATTGTTTGATCTAAAATGTGATTAAAATTGACTTGATTTGTAAAATTTGTTGTATTTACTTGTAATTTGTAAAAACTTAGTCTTTATTTTAGTTTACGAGCTTTGTTGAATAAAATTTGTTCTATTGCGCTTGAGAAACATGACCTTTGAGATAGCCATGAAATTTTGAAGTTAGGTTCTTTTCCTCATTTTATAAAATGAGACACAAAAATGATGATCTGTGATTCCATTTGAAAAACTAAGAGCTCATCAGAAAACATCTCTCGAGTTTCATCCCAACCAAATTTTAGATTTTCTAAAGGTTCATTATTTCTGAATTAATTTGATTTATGTAACTTCTAGTCTTTATCATAACTCTGACAACAGCAGCAAAACCATGCTATGATGTCCATGATATGAATAAACCATAGAGAATTTTCAGAAAACAAAACGCTCTCTGGTCTTAAAATTATTTTGAAATATGTTGCAGAGACATTTCAGTGGCTGCTCATGCAATTTGGCAACATTGTTTTTCCTTCATTTAATTCAATGCGAAACAATCGATTTGATTATGAAGCAACAATCGATTGTTATGCATAGATTTAAATGTAGGGAAAATATTGTTGTCAAATTTCATGAACCGCCCCTGAGCCATTCTGACAAATGATTTGTTTCTCTTTTCGATACATACAATTTTAGATTATCCTGCGGAAAATAAGTCATCATTCAAAATTCTCATTGATTTAAAACTGAATTAATTAATGAAATTAATTATATATTAGTCCCAGTTCTTCTTATTCTGTTTCTCTCTCTTTCCATAATTAGTTATACTATAAAGACCTCAGTTAGTTATGATTTTCGTAAGGTTTTTTTTTTTTTTTGTAAATTACTCTTTGTACAAATATGTTGATATTGTGTATAGAAAGTAGAATTTACTTTTGACCTAAATTTACGTGAAGGCATTTTTGTTGAATATTTGTACAACTTTTTTTTTCTCTTTTTTCTACTCTTCTGTCCTCCTTTATTATTTGTTTCTAAAGAAAAATAAAATTGAACAATTGATTTGATTTCATTAAAAACTTTTATTCTTTATTACTTGATTCAGGGGTAGTTGCACACATTTTGTCTTACTCAACTCAACGTGGGATTCAATGGAATTTAAATGGACATTTCTCAAAAAATTGAGTGACCCAGTAAAGTTCTTAGAAAACTGTCCTCTTTTGAACGGTTTAATCAAATCGCAAAAAAAAAAAAACAAACTCAGATCCCAAAATACCCAAGAAAGGGATAAAACTAGTAGCGTAGCGTGCAAAGTGGCAAAATTGTATTGCGTCCATTTAAACCCTTGAAAAAAATCGAACTATTGGGTATTCAGTGAGCACCCTTCGTATCTGACCTTTTACTTGAGTTTAAATGGACGTACTGCAATGTGGACAAATTGCACGCTACACCACTGGATAAAACAAAAACCGACATCAAAATTATGGGAATTGGGGAGCCTAGAAAATTTAAATCAAATTTGAATCCAAGGTTGCATTTCTGAGATTAGAATAAAACCTCACTGAGTTGGCCTTGACTTGTGAATTCTATAGATTTTCCCCTTTTATCGGTGTTCAGGGATTGAAGAGGAGTCATAGGCAGATATAGGAATTAGTGTGTCTCTTTCTCTTCTCATTTGGACACATGCATTAGGAAAGAATATCAAAAAGGACCATTACGACTATAGCCCGTATCTTCGTCATTTTGCATGCATTCAAATCAGTGGCGTAGCGTGCAATTTGGCAACGTTGTATTTTGTCCATTTAAAACCATGTAAAAGATCGAATGCAAATGTGTTCACCGAACAGCTAACACTTCGATCTTTTTCACGAATTTAAATGGACCGAACTGCAACGTTGCCGAATGGGGCTATTGCACACTTTTGCTATAAGCTATTTAATAGTCGATTATGGCGTAAAAACCTCAAAAAATAACGATGGCGGCACTAAAAACTTCCAAAATCCACTCCTAAACTCAATAAACGCTGCAGTTATTTGCGCGAGCGTAATGGTGGCCGAAGGCACTAACAATGGGAGATTCCTATCTTAATTTCGTCACTCTTTCTATGCTGACAAGGATGATTCACAGAGTAATTAGTCATCAGAGTGATGATCCACATCCGATGAATGGTGCCGCAACACCTAGAGACACCGGTAGTCTTGAAAGTAGTCTCTTATTGGTCACTTCTTGATGGAGTTTCAGAATTGTTAGATGGGAATCTCCCATGGTTAGTGCCTTCGGCCACCATTACGCTCGCGCAAATAACTGCATTTATTGAGTTTAGGAGTGGATTTTGGAAGTTTTTAGTGCCGCCATCGTTATTTTTTGAGGATTTTACGCCATAATCGACTATTAAATAGCTTATAGCAAAAGTGTACAATAGCCCCATTGCACGCTACGCCACTGATTCAAATGGGAGAAGAGAGAGAGAAAATGTCGGTATCCGCTAGAGGGAGAAGTAGCCCCCGCAACATCAAATATCGTAATTTGGAGCCACCTTCTCAAGGCAGATCATCAGCTACCTTTTAAAAGTTGCTCCTAATTAGAGAGTTTGATGGTGTAGCTATGGCGCCTTCTCCTTATCCTTAGACACAGCTAGAGTCCCTATATACTATGAGAGTTGCGACAAGACTCTCAAAATGAAGAAGAAGAAGCGGATCCATGGAGCCCCCAAGAGGCAAATTGCAAATGGCGGATGGCCGTTTGTCCCTGCGCTGTTGCCACTATTTCGCTATCTCTTGTAGGTTAGGTTCAGATTCTCGACAATAACGGTCGTTATTGAAAGAGATAATGTTCTCCATAATAACATTCAAGCAGAGGAAAAATTAACAAAAATTACCGCGGTCACTGTTGCTTCAAATGTGTAATGAAAGCTAGTGTGCGAAAAGTAAACAAACCCTCCGCCATATTGCATTTGCCTCTTGGAGCTTTCTTGACAGCCTAAATCTGAGAGCCAATCAGAAATGGATTCAGCAATGGCGCAACTCTCATAGTATATAGGGACTCTAGACACAGCTTGAATGGGAAACTCTCAAGAATTCTCAAGTCGTGATATTCAGCCGATCATGATGTTCAGTTGACGAATCAAAAAATGAAAGACAGCGCCTTAGATTTTGACTCTGGTAGGCTACTTGCAGTACTAGTCACAATGATTCAGTGGCGGCTCGTGCAATTTGGCAACCATGCTTTTATGTCAATTAAACCTATGCAAAAGTATCGATATCTTGGGGGTGCAATTGCACCTCCTGAAGATCGATTGTTTCACATAGGTTTAAATGGAGGGATTACGATGTTGCCACGTTGCACGAGCCGCCACTGCTGAAATCTGAGGCGTCGACTGACATTATTTCATTCCTTGACTGTACACTTTCATTCTTTTCATCAATCACTTCTTAAAATTAAAATTAAAATTAAAATTAAAAAAAAAAAAAAAAATGGTTATATCCTTTTATTGCATTGATTTAAAACCTCTAATCTGAGGTAGATTTTCGTTTCACACCACAAAGAAACATTGCTTCAGTAGAACCCCTATTTTTCAATTCACCGATGACTCCACCGGTGGAGAAAAGATTACACAGTTCAGTGTATGACTGTAATGCGCAGATATATAATCGTATCTGCAATCTTTTTTCTACCGGTGGAGTCATCGATGATTGTAAAAATTTGCAATTATTTTAACAATTTAACGGTGATATGCACCGATTGAGAAAAGATTACAGATGCGAATATTTCCGTGCATTGCAGTCATGAACTGAGCTGAAATGTGTAATCTTTTCTCAACCGTTGAGGTTTATGTTTTAATTGAAATTGATAAATAATTCAATTGATTGTATAACGATTCAGCGCGGGTTGAAGATCTTAGACTTACATTGATCCCTTTACAAGTTTCGATTTTTTGACGAATCTCAACAGTTTAGTAGTGGCGTGGTGTGCAATCTGGCAAAATGGCTTTATGTCCACTTAAATTCACGTAAAGATCGAATTCCAAGATGTTCAATCCGCACTTGATGGTTCTATCTTTTATTCGTGGGTTTAAATGGATAAAATACAATGTTGCCAGATCGCACGTGGCACCACTGTGCTGAGTATCAGAATAGAAAAAGTCTGCTTCAGAGACGTTCGTAAAGTTTGATACTCAGAATAGGGAAGGGTAATTCAGTGGCGGTTAGTGCAATTTAGCAACAGTGTCCCCCCATCTTGACCCATAACATCCTGAATTATTTAATTTTTTCCCAACCATTTTCATAAACAACCCTTAATAAAGAAACCCCCAAAACTTTAAAAAAAAAAAAAAAATATTATTAGTGATTCTAGAATTCCCTAAAAAAGGCTGATGCCAAATAACATTTAATATAAAACTCTGATTGTCCATTTCTAATACTCCCTAATTTAAATACTCCCTAAAAATTAAAACTACTCCTCTACACTGAAAGAACTGTGCTCCGGTAGTACACCTATTGCTCCGGTAGTACACCTATTGCTCCGGTAGAGCCGAAGCACGTGCTGATTCAGATAGCTTCGCGGAGCAAAGCTCGGTAGTACATAAGCACGTGCTTCGGGAATGTATATAAAGAAGAGTGAAAAAAGAGCGTGCCGATACCCAGGATCGAGCCGGGGATGTAATATTCCGGGGTCCAGTGCGTTACCACTGCGGTGCTCAGTGCTTGTGGAATACATGGCCTGATTGCTGCGTATATAAGGGTAGCGCTCCAAGGCGCACACCCTTTACGACGCGCTTAGTTAAGTGAGCAAACTCTGTGAATATGCTCCTAAATTGTAACGTAGCGTTCTTTCAGAGATTGCCGATGACAAATTCTCAGAGTGAATTGATTTCAAGAGTGAACCCGTTCTACTCTGATACTTAACAGAGAAAAGATGGCGACAGATCCTGTTAATTGTATGTCATTGCACGTGTTGCCTACCTACATCGCAATGCCGAAGCAAGAGGTTCGGGACTACTAGAGCATGTGGCTCGCTACTAACGACGGAAAGCCCGCTAGTCACAGAACTTTGCTTCGGATATGCCTCCTTCAGCTTCCCGAAGCATGTATTCGGTAGAGCCAGAACTTTTTTTTTTCAGTGTACTGTAGTCATATGGCAACTCTAGGATGTTATGGGTTAAACGAATGTAAAAAAATCGATTCTATAGAAGGCTGTCTGCCTTCTCAAGGATCGATTATTTTATCTAAGTTTAAATAAAGAAATGGCATGATTGCCAAATCGTACGCGCCGCTACTGGAATAATAGGGCTCTTGCTTACTTTTGCTGTAAGCGATTGAACAGCTATTACTTGAGTGAAATCCAGCGAAAATTACGACGAGTGCGCATTAAAAAATTACGAAACTCATCACAGACTCACATAATGACTTTAAAGTTTAAGACGTAATGGCGAAGCTACGTAGATACCATGGGAGATTCCTATCTAATTTAAGGTGATTCATCACCTGTCTGATTCTGGTATAGTTTTCTACGTTAGACCTGAAGATGGATAAAAATCCGAAACGGCCAAAGTTGTATCTAATTCAAGGAAATCAGGTAAAGATATCTACACCATTATTTGATGATCAAAATGACCAGGGATTAAAAATTGAGATTTTGTTTGAATTTGGCTGATTGCACGCTGTATCCCTTCGTCCCTTCGACCAACAAATTTGGCAACGTCATTTCTAGCATCGGATCACCGGCTGAAGCTAAGGCCGAGTTAGGCTGGGGCAGTAAGAGTTAAGCCGAGCAAGAACTAGACTGGAGAACATTCTTGATGAGGTTAAATTGTCTTATCCTGTTCCGCAATTGAGGGCTTGATGCTCGAAAAACCACCGGAGAAGTTTCTGACCCTTCAACTTTAAACCGTCGCGTCGCTACATCAGCCGGGTTAGAATTCAAGTCGAGGCTCATCAGTTTTAAAATGACACAAAGTTCAAACTTGGAATACTAGAAAATTGACGAGCTTTCGTTTCCAGGACCTGTTGAGTGTTGAGTAAAGTTATGACCATTGTTGTCAGGTCATAAAAAAAAAAAAAAAAAAAAAAAAAAAAATCACGTTTTTTATGGTTTTGACGATAGTAAAAATCACACACAATTATAATTTGAAAATATTCACGGAAGAGACTTACAGGAATTCGAGAAAAATTTGACTCTGTTTAAGTTTAACCAGATCCTAATAAGGGCGTGGAAAAATCAATCGATGAAAAAAGGAGAGGAAAACAAAATAAAAACCAAATAATAATAGTTAAACAAGTTTATTCAAAATTTCAGGAGAAAGAGAGGAATAAAACACCCGATCAAATCAAACCGTAGGCATTCTGTTGAAGAGGATACCAGAATAGTGAAAGCAAGCATAGCGCAACTATTCCTACGGTGTGGAGTTGGTGTGGTATCACTTGAAATTGAAGGGGCTTTTAATGTATCCCCTTAGAAACGGTAAGCAGAAAACTATTGTACTTATTCTATAACTTCTCATCAACGATCTAAGACATGATTTTCGAGATTCATCTTTGAAAACTTATGTATAGATCAACGAGCTATAGCGATAGAGGCAGAAAAACTTACGAGCTATACATTTATCTAGAGTGGCGGTTTAATAGGTAACCTGCGTAACCACCATGGGGGATTTTTAGGTTAGGCTTAAGCGAGTGATTTGTCCATTTGTTCCCGTGTATTTTGGTGCGGCGCCACCGCACAGTGGATCGGAACGTGATTTGATCCACTTTGCGGCGCGCCGCACCGAAATACGCGGGAACAAATGGACAAATCACTCGCTTAAACCTAACCTAAAAATCCCCCATGGCGGTTACGCATGCAAGATGCCTATTAAATCGCTACTCTAGATAAATGTATAGCTCGTTCAGAAAAACATGTTAAAAATCCTGTCTCGAAGACAGTGGCGGCTCGTGCAATCTGGCAACCGTGCACTTTTGCCATTTAAACGTATGCAAAAATATCGATACTAGGTGAGGCGCTACGCCTCACCAAGTAATCGATTATTTTACACAGTTTTAAATGGAGGAAATCCATTGTTGCCACATTGCACGAGCCGCCGCTGCTCGAAGTGTGACAGCATGGGCGATCAGAATCTGGTTTGTTTGCCTCACTTTTTTTTTTACCTTAAATCAAAAATTGTAATTAATCCAGTGGGAAATGGTTTTAATTTTTAAACGAAAGCGCAAGTGTTTAAGAGTGGCTATCTAGACACAGAATTCTAATAAAACTATTCAGGTGAGAGATTGTTGCATATTTCTGTTATGTGCCAGTTTCTTTATCGTGAAAATCCTTCCAGATGAAACACTTATATCGATTTCTGTGTCCACAAAGCCACTCTAAAACACTTGCACTTTCGTTTCTAACCAATTTTAAATGTATTAGCCACAATTTTTTTTTTTTTTTTTTTTTTTTTTTTTTTTTTTTTTTTTTTTTAAATTTAAGGGTTAAAAAAAGAGAGGCAAACAAACCGATCCTGTGTGCAGTGGCGGCTCGTGCAATGTGGCAACAACGTAATCCCTTCATTTAAACCTATGTTAAACAATCGATCTTCAGGAGGTGCAATACACCCCTAAGTTATCGATACTTTCGCAAAGGTTTAAATGGCAAAAAAGCATAGTTGCCAAATTGCACGAGCCGCCACTGCCTGTGTGAAAATGTCCATAAGAGATTTCTATCATGGCTACCTCCTTAAAGTTTCAATATTACGCCCCACAAATCCTCTCTATCGCTCTAGCTCGATGGTATATAGTATATACTTATAGCAAAGTGAGCTGAGTTAACCCCTTTACTACCAGGTTCGTTACCAGGAGAAACCAAAACTGTGACTCCCTAAAATTCAGTTGGTAGTTAAATATTCGTGCTTCGCGGAGTTTATTTTGCCTAACCCGGTAATTGAAGGCGCTCGATGAAACATTATTTTGGATGTATTTTACCAATTTGGAGTAGCTCTTATATACTGTCAATGAGAGGCGGAGATACGAAATCAAATAACTCGGGCGTGGTATTGAAAGGGTTAAGGTATATACCTATACAGGGTGATCCAAAAGTTCGAACAACCTGCTATTTCCTAGGCATACACGCTAAAAAACATTGGTGTGTTTCATAGAGCATTGGTAATAGCTGCACGCCGAAGCTCAGGGTACAGGGTGATCCAAAAGTTCGAACAACCTGCTATTTCCTAGGCGTACACGTTAAAAAACATTGGTGTGTTTCATAGAGCATTAGGTAATAGCTGCACGCCAAAGCTCACTAGTATAATTTAAGCGGTTTAAGAACAGATGAATAGAAAAAGTCTTCAATTACAGGCGATGCTACCCAAACCGCGCACGCGGGAATTGCAATGTTTACACTATACAGCTCAAATTATTCACGTGCGGTGCGCTGAGTAAAATATTTATTGCGCTGACTTACTCGACTGTAAGCAAAATTGCCGATACTTTACGATTCGCGTCTTCAGAGAGGACCTTTGATCTTTGTTTAAATTCAACTCTGGATGGGATAGTTAACTTTTGATTATATATGCTTACCAATACTTACCAGTCCAGTGTAAACAATTATTTTTTTCCTGCAAAGAGCTTTTTTGATCGCAGAACTTGTAAATCTGAATGGAACTATTCGAAACCGATTTACAAGTTACAAACTGGAGAAAAAACTAGGATATTTTTTGATCATAGGTGCAGACTTTATTTTGTAACCAGTCGGCGATGACGATATTTGTATGCAGTATACCGTATTTCACATAAAAAAGCACCTCCGGACTAAAAAAAGAATTTGTCAAATTGAGAGGTTGAGAATGTTGTAAATACGTAAAAGCGGAGGAAGAGCAAGAGTTGATGT
>VMOF01000111.1:92299259-92324259 GCA_011764245.1 Trialeurodes vaporariorum | reverse complement strand
CTTATGGGGAAATTACATTGAAACAGAGTTTGTTTGGAACCAGAGGCCCTCGGACGGCAATCGATACGATTTATCGCTCTACTAAAACAGTCTATACTAATAGAGATGATTTGTGGGGCGTGGTTTTGTAACACAAAGGAAGCCTAGCCATGATGGTATAATCTCTTATGGACATTTTCACACGGGCTCGGTTTGTTTGCATCGTTTTTTTTTTTTTTTTTAACCTTAAAAATTGAAAAAGAAAAAAAAAACAGTTGCGACAGTCCATTTGAAATTAGTTTCAAACCAAAGTGCAAGTGTTTGAGAATTGAGAGCGGCTATCTGAACACAGAAATCGATACAACTGTTTCTTTTGAAAGGATTTGCACGATCAAGAAATTGACACATGATAGAAAAGAGGGGGGGGGGGGGAAATCACCTGGATAGTTCCATTAAAGAATTATGTCCTCTAAAAAATTTGCACTTTCATGTAAAACCAATTTTCACTACCTTAATTACAATTTTTGATTTAAGGTTCGTAAATATGAGGTAAACAAAGCAAAACCAGATCGTCCATGCACTCACTTGATCGTCACTTGAGCATGCGGTATCACTCGTTGTGATTGACGGACACCGATCACAAATAGCTCTGTTTCAAACTTTTGCTGCAGATAATTTTAAATTAACCCTTCAGACCTGAAAATAATTTTGTTCAGAAACGGATTTTTGGCCGACATGGTTGATCTTCCTCATTTAAATTGATGCGCATGCAATTTGTAATTTTACACTTTCTATAAGATTTAATGTTATTCAGACATACTACATAGAAATGTACTATCGACGAATTAAAGATTGTCGCTAGATTTCCACACATTTTCAGTTATGGGTGTGAGTGAGGGACTGATCTACAACGGCTTTCCCGCCCCACCACACTGGCCTCTCACCTGCAAGGTATGAGGAGTAAGAAGAGTGGCCGAACCAGAACCTTGAAGGTAAAACTTAGCTCGTGAAAATCTCGCGCCAATCCTTAATTCGTCTATAGTACACCATTCAGTACGCCTGCAGGACTGAAAGGAGGGTTGGTTCGGATGTAAAACATCTGCAAAAAACATTGAAGCTGTTTCAAACTTTTGTTGCATTGCATATGTGATTTAAGGGTTGTTTTTATTCATATTTTTTTTTTTTTTATTATTAATGTTGGTCTGAGATGTAGAACTTTTAATTGGTTTTTCAACTATTTTCAAAAAAAAAGAATACAGCTTTTTCAGGATCAATACAAGAATAAGACGAAGTTAATTGCACTGCATTGATCCTTCTTCCTCAGCTTTGTAGTATTTCAGCCTGACTATCGTCTCATATCTGTTTATCTTCACCTCTCCGGAGAGCTGTCCAGCTTTTTTTTTGGGAAGAGGGGGGGGGGGGGGCGAGAGGTGTTTCGAGAAGGCGCGAGTCGAGATAAAAATTAAGAACACGTCTTAGTGTGAATGAGCTCTTAAACTTCCTCTTCTATAAACTGAAGATAAATCTCTCGCTCGCACCCAACAGCAGCCGGAGATCAAAAAAACGCGCCAGCAGCGGCTGCTCCAAGCCGCGCCGGCTCGAATTCTAGTTTCTGGACGATTCTCAAGCTCGCGGCTTATGACTCCGCTCCAGGAGAAATAGAAAAACTAGTTTTGACTGACTCATTAATCTTGGCGCGAAAATTTGAAAAATCGTGGAGGGTGCTGGGTCTGGTTTAATTAGTTATTTCATGAAAGTGTCAAGAGGGATGGGAATTATTGTAAGAGCAGACGCGAGAGAGCGAGAGAAGAGAAGAGCGCAGAGCGCGCGCGCGAGAGAGAGAGAGAGCCTTCGCTTAAGATTGTAAGAGAGTGTGTGCGTTGTTTGATGGATAAATTCGTGTAAAAAACTTGGCACACGAACACGCATTTCGTAGACTATAAAAAGTGATATGCTATTTCAGTTGCGATTCAGTTCGGTTGTCCTATAATTCGAATACGCATTGCACGCCGAGTAAACTTCAGATAATCCAGGATTCTTTTTGGTTTTTAGATTTTTCAGCGTCAGGCTTTCCTGATTTTGTTTTTGCTCTGTAGTTACATTGTTTATATCCATTCGTTACGTTATTGATTAAATTATTATTTTTTATTATTTCATCTTCACTTTGAATTCTTGGTTCGTCTCTTTCCCATAATTCATTATATTTATTGGAAACCAAAGAAAGGAGAAAAAGAAGTGAAAAAAAGAAAGGAAGGAAGAAATGTGTATCAATAAATAAATAAATAGATAAACAAATAAGTAAATAATTATATAAATTGATTAAATCGTACCATTTTATGAAGAAGGTATCAGTGAGCTATAATGCAATATTTATTGAAAAAATTGGTTGTAAATAGAAACACCTATAGCGAGTGTAGCTCAGCGAAACTTACTATTAAATTAAAGAAAGCCTCTATTCTTTTTAGAACAAAGCGCAATTTTGGTCAAGTTTTGCAAAAGTCTTTGATTAAAGAAGTTGCGCTGTACTCTGTTTATAAAGTCGAAATAGAGTAAAATTTATCGGGCTTTTTTTTTTCTTTTTGGGCGCACCGGCAGGTATGGCTGCGTTTGGAAGGAACTTAAAATTCCCTTAAACCGATGAGTGGACTTTTCATGAGAGTCTGCAAAAGATTTCTATGGCAATCACAAAGATTATCCTCAATTTACGAATTCAATTAATCATGGATTGAAAGACGCGCTGTAAAATATGGAATAGTCTACTTTAAAAGCTTTTTTCTTAACAGTAAAAAGCGGAAATCTTATGAAAACTGTAAGGAGGCAGAAAAAGTATTTCATTTTCCACTATCTGCACAACTTTAGGCAATCAACAGTTCAAAGTTATTCTATTTTATGCGACAAGTAGTCTCACGCTTTGAAGACAGTGGCGTAACGTGCAATTTGACAACGTTGCATTGTGCCCATTTAAACCCGAGTAAAAGGTCGAATGCGAAGGTGTTCACCGAACACCCAATAGTTCGATCTTTTTAATGGTTTTAAATGGACAAACTGCAACGTTGCCAGATTGCACGCCTCGCCACTGTTTGAAGATCGAACATGGGTAAGGAGAAACTAATTAAAGTCAAGCGATGGTCTTTGAACTAGCGGGGACAAAGATACCTGACCAGAATATGCAACATGCAACACACCTAATACACGTGTTGAATGGGATGGTGTGTATTGCTTATTGCATACCCTGGCTAGGTATCTTTGTCTCCGCTAGTACCTCCGATCATGACCTCTGGCAAGGGTGCTACAGAAATACAGAATAAATACATTTTAACTCACCGAGACGACATGATTAAATAGAAATCTTTCATAATCACACGATTTTTGCTTACCTGAAACAAAAAATGACAAGGAAGTTTAAGTAAAGCAGCGAAAGTACTTACAATTAGATCAAATTTAAAGACACAGAGAATAGTATAAAATGAAAGTCCATTTTTAAAGGAGCAACGGCAAACGAGCTCATAGACTCGAGTTAACTGAAACACTCTTTCAAAATCAGCGGAGACACAAGAGAAGTGATTCAAACGCACGATACAGCCGATTCATGGTTCTCGTATAGCGAGGTTACTTTGGAGCAAGGTACTTATATTTAACAGGTATGCTCGACTCGCTTCCCGCGTCTTCTTCAGTGGCGCGCAGTTCAAAAAGCATTCCAAGATGACCGACAAAAGAAGAAAACATTGTATACACTTTCTAGAAAACATTGGGATCCCCTCTCCAGAAAAGCAGAAAATAGCCCGATGTTTTCTGGAAAGAGTATACAATGGTTTCTTCTTTTGTCGGCCATCTTGCCATCTTGGAATGCTTTTTGAACTGCGCGCCACTGAAGATGACGCGGGAAGCGAGTCGAGCATAGAGTCCCTTGATGGAAATATTGTATGGGAGTACCGACACGAGCTCAACGAGTTGTGATTGGTCGTTGGTTTAGGCTCTCACGGAGTCGAGCAGGAGTCGACGACATCGAAGGCTCCACACGAAAGGAGTCGATTCGTAAGGTAACGTATGGAACGGACCGGAATGCCGGCAAATCCGCCAGTCCACCGCTGGTCCACTGTGAACTTAACCTTCGAATTGTTCAGGGTCGACTAATTCGACTCCTGTCAAAATGCATAAAGCGTCGTGTCGGTACTCCCTATACAATATTTCCATCAAGGGACTCTAGTCGAGCATACCTGTTAAATATAAGTACCTTGAATTTGGAGCAACTCTTCGTACATTTTTGCGCTGGGGTAGTATTCTCTCGCTTTGAAGGAACTTACTAACTTTGTCGGATGAAAGGTTTAGCTTTGTAAGCATAATATAGCGGTATTTTTTATGTTTACAATTGAAGCCGTCCACTGAAAAAGGGCTCATAAAACAATGGGTGTGCTCTTCCCGAAAATTGTTCATCGCGAGCAAATTGAGGTTTTTAGCTGAAGAGAACAGCTGATCCGCGAAATTTTAATTCTGAAATGCCAATAGAAAAAGTGAGGCCAGAAACTTAAGATTTCCTTCCAGACTTTACAGAATTAAATGAGTTTCAACACAAATCACACACGTCCGCCATGTTGGGATAAACAATCACAGCGTTGCCTATTGGTGCCGTTAAATTCCAAACTTGCTTCCATTGGCTCTTATGGGAGTTTCCGTTCTGATTGTATTATTCTGTGCTTTTATGACGGCTGATTTTATAAAGAAGTATCAAATTTTCCGCAAATATTCCACAAACGGGGAATGGCAATTGCACGATCGGGGCGTAACATGGATATATTTGGATATCGTTTGGATTTAAACACATATATACGTTTATACATGGGTTATTCATAATGGTTGAAGTGAATGCGGGATGGGTTATGGACCTGTATGGACCATTTATACAAAGGAAAGTATGGACCATTTTCACAAGGGAGAGAAGCAAGGTTATAGATTAAAGAGGTATGCTCATCTGACTTCGCGCCACGAAGTCAGTAGCGCGCAGTTCAAAATCCAGATTCAAGATGGCCGACAAAAGCAGAAAACATTGGGTTTCCCTCTCCAGAAAAGCAGACAATAGCTCGATGTTTTCTGGAAAGAGTATACAATGTTTCCTGCTTTTGTCGGCCATCTTGAATCTGGATTTTGAACTGCGCGCTACTGACTTCGTGGCGCGAAGTCAGATGAGCATACCTCTTAATCTATAACCTTGGGGGAAAATCGGCAACCCTGTAGAATAGGCTAATTACGCGACCCCACGACGCGACGCGACGGTCTATAGCGTAAGGAGCTATAGATAAGGGCTGTATGATTGCTTTGCATGAATGCGGGTGAATAGGTGGATGGATATAATATGGGTCGACGTGTGACGCAATTCACGCCATGTGTCGTTGGCAGAAAGGCAGCGTGCGACAGCGATGCTTCGCGCAATTAGTCAACAAAATCGCACAAAAGGCCTTCCACTTCCAGGAGATTCAATTATCATTGCTTAAATTAGTTCGCCAAGGATGAGAAGAACGGCGAACCCCAAGATATCCTCCTGCAAGGTTTCACCGTATAACCACTGATCATCTGCTCTTATATGGGTCGATAAACCTAAACGGGTTGAATGCAGTGGGGTAATCTTGGTGGGTGGGGGGGGGGGGGGTTGACCTTTTTGCCTCTCCAATATTTGAGATGCATTGGGCATTGATGTGAGAAACATTTTCCTATTAATTCAATATGACGTCGGTTTAATACTTTTATTTAACCGGAATTCCTACTATTTTAATATAAGCATTCCTGTTACTTGACCGGAATTCCTGTTGAAATAACAGGAATTTCTTATTAAAATGACAGTAATTCCGGTTGAGTAAGTATTATCAAGACGTGCGAAACAAGAAACAAGAAACGTCGGCAACAAGACATTTTTCTCAGTGTGGGGGGGGGGGGCAAAGTATTGTTTTGCCACCCGAAATTTTGATGAAAGATAGGAAAGAAAATAAAGACAAAAATGGGGAAAAGAAAAGAAAAAATAGAAGAAAATAAAGGAAGAAAGGAATGTTTACAGTCACGAAAGAGGGAAAGAAATGTCCAGAAATAGCTTTAATTTACTCTTAAACTGCGCTTAAAGTAAGTCTGAGACGAAAATTAACACTCTTGTCAATGAATTGAAAAAATCAAACTGAAAATCCATTCTTAAGTTTTGTAAATTTGTCTTTTTGGAAAGAAAATCCATCGTGCCGGGGAAAAAAATGGACAATTTTGCGGTTTCCGAAAGTTGAGGAAATTGCCTTTAATTTTCATGGTGCTCAAACTTCGATTTCACGGTTATTTGGACACGGCAATTTAAAATTTTTCCACAGGTTTAAGTCATTTTTCCCAGTATTCTTATTTTCTTCTTCATGTTTTAAAATAACCTTTTTAAATTTTTGACTTTTGGGGCAGTTCCTAAAAGGGTCAGATTGATTCCCTTTTTTTTCCCTTTTGCCCGGAACCCACTTTTAGATCGCTCTTTTTCGAAAAAGGATAGGTCAATAAAGTTTATTTTCCAGATTTATGTAAAATGAAAAGGGTTTATCCGGAAAAGATTGTTCCACCAAAATGAAGCACATACCTTCAAATAAACGCCAAATCCCCCTGTTTTATCACGCTTTTCCTTGATGGTAGAATCTATGCTATTTTTCAGCACCGGACGGTGAACAACGCAGGTGCGTCGAGCGCTCAGTTCCATGTTGTCCCCTGAACAGTAGATAAACGTGATGTTCCGACACATCTATTACGCAATAGAGCGGTTACTTATCTCTCAAAAACCATCAATAGTTTGTTTTTTGGACGACTTTTCAATTTTCCGTTTTTGGCCAGGTTTTCGGGTCAAATACTCCTACGTGCGTCCCGGGAAAAATGACAGTTTTAATTCGGATTTCCGAAAGTTGAGGAAATTGCCTAATGATGGTGCTCGATTTCGATGATACACGCAGTTATTTTATTCCACTCGGCCATAAAATGCACAGGTTCAAGGATATTCAAGTACTCTTATTTTCTCTTCATGTATTTCAATTAACCTATATTTCAACTGGAGCGAGTTCCATCAACAGATCAGATTGATTTCCATTTTTTTCCTTCTTCTTCGCTCGTAATCCCGACTCTGGATCGTCTCTTTTCGAACTTAATACGCGCATAGGTCAATAAAGTCATCCCAGATCAGTAAAATGAACCCTAAGAGTCCGTTCATCCGATCAGGTTACTCCTCCATAGCAACTGTCCGGCGCAGTGTCCTTGCAAATAAACGCGAACTGCCGCCTGTTTCTATCATGGCTGCCGTTTTGCGTAGAATCTATGCTATTTTTCTAGTCACCGATGATTCCACCGGTTGAGAAAAGATTACACAGTTCAGTTCAGTGTATGACTGTAATGCACGAAAATACTCTCATCTGTAATCTTTCCTTAATCGGTGGAAACTTCGTTGATTAATTAAAATATCCGCAAGTTTTTTAAAGTCATCGACGACTCCACCGGTTGAGAAAAGATTACAGATGCGAGTATTTCAGTTTATCATAGTCATGCACTGAACTGAACTGTGTAATCTTTTCTCAACCGGTGGAATCGTCGGTGAATTAAAAAATAGCATTGATTCTACGCAAAACGGCAGCCCTGGTTTCTATATACGATAGTAATCCACCCCTCCTTTCTGCTTTATATTAACTTATTATTTTTATACTGGTCACGCTATACCCAGATCTCTGCACCGCAGTTGAATGATGAAAAGAGGATTATAAAAAGCGCTTTAAATCGTCTAAGAGGTGATTGCGTGGTTAATGAAGAAACTCTATCGAGCATCATTGCAGATTTTTGACGCGGGAAAATATGCCAGTCAGCGTTGTAAAATCTATTGCCTCCATCTATAACTTCATCGTTTCAAAAAAATTTAGTCGTTAATAAATTGCTGCTTGAACAAGGCATACAAGGCATTTTCCCGCACGAAATTTCTCTTCTCCTTTTCCAACGGGCAGATTTTTGATCACTGACCCTGTTAATGGTAACATATATATATTTCTGCTCTAATCTAGAGTGATTGGTCCATAAAGAAATACACTAGGGGGGGACGATAGTCATAATACCTGATTCTAGTCATATTACCAGCATATATTACCAGAAGCACAACGATATGTGATAAAAAGTCTAGTACTTCGGCCACAAAATTCTGGTGTTAATACCAGGATATGGTCATAGAACTAGAATTTCCAAAAAATGTTCAAGAACTATGGTACAGACACTAGAATTCTGGTAATTGCACTATCCACTGGCGCAACCAGGATATCTTCCATCTCTCTCATTTCCCATTTGAATGTATGAGTAGGAAAAGGACAGAAGGAGGGGGTTTTATCCCCTTATCCATCCTTGTCTAACATACGTTTCTTAATGGAGAAAAGAGAGAGATGAAGAAACTCTCGGTGCGCTACTGGCCCTATCCCTTACATTGGTTCACACATTGTCATGCTTCTGGTATTTTTTTTTTTTTTCAGGGTACGTATGTCGTAGGTATTGTAGGTAAAATGACACGGAGATTGGAGAACGACAGTATATAATTTTGAATCCTACCAAGAATTTTCCAAAAAAGTGTGCCAGAACAAACCAAAGAGTAAACAAGAGTCGCAATTGAATGGAAGGCCTGCGTGGTCAACGTAGATAAGGGATCGGAACGCGGGCTGGCCTCTGATTGGCTGCAATGCGTGGAGCAAAAATGACTCGTGGTATAGGGAAAATAACACGGGATGTTCGTTCCGGGGCGTTTATCTCGAAACCTAAGCAAAATCATATCTAAACAATTTATACGAGTCGATTCAGCAGATTTTTCCGAACAATTTGATAGGTCATAAGTGCCACTTTATTGCAACTTCGAAAAGACTGTTTCAGTTGAAAAGTACTCACAATAGTGAGTTACTCATCAAACACTGCTCAAACACACGCCAAGCATGTAATCACACTATTGTGCGAACTTATAAACTGAAACAGTCTTTTCGAATTTGCAATAAAGTGACACTTATGACCATCAAATTGTTGGGAAAAAATCTGCTGAATCGACTCGTATAAATTTTTTGACCCGTTTTTGCTTAGGTTTCGAGATAAACCCCCCGGAACAAAAATCCCGTGTTATTTTCCCTATACCCTGAGTCATTTTTGCTCCACGCGTTGCAGCCAATCAGAGGCCAGCCCGCGTTCCGATCCCTTATCTACGTTGACCACGCAGGCCTTCCATTCAATTGCGACTCTTGTTTACTCTTTGGATAAAACACCACTATGTATAATAACCTCAAAATAACCAAAAAAAGGTTTGAATCAGTTTTTATCCTACGAATTTCAACTGACACCCAGCCGCTTTTGTTTGAAAAAAATTGAAAATGACACGGAGAAAAGACAAAATAATTTCAAATTCTACCAAGGATTGTGAAAAGAAGGCCTCTGCGACGATTACATCTTCAATTTTTTTTTAAAAAAAGAATAAAGTGGAAAATTTATCGACGGAAGTGACGAATTTCTGGCAGAGGCCGAGGAGCTTACAAAATATTAAATTAGTATGTTCTTAATCGGGCGTGGGTTTTTGATTTTTCAGCCACATCCTTTGGCGATTCTTGATGAAAAACCCCCGGTTTGCAACAAAAAGGTTTTATTTTAGAATTCCCGCAACCGCTTTTTTTTTGTCACACCCCTAATTTCAAATTTAAAATTTTTTGAAGAAGGATGGCGATCCCAAAATAAAAAAAAAAAATAACTAAACCCAAGGAACCCGAACTGGCACAAAAAAACCATTAAAATACTAGGCTCGTTGCAAATTTAATCCTAATCAGGGCCGTACAGGAATTGGTTTTTCCCCCCCTCTCTCCCCCCCTCTTCCTCTCTATTTTCCTCTCTCTTCTCTCCCCCTCTCCCCCCCTTCCCCTTCTCTTCTCTCTTTTCCCCCCCCCCCTTCTTCTCCTCTCTCTCTCTCTCTCCTCTCTCTCTCTCCTCTCTTCTCTCTCTCTCTCTCTCTCTCTCTCCTCTCTCCCTCTCTCTCTCTCTCTCTCTCTCTCTCTCTCTCTCTCTGGTCATTTGAATATTTGTGTTAGAAAAAGATAGTAGAGGGGCAAGAGGGGGCCATCACGTGACTTTAGCCCCATATATTCTTTCCTTTTCTAACGCACGCGTTCAAAAGGAAGGAGAGAGAGAAAGACAAATTCCTCTGTTGCGTCTGTCTATCCGTCTGTCCGTCTGTAGCCATAAAACGTGAAACCCAGCAACTTTTGAACTATTGATCCATATGCATCCAAATTTTGCAGAGATGTCGCTTTTAACATTCCCCAGAGGGGTTTATTTTTGGTTTTTAGAAATTTTTATTTTCTAGGTTAGTTATGGATGAAAAATGCCTTCCATTAAAAATGGGAAAATTAGTAAAAAAAAAAAAAAAAAAAAAAAAAAAAAAAAAAGGCCAATTTAATTATTTAAAAAATGAATCTTTAGATCTGGATAAAAATATCAAAGGGGGTTGGGGGTCCCCCCAAGATATTAAACGGGGGTCTGGGGGTCTCTTCCAGGATATTAAAGGGGGGTATGCGGATCTCCCC
This sequence comes from Trialeurodes vaporariorum, assembly GCA_011764245.1. Taxonomy (NCBI): domain Eukaryota; kingdom Metazoa; phylum Arthropoda; class Insecta; order Hemiptera; family Aleyrodidae; genus Trialeurodes; species Trialeurodes vaporariorum. The sequence continues at coordinate 92,313,703 of VMOF01000111.1, read as the reverse complement.
CAGAATATTAAAGGGGAGCTTTGGGGTCTCCCCCAAATTAAATTTGATGTGAGAAAGTGTTCGTAAGGTATTCCCAACAGTTTATTTTCTCTGATTTGCTTCCCATTTTTTTTTTTTTTTTTTAATCTCCAAACATAGTGCACCGTTATCTTGAAATGTACCCTGTACAGAAAATCATAGAAGCTCAGAAACCCACTCAAATCAACTGGATTTGAACGCAATCCTGAACTCAAGTATCAGGTATCCTGCTTCATGAAGTTGGAAGCCAAAGGAGGAGTATACATATATCGTGAAGGTCTATGTTCATTCACCGGTTCAAGTTTTGCACGCGATTCAGTTCCTGCAGAAACGCCATGCTGATGCGACAGACGTCAAGGCTCAAGTCAAGACGGACTATAATTCCCGTTGAGCTGGATTTTGCGATGTGTGAGTGCGGCTTTAAAAAAAAGGGGGGTTCGAGCTGGAGGAGGAGTGTGGCACGCTGCATAAGCGCGGGGCTACAGGCGCGAGGCGTCGAGTGCAATGCAAAATGCGAGCGCAGTTTCCATTCGGACCGGAAATCGGAAATATAGGGCAGCCGCAGTCAACGCAGTCGTGGCTAATTGGCCCACCTCGGAGCGAAAGCTGACGAAACTCCCCGAAGACAAAGCGAAATCCCCCCCCCCGGTCACCCTTTCGTGTTCCAGAGATCCAATGGGTCTCTTGCGTTCTTTTGCTACAGCACTAATATCACAGAACAATACAATCAGAACGGAAACTCCCATAAGAGCCAACGGAAGCAAGTTTGGAATTTAACGGCACCAATAGGCAACGCAGTGGTCCTATATCCCAACATGGCGGACGAGTGTGATTTGTGTTGAAACTCATTTATTTCTGTAAATTCTGGAAGGAAATCTTAAGTTTCCGGCCTCACTTTTATTCTATTCGCATTTCAGAATGAAAATTTCGCGGATCAGCTGTGCTCTTCAGCTAAAAACCTCCGTTTGCTCACAATGAACAATTTTCGGGAAGAGCACACCTATTGTTTTATGAGCCCTTTTGCAGTGGACGGCTTCAATTGTAAACATAAAAAATACCGCTATATTATGCTTACAAAGCTAAACCTTTCATCCGACAAAGGTAGTAAGTTCCTTCAAAGTGAGAGAATACTACCCCAGCGGAAAAATGTACGAAGAGTTGCTCCAAAGTCAAGGTACTTATCATAACGCGATGTACGCGATCATAACGCTAATTATTCATAACGCGATGTACTTATCAAAAGTTTGCAATGCAGACTCATCGTTGAAACCATAGTTATCTTTGATCTCATGGCCCTCGCAGAAGTGTAGACAAATAATATTATTCGCTGTATATAGTAGGAGCAAATTCACCGTCTGAACCCCCTCCCCCCATTCTTACCCCTTCACCCAGCACTCCTTCTCTAGTGTCCATTTTTGTCATAGCTTATTTTCACCAAAAGACTTTTCGCCGAAAAGCTTTATTTTCAAGTGATTTTACACAGGAATCAACTCTTCATACCGCGATGTAGCAAAAGTTTGCAACGCAGACTCATTGAAACGATAGTTATCTTTGATCTCATGACCCTCGCAGAAGTGTAGACAAATCATATTATTCGCTGTATAAAGTACAAGCAAATTCACCTTCTGAACCCCCCCCCCATTCTTACCCCTTCACCCAGCACCCCTTTCCTAGGGCCCACTCTTCGTCATCTCTTATGCAGTCGCGACGGTCATAATTTTTAGATGCACCGTGCACTCCACACGTCGAGTCCAGGTCGCAGACATTCACGTTCGCGCAAAATTTAACCGCTTCGCCGTCGCGTCGCGTCAAGTCAACTTTCGCGGTTCTTCCCCGCCGCGCCGCCCGCGACCGTGTCCCTGCGCGCGAGCTTAGAGCCGGAGATCGCTGTCAGACAGTCTGCGTCTGCGAGACTCGCTCCACCACCGCACCACCGCGCTTTTACAACCACCGTCGCGCGACTCGCAACCACCACACCGCCACGTTTGTTTGTGCTCCCATTCACAAAACAGAGCCAGGCAAAGTCATGAATGAATGGAACGGAGAATTGGTAGGAGGAGAGAGAGAGAGAGAGAGAGAGAGAGAGAGAGAGAGAGAGAGAGAGAGAGAATAAAAGAAACGCGCGAGAGTAAAGTACATTCATACATTCATACGCGATGTCTGTCTGCCCTGCTCCTGCTCCTACACACAGTCATGTTGAGGTTATATTTTTAAAATAAATAAATTAATATCCAAGCGATATTTTGGCTCGTGAGCTCGCGCCGTCTCGACGAACCACAGTAGGCGGGGATGATCAATTTGGCGGTTAAAATTAAAAACTCATCAAAATTGCCTGAACTTGTCGCTTAAGGTGATTATATTCCCAACGAGCTATACCGATAGACAGAATTTGTAGGACATGATTTTAAGGCAATCAGTGGCGTCGCGTGCAATTTGGCAACAATGTATTCTATCCATTTAAACTCATGTAAAATATCGAATTCAGGGGGTGCACAGTGTACAAGGGAAATTCGATATATTTAATGAGTTTAAATGGAACAGTTGCATTGTTGCCAGATGGCACGCGACGCCACTGAAGGCAGTCACGGATGGAAACCTCTCAAAATAAACCTTTTCAGGCAGGCTCGGTTTGTTTGCCTCGTATTTTTTAACCTTTGAATTTGAAAAAAAAAAAAAAAAAAAAAAAAAAAAAAGGTGTGACAAATTATATTGGAAATTAATTTCGCCATAAGCTCAGAGCGAGTGCAAGTGATACTTGGTCTATCTTCCTCACTAGCACTCTATAAAGCTCATTGGAATATTCGGATTTCCAATATCCTGGCATTATTTTTGAGTGTTTCAGCTGTGTTTCAGTCTTTCAGGGTATCTTCTTGAAGTATGCTCGCAAAGTACCGGCGATCCTCAAATGTGAGCTTTTTGCTTAAATTCACCGATTTTAGCCAACATTCTTGATTTTTTTTGAGCAGCGCGACGTTGTGTTAACGGATCGAAATAATCGACTCCAGAATCACCTTAAAAAGCTTTAAGGACTGAATTTTACTACTAGAAAATCACTTCTAACACATGATTATAGCTGAAAATTGTATACAAATACTCTAAACTCAGCTGAGCTTTGAAACGATAATTTTTTAATATGATTTTAACTTGATGATTGTTGGCCATCAAATTATACAATTTTACCCACTGTGCAACCACAAAGCGCGCATACGGAGCGCTCGCGGCTCGGGGACATCCTATTAAAATCTATCTCCTTCCTGGAGTCATCTATTATCCTATAAGTTCCGCACCGCGGGCAAGGAGTCCCTTAACTTAAAGGTAAAGGGAAAGGGGGTGGGTTACATTTCACGGAGACATTAAAATTCATCCGCGTTCATTAGATGAAGGATTATATCCACCCTCTCACCCCTTCCCCCTCCACGAGGGCACTCATCCTAATCTTCAACAGCGAACATGATTTCTTATACTTTCTCGCGGCAGGTTTTGTATTAATAACTTTGGAAAAATATATCTCATTTAATTTTTCGGTTATTTTTAAGCGCGATCGTTATAGTTTTATTGTTGTTATTGCCGCTGTTTTGTTTATCCGATGTCGGAGTCTCATCGGTGAATGGTGAGTGTAGATGTGATGCACCGGTGCAACGCATCGCTGACGCCTGAGAAACGTCGACGCACGGAGAGAATTTTCATTATGCACGCTCTTTCCCGCCGTTGTTGGGAGTCTTTCGAGTCTCTCAAGAATATGATTTCTTGAGCGGTTTTGAAAGCAGTGTCATCCGTTTCACAGTGGGAAAGACTTGATGAGAACTTTTTAATCGGAGGAGAACCGAGTCGAGTGGTGGGCGGAGGAAAAAACAAATTAAATGAGAAAAGGATCGACAATTACGCTGGTTACAACTGGAGCTATATACCAACTACTGTTCAACAACTACGGCCCACTTTAACCTCTCTGCTTGTGTGAATGAAGGGTAATAATTTCAGTGGTCATTAACGCTACGGCGTTAATAGTATGCTCCGAGCCCACGAAAATTTTCTGATGAATCAGATGCCCACATTGTGACAGTTTTAAAGATGGGGGTTAGGGGTGCGGAGGTTAGGTCCCTATATATGAAAGAGTCAAGACACGTGAACAGAAGAGTGAAGAAGAAGAAGGTGTCAGAGGAGCCTGGAGGCGCGCCTCTTGTTTACATTTTTATCCGACGATCTTCCCGCCAAAGATTACTTATACATGTATTCGTGTGTAAGTAATCTTTGTTACGTCAACCTAACCTCCAATACCCGTTGGCTTCACTACCTGTTTTAAAAGTAATGCGTGAATTTTATTCTATTCTGAACACATTTTCATCAATTTCTAATTCAAATTTCATCAGTACAAGCTAAAAATGCCGAAAATTTCCTCAAAGCTGGGCAGCAGTGAAGGTGGTTCCATGAAGATGTAAACAAGAGGCGCGCCTCCAGGCTTCATAGACCCCTTCTTCTTCTTCTTCAGTTTTCAGCAGCCAATCAGATATGGAACCTCGTATGGCGAGACTCTTTCATATATGTATAGGGACTCTAGGTGGGGTATTCTCGATAACTGTATCCTACAGTTCACGATAAAGTTTATATGGAGAGTAGACAATAACCTTTGGAGCAAACTCACAAATAATATCAGTGCTAATGTCGATCGAAAAATCTCAAAGAGGTATATTTTTTAGAATCTGATAGTACACTGTTGGAATTGTTCACCCCGACTCCGATAGATTTCGCCGCGTCCAAACGGTCTTTAATTATGTTGCCCATTATTTTTCAAAGAGTTTTAGATTTTTTAAGGCATACTTTCAAGTAGCAATACTATTTGACTCTAAAATACCTCAAAGCTGCAAACAAATTTAAAACTGGTCGAGCAATATGGAGGAATGACAATTTATAAAAGGATACTTTATTTTGAAAGTCATAGTATCCTCTCACAATCAGTCTTAATCCTTTTTACGACCGGGTTACTAATTGTAAGACAAATCGATGTTCTTTCACTCAACTTAAGAGGGTAATGGGTCTGTTACAAACTTTTGCTACAACGATTAAAAGCGTATAATCTAACGTAAAATCGTCTGAAAAGTCCATTGGTGGCATCAGAAAGTCATAAAATGCAATAATAAACTCACAAGAGGCGTTTAATGAAATCCAAGATGGCGGAGAAATATCGAGCAATTTGTATGCATGCACCACAAACATCCAGGATGGCCAACTTTGACAACCTCACTGCAGGTAGAGGTTATGTGTATGTTTACGTTGTGATTGGTTATGATCGATATTGTGAGGTTGGCTATCCTTAGATGTTCGTGGTGCATGCATACAAATTGCTCAATATTTCTCCGCCATCTTGGATTTCATTAAACGCCTCTTGTAAGTTTATTATTGCATTTTATGACTTTCTGATGCTACCAATGGACTTTTCAGGCGATTTTACGTTAGATTATTCTCTATTTATCGTTGTAGCAAAAGTTTGCAACAGACCCATTAAACATTCCTACACCACGGTGCTGATTTTGCATACACGATTGATTGAAGGAGCTTCAGACAACATTGATTTTCAAATATTAACAACTTGGAGTCGCAATGGGGCTCTTGCGAACTTTTGCTACAAGGGATATTGAAGAGTTGATTCTTGCACAAAAACCTGTAAAAATGACGATAAGTACACTAAAAAATCACGAAATTCACTCTCAGAATCGAGCTTAATGGCGGTTCGACGCAGGTATCATGGGAGATTCCCATCTAAATTGAGACATACCTCTGTGTTTCCAAAGAGAAAGTGCGGTTTATTAGGTAGGAATCTCCCGTGATACCTGCGTCGAACCGTCATTACGATCTTGCCATTTATGTAGTTATGTAGGTTTATTACAGTGTGATTTTCGTGATTTTTACATCAGAATGGACTATTTATTTGCTCACAGCAAAAGTTGGTAAGCGCCCCACTATGGGGCTCTTGCAAACTTTTGCTACAAGCAAATGAATAGTCTAATCTTATGTAAAGACCAGCAAAAATCACGAAAATCACACTAAGAAAGTCTATCAGTAATAAACTCACATAACTGCTATAACGGCAAGATGACGATGGCGGTTCGACGAAGGTACCATGGGAGATTCCTGTCTATTATGTCACTTTCTCTACGGAAACACAGAGATATGTCTCAATTTAGATAGGAATCTCCCATGATACCTGCGTCTCTCCGCCATTTAGCCCGATTCTGAGAGTGAATTTCGTGATTTTTTATTGTAATCATCGTCATTTTTACAGGTTTTTCATGCAAGAATCAACTCTTCAATCCTCTATAGCAAAAATTTGCAAGAGCCCCATCCATAGTGGATAAAAACCGACATTGTGTGAGGCAGATCTAGTCACAGAAACGATCACACTCGGCGTGGTATGGAAAGGGTTAAATCACTTTTTGATTTTTAATTAATTTTAAATTACGGGAAATCAGCCCTGAAATTAGTCGTTGAGCCGAAAGGGTCGAAAAGCAGCGGAAAGACTTGGAAGGGGGGGGGAGCGTCCATTGAACGGTCAAGATTACGAACGTTGATGTTTGATGCATGTAGGATGATATTCACACTCCTCATTGTCAGATTCTCTTTGTATCTGGGCTAATCTACATCTATACAATAATGCATTTTCGGGTAATTACACGATAAATGGCAACACTGCTTGCTCTCATGACTTGACACTCACTCGTGATACCCCGGCTAGTTTACACTCTTTGACAGGAAACACTCGTTGCACATCCCCCCCTTCTCATCCCTACCCCCTTCATTCCTTGATTCTCGTATACAGGGTGTACCAAAAGTCAGGCGCCACCTCCAATAATCTCGTAGGGGTTTATACATAACATTAACACACGATAACCCGATAAGACATTAATGACTAAATGTTCTCACTATCAACAAAGGAAGTGGATGGCGGCGCGTGCAATCCGGCAACATTGGATCTTGTCCATTCAACGTCATGAAAAAGCTCAAAATGATGGGGGTGCACAGTGCACTCTGTTTAAATGGATATTTTACATGAGTTTAAATGGACGAAATGCAACGTTGCCAGATTGCACGCGCCGCCAATGACAAGGATCAATGTTTCAAGACTATAATGCCGTGTAATGAGGCTGTGGAGGGATTAAAGGCCATTTAAGTTACTTCACTAACGGGTTTCAGTTAATCAAACATCGGCATGACCGTTTTCTGTGACAACTCAGAGTTCAACAATTTTCGAAAAAATGTCAAGGCCTGAAAGTCAGCTTTAAAATTAATTTTGTTGATTGACACCTGAGGCGCTACGATACTTTGAAAATGGTCCTATTTCGACCTTTAACCTTCGATTTGTGTTCGAGATATCGACATGAGGTTTGCGTCTAGAATTGTATGCTCTTTTGAATGATGTGTCGCAAGATAGGGGACCCCGTTTGAAAATTTTGAGTAAGGGGGGGGGGGTAAATTTTTGATCGCCACTAAAAAGTGAGTTTTATTAATATAAGACCACATGCAAAATTGATTTTGATTATTTCACACCGTTCTCGAGTTTTAAGGGGTACGGATCCTATGACTTTGGGTACACCCTGTATATTCCTCCCGCAAGTGCCCGGTTTATACGATGCAGTGTGTTTTAACGCGTGGCACGACACAGGCTCACAGGACGCAGGACACAGGGATAGCAAGAGCAAGGCTCGAATGAGTGAATCACTATAGTTTTGAACTTTTGATTGCCTAATAGCTCCCCGCACTGTAGTTCCGGCGCGCTACGAGAGGAGAAGTCCGCGAGACCGAGACATTGCGGGTAAAGTGGTCTGCGGGCACTGACTGGTGGTGGCGGGGGCAGGGGGCAGGAGGGGGATGTGTCGGCTATTACACTCCGCGCAACGTTCTAGCTGAGCGTCATGGCAACCGGCTGACCTATCTGCAGACTTACACTGTAAGATCAAAGATAATCCTATTCAGTACCATGGCTTTCAAAAGAAAGTACCCTGATCGAAATTTTTACTCTTTGAAATCTTGCCAATCTTTAAACAATTTTGCGGTTTTCAAGTGTTAAAGGACTAATCAAAACGCCCTTTCCAAAGTAATGTAGATGTCCCAATTACCGCCACCCTTAAGAAAAAAATTCCGTAAAATACCTGTAAAAATGTCAATTTTCATTTAATCTAGGATCTGTTTGCACTAAGACCCTTCAAATACATCCCAGTTTCATTAAAAAAATAAGAAATGGGATTAATCAATCAGGAAAAAAAAATATTAATAAAACTCGAAAAAAAGGCCCATGTCCCAATTACCGCCATGCCTTAAGTGGCTTCGTCTCAATTATTGTCATATCAGTTGTCCTAATTATCGCCATACATATTTTCACTGGCTTTTTATTGAAATCATCATGTTTATTGCAAGGAAATAATGAAATTATAATAATTTAAAAAGCATAAAGTAAAGATAACAGACTTTTAATAAGTAACTACTGAAAGAAATCGGCACAAACAGGTGCTGCTGGGCAGGTGTCCACTTCCATGATTTTTTAAGGGCACAACGCTGCTAAATACCAACTTCAAACTTTTTTCATCAGTTCAGCCAACCTATGAAAAACGCTTATCCCATATACTCTTAAATTTGCCTGCTAACATAGGCATATTTTAAAGAATAAATGAATAGGGTGGCGGTAATTGGGACATCTACCTTACGACATGAAAAATCGGAAGTTTCATTGAAAACAAAGGACAAAAACAGTTAGAATTTCGACCAGAGTACTTCCTTTTGAAAGTCATAGTACATACGCGGATACAGGCATTTATCTTTCTCTCTTTCCTCCCATTTGAAAAAGTGCGCTTGAAAAGGACAGAGATAGGGGCTAAAGTCACGTGATTGGAGAGGGGACTTCTGCTTTCTTTTTCTAACTCATGTGTTCTAATGGCCGAAGAGGGAGAAAGAAAGACAAATGCCGGGATCCGTGCGCGCATGATTTAGTATTCACTACTTATTACGTAATTAGAAGAAAGCATCTCGAATTCGAAAGCAAATTACGAAAGCTAGCTGAAAATCCTGAACACGATTGCTAGGAGCGAGGATTTTTTTTGTTTGTTTTTTTTTTTTTTTTTTTTTTTTTTTTGGGGTTTTTTTTTTGAGAGTACGGCAAAGAGTTTGGAGTTTTTTTCATCGGTGTTTCTCTTCGTGGGTACTGAGAAAGGGTATAGAGGGTTGGAGAAAAAAGTGATTTAGTGACGTAACACAAAAGCTGTATCCAGTGGTGGATCCAGAAAATTTTTCTGGGGGGGGGCACGCCTGTGAAATTTGAAGCGTTGGTGGAAGCAATTTCGGGCTATTTTCTATAGAAAAAAGGCAAAATTTGAGGCTTCTGGGGGGGGGGCACGTGCCGGTGCCCCCATGCCCCCCGTGGATCCGCCACTGGCTGTATCTATCAGTCGTTCAGTAATCTTCGGTAACTTTGCGAAAATGGTTACGGAAACGCATCTCGCCCATCTACTGCGCAATCTCTATCTGTAGATCATTGTCACAGATCTACCTCGTAGTATGATAAACGGAAGATTTGCGGTTCTCAAAACAACGTTCATTCTTTTCTAAAGTGGGAAATGAATGCATGTACTTTACAGTGTACTGAGGAAATGAGAATTAAGAAAGGGGTCGGGGGGGCATAGTAGACTTGGAGCGGCCGCAAAGAACATGGCCATGGGTAAACATCTGCAAAGAAGAATAAAATAGAGCAGCTGAGATGTGTACAGGAGAACAGAGCTACTAGTACGAGCGCTTACTGTAAGAGTACTTTTACAAGCTCCCGCTCCTGTCCTGTGTTCTGAGACGGTACAGGGACGCCCGGCTTGGGCCCTGAGGACGGATGCGACGCGCGGCCGCGGTGTTGCGTTGAACGGTAATGTGTATAAGTATACTGAAAGCGCGATCCGCTTTGGCGCACTATAATGCAAAACGCGGGTTTTCCCCGGACATGCGGAGGAATCCCGAAGGAAGGAACGAAAAGTTTCGGTATAACTGTGATTTTAAATTCACTTGTGATCTTTCAGGAATGGGGCTCTTGTAAACTTTTGCCATGGAGGATTGAAGAGTTGATTCTTGCATAAAAACCTGTAAAAATGACGATGAGTACGCTAAAAATCACGAAATGGGTCTGTTGCGTACTTTTGCTACATCAATATAACTCATTGTTTCTTACGTAAAATTCGGCGAAAATAACGATGCGCACATTAAAAACTTTCAAAATCCACTGATTAACTTAGAAAATACCACCGATTTCAAATATCTCGCGCTACACTAGACACTATATCACCGACTTATAACAACATAGATGGAACCATCTCGTCTATGTAAACACGAACAGAACTTACAAACATTGGAATGTTTCGTTTAGATGCGTACATTTCTTATATTATTTTGTAATCTTTGATAAACCGAAAAGACCAGACAGCAAATGCATCCAATAGCTCATGTATTTAGAAGGGAATTCCATCATTGTGTAGTTACGATGTTGTTTACTTATGCACGGTGGTTCCGTCTATGTCGTAGTATACCGGTGCAAATAGTGTCTAGTGTAGCGCGGGCTGTTTGAAGTTGAAGTGATTGCCTGAGGTAATGAGTGGATTTCGAAAGTTTTTAATGTGCCAATCATTTTTTTCGCCGAATTTTACATAAGAAGCAAGGTTCTATATTGTTATAGCAAAAGTATGCAACAGACCCATTCTACTGTTTGCGGTGGATTTCAGCTCATCGATGCCAATTTGACGATCCTACTCTGTACTATACTTTACTATACTTTAAGGTACAAGCAGAGCCATTAGTCCTGCGTCGACGATTCGACGCAACCCGCAATACACGTTGCCCAAACCTCTCTCGGTCTTGAGAGAACAAAAGAAAAGGAAGATAAGTGAGCGCTCATTTTACGTGTAGTGCGGGTTGCGTCAAATCGGCGACGCATGACTAATGGCTCTGCTTGTACGTGAAATCTAATGATAAAATTTGAGAAAACTGGTTGTTAACTAGCATGACTTTGCATTTGAAAATCTGGATCGGATTTCTTGACGATAAATCCACGAGAGAGTGAGCGAGATAGAGCATTTGTTTGGATCCAATTTTGATCATGACGTCAGAACTAAACAGATCTATCTAGGGGCTAAAATTATGGATAAGCATCGATTTCTCAGGGGTTCAATGAACTTTCTAAAGATCGACTATTTAACACAGATTTAAATGGATAGAATGCTTTGTTGCCACATTGCACGAGCCGCCATTGTCCGTGGTTTCCCACCCCACTGTGAGGCGAGGGGCGTCTCGTCGGTGGCGGTGGAAAAAAGATCCAGCCAAGAGAGGATTTGCAAGAATGTAAGCCAGAGCCAGACAGCTGTGTCGCGCGGTCTGGTCTCGGTCCATTGCCGGCAGTGTCGCGTGTACGAACTGTGCGGTGTCCCCGCGTCCAATACGCGCTGTGGAACTGAGGAATGGAGTATGAAAAATTGTCGGACTGTCTGAAGTCTTAAGAAGAAAAAAAAAGAAAAAAAGAAAAAAAAATCTGTGTGCTACAGTTTTTCAATCTTTGCTAATTCAATTATTTTTTCCAAACATTAACTCAACTTTATGAAAAATATGCCGAAATACTGGTGTAATTTAGACTAAGTATTTTTGCTCGATTTCAGGTGTATTGATTTTAAGGTGCTTCCATAAACAAATAATCGTCAAAACACTGATACGTGAACCACCAAAACTCTCTTTCGTTCAAAACTGAGACTAAGTGGCAACATTTTATATTTTGTTTATTTTGAAGGTGATGACCAAACTTTTTCCTGGGAGGGGGGGAGGAGTACTGTAGGTTCATCCATTGTTCCTTTGTGACGATACATGTGCTAGCCAAAACATTAGAGCTTCCGAGTTGTAGAGTTCCAAGAGGTGTTGGAATTTGATCCCTTTGCTGTCCTCAAATGACGCCTCAGCTTTGACTCTAAGGTTTGCAGAAAACGGTGTACAAGTTCGATATCTGTACGTTTTTTGTTTTTCTTTGTATCATTTGCTCATTTTCAAATGTTAAATTTTTATTTATGCCTTCAAAAATTGTTCCTATTTCCAAAACGCTAAAATTTTACATAAGTGTCGAAAGCCATCATTCGAAGATGAGTTGGGGTACAGAGATAGGTCCTAATATCATTCGTTATAGTATTTACCTTTGAGTTTACTCATTTTGAATGACAGTTCACGCGCACTTTGAATAATAACTCATATCCAGAGGCGGCTCGTGAATAATCGATTGTTGTTGTTTCTATTCCATTTGATCTTTTGCAAAGCTATTGATTTCTTGGAAGGTTATTCAATGGAATTTCCTCGCGATCGATTTATTTGTATAGATTTAGGTTTATTTAAAGAAAATATCGATGTATCGCATTCACCAACCGCCTCTGCTCATATCAAGTGACAAATTGTTTTTAAAAAAGCGGATGTAGGCAACATGTTAGACTTCAATTTGACAACTGAGTCATTCTTCGGAAAAGCCACGTATAAGACGGAATATGTTCTCGTCCAAAAAAAAAGCATAACTCAAAGCCTTACTATGTGTTTTTTTCAAGAGTTAAATATATGGGTGTCATCCTACATTTAGGCTCAGCTCCAATTATCAGGTAAACAAGAACAACCCGTTTAATTCACCAGAACTACTCGAAATAATTAACACTTTGAATAATGACTTTTTAAAGACAAGCACACCCTCTGTTTTATAAATGGTTTTTCCAAAGAATGACTCAATTTGGTTAATCAATACGGGAAAGAGAGGTTATATTTATTTACATTCAGTTATTAGTCAAACTTAGGTTGAACTTACTTTATTCCAAGTACAAGGACTTGTATCCGACTTACAAATGAATGAAACTGATTTAATTAGATTGTTGGTTTGCACCGCTGCAGCTGCCCCAAGACCGCCTGACTAAAGTTGTAACTTGTAAGTCCTCAGTACTAGAGTCCCTTAGGGACTGTACTCATAATCAGTACGGTGCAAATGAACAATCTATGAGACCTATTTTTTCAATTTTCTTAAGTTGTGAGAGGAAGGACCTACACCTCTATTTGAGCCTTCGGCAGGGATTTTTCGCGGCTCTCTCTCTGTAGTGAAAGTTTACTTACTTGGTTAGTTCAGCTTGAAAACGCGAGAATGTGCGTGAAATTCTTGGAGAGAAGATTCATTGAGAAAAATGCGAGTTTGACTCTTCGTGTCACTCCGTCTGCGCGGCTCACCAGTGGGTCATTTTAATTAATGTTCAGCGGTTATCGCAAAAATGTCTGATGCCATCGCTAGAATGCCAACGATTAGAGCTGAATTCACTCCCGAATCCTTCGCGCGACAGACAAGAAAAAGAGGGAAACAATATGTGAAGCTCCACCACGATTGCCAAATCGGCGCAGTGGTACATCTTATCCAATGGGTCTGTCGCAACAGTGGCTGTCCGTGGGTTCAAAAATCGAGGGGGGAGGGGGGCTTGAAAAATGTTGTTTTTGTTTTTTGTTTTTTGCTTGTCACTTTTTCTAAGTCCTCTCTACATGAAAGGAGGGGGGGGGTCTTTAGGTGTTACGACCGTTGGTTTACCCTTTTTTGAGCCCTGTTCCAAAAAAGTGGGGACTTGAAGCCCCCAAATCCTCCCCCCCCCCCCCCCCCAAGAACCGCGACTGTGTTGTAACCCTTTGCTACCGCAGTGAAGAAGGCTACGAAAACTCAAAAATTACGTTGAGCGAAAGTTCCAAAATTTACACTCAAACTCAATAAACGCGTTTTAACAAAATTCTATATACATATACATATTCTATTTGATATTTTTCCTCTTTTCCATTCCCGCATAATTGGCGGACGCCATCTTATATTATACTCTCTTCAATGCTGTAAACAAAAGTATGCAACAGACTGCCATTTAATACGTAAGTTTAGCCAGACGTCTCGTACCATACCTTGTGGTCGGTGCCTAAATCAACCACATATGTAGTAAATTTTATAGATTTTTTTTTTTTTTTTTCGTGTAGAACCTTTTTCTTGGAAAATTTTCAACCATCGCAAAACTTTACCACCACAAACCTGAAGGAGTCCAAAGTGGCAACTGTGAGGAGACGACCACTCTCGGCAGTAGACGTCTATCAATAAACAGCGCGAAGAATCGGACCCAAGGATAGAGTCTGCAAGCTTCAGAAGGGTTTGCAAAGTGACGGCCGACCGCGACGGGGCTGGTAAAGCAAGCTAGCAGGCAGGCTGTGCCACTGTTGTGGGCTGGTAACTGTGACAATGAGACAGGAGCGAAAAAGAAATAAATAAAGAGTGAGCCACCAAAATTTCTTGTCTTGCGCCCGCTGCTTTGCTCATCGCTTGCTTCTTCTCACTTCTCTTGAATGGAAAGTATAGAAGAGTTGACTCAACTGCGACCATA
>VMOF01000111.1:92284826-92298759 GCA_011764245.1 Trialeurodes vaporariorum | reverse complement strand
ATTCGACACGTGTATTTGGTGCGTTGCGTGTTGCATATAGTGGCCAGCAGATAGATACCTAGTGGTGTGCCGCCGGGAATATTCCCGGTCGAATAAATTCCCGAAATCGAGAATATTCTCCTTTGTCATAAATTTCACTCAAATTCCATTGAATCGCACAGAATTTGTGTTAATTCGAATACCTATTTCAAATTTTTCACAACTCAGTCAATTTTATAAGTGCATAAATAAGAGGGTGTTCAAGATTTTTATTTTCAATCATTCACTGTAGGTACACCTACATTTTTCTTGATATTGTCTTAATGCTATATTAATGGCCAAAGAAGCCCGAGAAAACTGTCAACATCCAAAAACCACAAAGAAACAGTTTTAATTAGCTGAAATTAATATTTTTTAAAAAGTTGGAGAAATTCCCGGTTGGGGAATATTCCCGGAAATATTCCCGGAAATTTTCCATCACTAGTCTCTGCTAATACATACCATCGAGTGCGCTTGGGCGAAAAACACATCTAGGTGGCCTACCTCCCGAGTAAAATTAAATACGCTTGCAGTAGTGCTTGACCTCTTTCATCAAAAGAGCGAGTTCTTGAACAGTTCACCAAATACAATAAAAATACCGTAAAATTAAGAAATCATCGACTGATGTTGATGACTGTTGAAAAATGCCGACCTTTTTGATCTTTCAATTGAAAATTACAACACAAAAAAAAAAAAAATTTATTCATTTTGAAAATTCTAGAGAATGTTTTAAACGGAAGACACAGCGGCGTACACACTACACATACCATCGGTCAAACCACCGGCGCGACATTGGCGGATATATGAATTTGCCTCTCTCTCTCTCCTCTTCTTCTCTCTCTCTCTCTCTCTCTCTCCTCTCTCTCTCTCTCTCTCTCCTCTTTTCTCTCTCTCTCTCTCTCTCTCTTCTCTCTCTCTCTCTCCTCTCTCTCTCTCCCCCTTCTCTCTCTCTCTTCTCTCTCTCTCTCTCTCTCTCTCTCTCTCTCCTCTCTCTCTCTCTCTCTCTCTCTCTCCTCTCTCTCTCTCTTCTTTTTCCCTCTCTCTCTCTCTCTCCTCTCTCTCTCTCTCTCTCTCTCTCTCTCTCTCTCTCTCTCTCTCTCTCTCTCTCTCTCTGGTCATTTGAACACATGCATTAAGAAAGGATAGCAGAGGGGGCCATCACGCTACTTCAGCCCCTATCTCTGTCCTTTCCTAATGCACACATTTAAATGGGATGAGAGAGAGAGAAATACGAATTCCTGTAACCGCCCGTGACCACTCAGTACACTGTATGCCGTATGGGCTTTACGGCAAACAGTGGCCGGTTCCGTTCCGGAATTCCATCTACGACGCCGGAATCGGAACCAACGGTCGACGGACTGTGTATGAAACTTATGCCAACGAACCCGACATCGCCGTGGCGTCAATTATTCCTTTCCGACAACATTTTTTGATTCTTCGCGGTCATAATCGTTGCCTTTTGTTCTCTCATCTCCCCCCCCCCCCCCTACAAAGAGGAGGCAAAGGGAGTGAGGAATCAGGAATTCGCGGTTCGAGTGCTCGATAACTAATTGACAGTAATTAATCTAGGACGGCGATGTGATATTCCTTCTCCTCCCCCACTCTTCGTTTCCAGTGTTGCCAAATTTGAGGCTTAAAAACTTATTATTTTACTCTGAGGGCCGAATTTAAACACGCTCTTCGACTTTTCCTTGGAACTTGTTGGACTTGAAAAGTGCCCTTTGAAACATATGAAGGATGAAAAGATGGTGGGAACCACCAGTGGCGTACCGGAAATTTGGGGGGCCCCCATGAACAGTCAGTCGGGCCCCCTTTAATATCCTTTCATTTTTACCCAATGAATGGGAAGTGTCTGCGACCTCCCCCCCCCCGTAACAGGAGGCTCAGCGGTCCTCCGCTGAAATTTTTAGAAAAAGTGCTCTCGAGACGTTTTTTCACACTATTTAAGCTTTAAAATTCCGTTTCTTTCCCTTGAAAGGCAAGAGCTGAAGTTCCTCTTAACATTTATTTAATACAACGAAAAATGCACGGCCGATTAACCACATCTAACAAAGCAAAAAACCTGCTCATTTTTCTTAAAGATTACACCGATTTTTTTCTCTCTTGGGCCGGGGACCCTCCGCGCGCCACGGGGGCTGCGGGGGCCTCCGCTCCAGTGCGCCGCGCCGATCTGTCAGGACCAACTAGAGGAAGATGCAGGAAATACATCAAAAAGGGTTGCATTATAATACAAATGAATATACGCATAAATTTGCTGAGGAAATTAAAAATGGGTCTGTTGCAAACTTTTGCTAGGACGATTAAGAGTGTTTAATCTCATGTAAAATCGCCTGAAAAGTTCATTGGTGGCATCAGAATGTCACGAAATGCGATAATAAACTCAAAAGAGACATTTAATGAAATCCAAGATGGCGGTAAAATATCGAGCAGCCTGTATGCATGCATCACGAACATCCAAGGATAACCAACCTCACAATATCGATCACCCCCAATCACAACGTATATAAACACATAAACTCTGAAGCTGTGAGGTTGTCAACGTTGGCAATCCTTGAATGTTAAAGGTGCATGCATACAGATTGCTCGATATTTTACCGCCATCTTGGATTTCATTAAATGTCTCTTTTGAGTTTATTATCGCATTCCGTGACATTCTGATGCCACCAATGGACTTTTCGAGCGATTTTACATGAGATTAAACACTCTTAATCGTCCTAGCAAAAGTTTGCAACAGACCCATTGAGGAAGAAAAATATTAAGATTTCCTCGGAATCTCAACATTTTCCATCTTCAATTTATAAGTTTCTTAACAAAAGTTCACTCCATTTCAATCCGATTTAACCAATTCTCAATGTATTCCTGTAGTCCCGTAATCCAAAAATTTCACAATTCTCCAATTATACCGCATTCACCCTGAAACTTCTTCTGGTTGGTCCCCACATTCTGGGCATCTTTCATGTGTTTCAAACGGCACATTTCGAGTCATAAGGAAGTTCCAAGGAAAAGTCAAGGAACGTGCTAAAATTCGGCCCTGAGTCTTATGGGAAATATACAACCTGTAGATCCGGCAACACTGTTAGTTTCTGACTAGGATCTCTTAATGCCCCCCCCCCGTCTGTCCGTCCCATCATTCCTCCTCTGGCGCGGCAAAATTGAAACGATGGAAATGCGGAAGAAGAGGAACGCTATGAATGAGAATGGCTTGGCTGTAAAGCAAAAGTATTTTCATTGTCAAAAGCTCATTTGTCTCGCGACTAATTGTAAGATAATCGAGCAGCTGCTTGGCTTCGTCCTGACTGAGAGCACTGAGTGGAAAATAAAAACGAGTGGAATGCCATTTAGGCACTTGTGAGCAAAAGTTGATTCCAAGGGTGATTTTATTTGTAGACTGCTGAAAAGGCAGCGGTATCAATTTCTCCATTTTTATATGTAGAATAGACGGATTGATTTAGTGTGACATCTTAATCAAAAGTATCGCTCTTTTTCTGAACAAAATAATATGATGAACTCCACAAAGAATAAATAATATATAAAGACGTTTATAATAAACTCTCCTAAACTCATAAAATGCTTTCAAACGCACAACCGTAATGACGGTGTTGGGCGCTAATAATGGGAGATTCCCATCTTAATTTTCTCACTCTTCCTACGCTGGGAAGAAAGTATCACAGAGTAACTATAGTAACCAGAGGAGTGATTATTAACAGATCAATGGTATCGTGACACCTGGTGACACTGGTGCCAAAAGAAAGTCATCTCTTATGGACCACTTCTTGATGGAGTGACAGCATTATTACACGGAAAAAAACTACGGTGAAAATAACCATACGGATACCTGATTTTGGCACCTGCTAGATGTTATGGTAATGTTATTCAGAAGTATACTGTGTTTTGACTAGGTACTAGGTGATGTTACCTGATTGCATGTCGAATTTACTCAAAGTATCGGTAAATGTACCATACTTCTGGTCAAGTTTACCATAACATCGAGCAGGTGCCAAAATCAGGTATCCGTATGGTTGTTTTCACTAATCTTTTTTTTTTCCGTGTAGATGAAAATATCCCTTTATACACCCTCAACGCCGCCATTAAGATCGCACATATTTATAAAAGCACTTTATGAGTTTAGGAGCAGATTTCGTAAGTTTTTAGTGCTACCATGATTGATTTTGGAGGTTTCTACATCTGAATAAACCGTTAAACAGCGAGTATAGCAAAATAGGATTTTCAATATTATATCATTGTTCACATTAGTCTCATTTTTTTTTTTTTTTTTTTTTTTTTTTTTTTAAGGACTGAATTTTTACGTTTAATCGACAGTAAAATAGATCCGTTATTTTAAGGTCAACGATCCGGTATAAAATTTAGGTGAGGGGGGCAAAAGACAAAAAAACAAAACAAAAACAAAACAAAACACAAACAAGCAACAAACAACATGACATACAATAAGTGCGCATTTGAATAAATAAATAAATAAATAATCGAACGAGTAATTCAAGCAGATGCAGATGTGGATTGTGGATTGAATGACAAGAGGAAGCGGAATCATACAGGATAAGTCATATCGAGAATTTGCGGATCGACTAATTTGCGGAGCGGAACGGCGCACAGTGGAGCAATTCAACGAGAGAGGCCGGTCATAAAAAAATGCGGCTTTAAATGCATATATCTTTGTCAATACGCAACGTAGACGTTTGAAAGTGGTTTCAATGGTTTAATTGTAAAATTGCCTACAAAAACCAACATATATGTATAAGTTATTTTTTGACCATAAAAACATTCAAACTTCTACAGGGTGTAACAAAACTGGGTCCGAAATTGTAGTCTTTTCGAGTTACAGAGTTGCAAAGTTTCCGGAAAACAAATTGAAAAATTGTCATAACTCCCTCGTGAATTTTTCTTAATGCTCGTAAATAAGTGCTCGGATGTAATTTTGGGCGCTCTTGCCGATTTTGGCCGTGAAAATGCTGTATGCACAAATTTGAGGGAGGTTTCGGGGGTTTTCATCAATTTTTCTCTTTTTTTTTTTGCCAAATTATGTTAAAACACGCTTTCGGATTCATTGAACCCAAAAACGATTAGCATCATTCAAAAGTTCGTAAAAAAAAATGTACATTTTTGGTCCTTACAACTTTTTTCTTTACGCAGTTCATTTCCGAGAAAATTGTTCCTGAAGTTGCAGAGGTCGGCTAAGAATTGACAAAATCAAAGAAAAGGCGGTTGTTGGCCGACTTCTCCAACTTCAGGGACGATTTTGTCAGAAATGAATTGCGTAAAGGAAAAAGTTGTGAGGACCAAAAATGTACATTTTTTTACGAACTTTTGAATGATGCTAATCGTTTTTGGGTTCAATGAATCCGAAAGCAAGTTTTAACATAATTTGGCTAAAAAAAAAAAGAGAAAAATCGATTAAAAAACCCCGCAACCTCCCTCAAATTTGTGCATTCAGCATTTTCACGCCCAAAATCGGCAAGAGCGACTAAAATTACAAAAGAGCACTTATTTACGAGCATTAAGAAAAATTCACGAGGGAGTTATGACAATTTTTCAATTTGTTTTTCGGAAACTTTGCAACACTGTAACTCGAAAAGACTACAATTTCGGACCCATGTTTACGGGGGGAAAAAAGTATTTTTTTTTACCTCTAAAACACGCCCTGAAAATTACTGTGTATAGTTTTGTTTCTCCCTGTATAGTTTATTTTTTGACCATAAAAACATTCAAACTTATATTTTTGGTAATTTTAATCCATGTCCGACTCCTCCTATTGACTCACATCACTGTGCGGCGCGGCGCGGGATTATAATGACCAGTACTGATTATTTTGTGACACCGCGAGATGCAGATCATGTCGCGATTTTCTGGCGAGACGAGATGAGAGCGGCAGGTGAATGCAATACTGCGAGGTGTCAAGTCAAAGCCATCTGCCCCACTCAAGAGATGGATCGGGGGCGTCTTGAGATCAGGGCTGCCGTTTTGCGTATAATCAATGCTATTTTTCTACTCACCGATGATTCCACCGGTTGAGAAAAGAGTACACAGTTCAGTTCAGTGTACGACTGTAATGCACGAAAATACTCTGATCTGTAATCTTTCCTTAATCGGTGGAAACTCCGTTGATTAATTAAAATATCCGCAAGTTTTTTAAAGTCATCGACGACTCCACCGGTTGAGAAAAGATTACAGATGCGAGTATTTTAGTTTGTTACAGTCATGCACTGAACTGAACTGTGTAATCTTTTCTCAACCGGTGGAATCATCGGTGAATTGAAAAATAGCATTGATTATACGCAAAACGGCAGCCCTGCTTGAGATTGCAAAGCTTCAAAGTGACGAATGACCAGTCCGGAGGCCACATCCACAATTAGAGATGAGATACAGATTTCAAGTCAACTCGATTCGTTAAAAAGTCGAGAAAGGCTACCACGCATTGCACTCAAGAGCTTCGACGCGACGACGGGACGTACTCACGTGACGCGGCAGCTGCTAGAAAGCGGTCATGCCGTATCCATCGTTGAAGTCACTTTACTTAAAAACCCTTTTTACGCCCTGATTCTTTCATAAAAACACGGTGGTGTTTTTGGTCTAACCCCCCCCCCCCTTTGAAACCCCGTATGACGTACAACGGTACAACAAGGCTAAGAATAACCAAAAATATCTTCAGATAATTTTTGGGGTGAAATGGGTCTAAGCTGCTTTAAACTTTTGCTTACTAACCCACAAACATCCAAAATTGTTTGAAATCTTTATAGGTGTTTTTAAAAAAAAAACAAAAAACAAAAAACAAAACAAACAAAAAACGAACAAAAAAACAGTTAAAAAAAAAAAAAAAAAAAAAAAAAAAAAAAAAAAAAAAAAAAAAAAAAAAGGGCTAAACAACGAAAAATTGAAAAATGAGAACACTATTGGGTTAAGCAAAATAGGAGGTGCTACAAAATCAGTTTTTTATTCAAATTAGCCCAGATTAACTGATATCGATCTTAAAAACAGATAAGTTGCGTTGGTTGGGTTGTTAACAGCCCACTAGGAGTATATGGGTTAAAAGAACTTAGGTGTTTTTTGCTTTCACACCAAAGGGGATTTGTGGGTTTTGAACGTGAAATTTGATAGAGAGAAATACCCAAATTCTCGATATTTTCTTCTCTCTTCTCGATATTTTCGGTTCGCGTAGTTACCAGTACAAAGAGAATGAGAGTCAAATCAAATCTGCACACATTTTTACGATTTTGAAAGTCTGGCATGCATCATAGCCTACAGAAACGTTTTCTGTGCTGAACCGATCTAAGAGTGAGTTATGATGAGTAGTTATACATATAGGATGCATAAATGGTCGTCGAATTGATTAATAAAGCAGGCACTGCATTTATCAAACTATAGTTAGAATTTACAGCTTATTTTGATCCCGTTGTAACGTCTATGATTGACGATGACTCGATCGATAATGCATTTTGCACAAACCCATAGTTAAGAACTGACCAGTCAATTATTTCATCTTATTGTTAGCTCGGGTGATAAACGTAAGGACTTCGTATTGAATCCGCCTTTTCTTCACCAGGCGGATACAGGAATGTGTCCGTCTCTCTCTGTCTCCTTTTGAACGCGTGTATTATGAAAGGACGGAGATAGGGGCTAACGTCACGTGATGGCTCTCCTTTGCTATTTTTTTCTAACACGTGTGTTCAAACGGGAAGAGAGAGAGAGAGAGAGAGAGAGAGAGAGAGAGAGAGAGAGAGAGAGAGAGAGAGAGAGAGAGAGAGATGATACGCTTTGATGATAGGCTTTTTTTATTCAACAAATTATTTAACACAATTAACTTAAAGAAATAGAAATAAAAAAATAAAAAAAATAAAAAAAAGAATAAATTATACTTAACAATAGGCAAAAATTACGGCCCACAGGCCCTCTCTTACATTTAACCTACCGCCACGCAAAACTAATTAAATTAAAACTATATAGATTATACTTAATAAAATTAAACGGAAAAGTAAATAAACAAGGTAAAAAAGCATGTACATTGTACATTGGTGAAAAAGAAAATGAGGTACCAATATGGTACGAAATTGGGTAAGAAAAAAAGCTACAAAATTAAATTAAGAAATAAATTAATAGTAAAATTATAAAAAGAAGAATTAAAAACTTGATAATATAACAAATCATAGCGAAAGAGAGAGAAAGTGGGAGAAGTTAAAGCTGAAAATGCTAACAAGGGGGGGGGGAGAGGAAAGAAAATGCTAAAAAAATAAGAAAAAAATAAAAAAAAAAATAAAAAAAAAAGGGGGGGAAAAATTGAAAAAGAGAAAGAGAGAGAGAAAAAAGAGAGAGAGAGAGAGAGAGAGAGAGAGAGAGAGAGAGAGAGAAAGAGAAAGAGAGAAAGACAGAAAGAGGGAGGGAGAGAGAGAGGGGGGGAGAGAGAAATTAGTTAGAGAAAGAGTGAGAGAGAGTGAGAGAGAGAGAGAGAGGGGAGAGAGAAATTAGTGAGAGAAAGAGTGAGAGGGAGAGAAAGAAAGAAAGAGAGAGAGAGAGGAGAGAGAGAGATAGAGAGAGAGGTACAAATAGTGAGAGTGAGAGTGAGAGAGAGAGAGAGAGAGAGATAGAGAGAGGGAGAGAAATTCCTGTATCCACCTATGATTTCTTTCTTTTCCTCAATCCTCAAACGATTGAGGTGAGAGGCATGGGCTTAGAGGATCTTAAAACCTTTCCTAGGGGGAAGCTAAACTTCAGCAACTATTTGATATAAGGAGTTCCAAAACTCGTAAAAGAAGACAACGGCGTAATTATAAGATTTGCAAAGAGATACTCTTGGATAGTCTGTACAAAAAAATTGGGGACAGGTGCAAATATTTGGAATGTTTCACTGGTATACCCGATGGTATAGCGTATTATAGTCGGAAAGGAAAAACGAGAGTAGGTCGGGTGCACACCAGATTCGTCCAAGAAGTCAGATCCGTCCGGTTCGATTCAGTTTCCACAGGCAGATCATGATAAGAGAGATGCAAGTAGCGATTAAATCGATGAGTTAATGCGATATCGACTTTTCAGTGAATACCATATTTGGATTCAGCTTAATACTTTTTTGATACTTAATAAAAATTCCAGCAATTACGAGATCGTATCGATTTCATTTTTTTCGAGGAGAACGTCCGTTCTTCATAACTTTTTAGACACAGGCTGAGATGAGAGAAGTTTCAAAGCAGGACATTTGAACAACATATTAAGTAACTAGGGCACAGTTGAATATCTTAGACATACTTTTGAGATAGAAAGTCCGACTAACAATCTAAAGCAGCTATTGGTTATAGATGCAACGCGAATAGACCGATTTAGAGCGGCATCCAGCAACAAAAGCGGATCCAGCAATCTGGCAACTGTGGATTCGTCATATTTGAATGTATGAAAACAATCGATTAGCAGAAGGGCCATGGACCCTTCAAGAATCGATTGTTTCTCATACATGCAAATGGAAAGAATCCAGGGTTGCCAAATTTCTGGATCCCCCCATGCATCCCAAACATAATTGGATCCAAACAAATGTCCTGTCTCATTCGCTCTCAAAAGGTTTCCCGTAAGAAATCGGAGCAAATTTTTCAAACGCGAATTTGTGCTGGTAAACAACCAGTTCTCTCAGATTTTACTACACCCATTGAATTCCACGTACCTACCTTAAAGTATAATTACGCTTTAACAAAATTTTCGACGTATCACGCATTAATTTATACAATCACAGTTACATCGAAGAAAGTTTTATGGTTTGTCCTTATCTCACTCACACTTTCTTATGGACACATTGATCTAATAGATATAGCAGCGATAACTTACGTGTGATCATAATTCTCAAAGGGAAATGACATTTTGAAAACACTCACCTGAAACAAACAAAATCAAAATAATTGCTGTTAAAAAGGGTCTAGAAAAATAAGAGTGCACCGCACAACGACTAAATCAAGGTAAGAAATGAGAATGACTCTTTTTGGAGTAGAAATTGGCTTCGCACGTATTCAAGTTCTAAAATATGAAAATGGCAGCGGCGGCTCGTGCAATGTGGCAACAATGGATTTCCTCCATTTAAAACTGTGTAAAATAATCGATTACTTGGTGAGGCGCTACGCCTAGTATCGATCTTTTTGCATACGTTTAAATGGCAAAAGTACACGGTTGCCAGATTGCACGAGCCGCTACTGGAAAATGGTTCTGCCACCACAGAGCAAATGGAACGAAATCAATTACTATACGTAAAAATTCTCCGGGGGGGGGCGCACAAATTAGGAGTTTACATGTGTAAACGGGCAAGAGGGTGCTTTGAGGGCAAACTCGATTGATAGCGAGTGTATGACTTCATCGGTAGAAAGGGCGCAGAGTTTTTCTGCGGATTCAATTAACGTTGAGCGAAAATATGAACTTTCCCTACAGGTGGCAGAGAAATGTCAGTAAAACATCCGTATCCCTGATACTTGCTACTAAGGTCAGTTAGCACTACAAGCTGGATAAGAGGAAAGTTAAATACTCAAATACTTATAGACTAAAGATTCGATTTGCCAACTGACACGATTGTTCCGCGAAAAAAATTGAGTGTTGTGTAAAATCAGTTGGAAAAATGTCAAGGCATTTTTTTTGGGAAGGTTTAATTTTGTTCCTGTGGCAGATCTAGAAATCTTTCAAGGGAGGAGGGTAAAACCTACTTTTTTTTTAAACAAAACGCCCAAAATTTCCTCAACAAAGAAAAAATTTGGCTACAAGGACCCGCGCCTGTTTTGTCCCAAATTTGACAAATATTTTTAATCAACAAGAAGTCGCGATATAAAGCGTTGAAACTAAAATTTTGGTCGAAGAGAACACAAAAGCTTACGACGACTACGTCAATAATACAAATCATAACGAACTTCCAAATCTAGAACGAATTTACATCAATAAAGTCTTGTTTCAGTGCAGTCGACTCAGTCGACATTTGCTAAGTCAGCGAAAAACCCAAATCGATTACTCTTGGCGATATACTATTAGTGAATAAACGGTGACAGATAAACAGCAATGACATACCGAGGTGAACGCTCTAACACTGTTTTAACAATTAGCTGTTTACACTGAGCTTTGCATGATTTTTTAATGCTATTTTTAAGTTTTGCAGTGAATGTTTGAAATATTTGGAAGTAAAACGCCTCAAAGGACAAGATGATATCCTGCAGACAATGATCATAAATCTTCTCAATTCCACGATTTCAAATAACTCGCCAAATCTCAACGGATGAAGAGTTAATCCGGCCCGCGTCTTAAATTGTTAGGATTTAATCCCAGATTATCTTTAATCCAGTTGTTAAGAATTGAGGCGGCATTATATAACAAAAAGGACTCATAATAAACATTGGGTGAGCTCTCCGTTGGAAAATCAACCCGAGTCTATAGAGAATGCAAGCTCCTTCAGATGATATCTTCATTTTATTTTGGGAAGAATGGCCTCAACCCTTTCATGCACGCATTTTGGGATTTGAGTTTTTTTGAGATTTATTTAGACCGTTCGAAAGAGGACACTTTTTTAAGAATTTTGATGGGTCACACAACTTTTTGAAAAATTTCCATTTAAATTCCATTGAATCACACGTTACATAAAATGGTACATATGTGTACCACTATTCAAGAAAGGGTTAAAAGTCTAATTAAAAAGCATCAGGTCGAGTGCTTTTATCCATAGAAATCAGCACACGCAAAAAATGATACATTTTATTCGAGAGCACAGCTAAGAGCTGATGTTTTAAAAGTCCTTTCTGCATAAATGGCTTCGCTTCCTTTCAAAATAAAAATAGAAATTCCCACAAATTATAGAGAAAGCCCCTCTCGGGCCGTCTCCCCCTCAAAACGTGCAGTAGAATCGGACGTGATTTTTTTAAATCCTTTGGTCGAGTGAAATATACTAAAGCTGAAGGGGTGCGCTTTGATTGAAGTGAATGAGACTTCAACCCAGCAGTATTGCGCCAGTTTGCAATCTGTTGATCTTAACCACAACAATAAAAATAAAGGCGTTGCTTGTATAGGTAAACGAGATTTTTGATGCTAACAAAATAGCCTAGTGTTTTCGTCAGGAACATCACTTCAAATTTTTCTTGGTGGGAGGGGGGGGGGAGGTAAGTCTGATCTGACAACAACAAGAAAAGGGTGGAACAGAGTGGATATAGTCAAGCTTTTTCAACTATTTGGAAAACCAAAATTTTGGTTTCAATTTTTTTCCATTTTTGAGTTCTAGTTTTGGCAACACCGGGGTCCAATCGCTAGTAAACTAGAGCGTTTTCCGGATTTTTGGAATTGTTTTAGGCGTTCAAAGAGACAGAATAAAGCGAGAGGTATTTGATGTAGGGCGTTATTCATCGGGAGGGGCGGAGTCGATGCCTCGCCGCGGCCGTTTTCAGCTCGTGCCCGTGAGGCTGACTGCGACTACTGGCATGCCGCTACACAGTGGATCAAAAATATGAACATTTTCGGACATCGTTTCACGGATACAACGCAAAGATTATGAAAAATAAACGGCACGATTGCCAAATAATGGTGCCAGTGGCCTAAAAATAAAGTCCTCAAGGCCCTCACAGTTGCGGGGGGGACGCAAAAAAAAGGGCCCGAAAAAAACATGGAAAAATGAGTAAAAGAGACGAGGAGAAAGAAAAGAAAGTGCAAAAAGGTGATTCTATGGCAAACTCCCGAAAATTTTAATCCGATAGATGGCGTTACTTGTCGCTTGCTCCGAAAATAGCCGTTTTTCGACGGTTTTCGGCTGTTCTCTCTGAATAGACGAATAAGAGACAAAAAATCGGAATGTCAGCACCTGCTTAATTTTTTGCTTGATTTTTTGAGCCACAAACGGGCCGAATTGGTTCTAAAATAAAGGTGAAACTATGCAAAGAAAAAATCATGTGTAATTTGGAGTCGTATCAGTAAAGACTACAGGTTTCTGTTTCATTTGTAATCTTTACTGATACAACTCCAAATTACGCATGCTTTTTTCTTTGCATAGTCTCGCCTTTGTTTTAGAACCAATTTGGCCCGTTTATGGCTCAAAAAATCAAGCAAAACTAAGCAGGTGTTGACATTCCGATTTTTCGTCTCTTATTCGTCTGTTCAGAGAAAACACTATAGTTTTTGGAAAACAAAATATCATCACTAAAACGTTTCTGGAACAAAAAACCAAGACTTTTTACGTCCAAAAAAATCCAAACTTTGATCCAATGTTTGGCACGAGCCGCGGCGATGAATCGCACGGGCGGCAAGCTTAGAAACTCCGACGCACAGTGAATAGAGAAACAGATTTTATTGGACATCGTTTCTAAGTCAAAAATCAAGAAACAATTTTCAAAAATGTCTAGATAACTACATAAGTAGTAAAACATATTGATTTTACAGCGGTTCTACTCGAAAAGAATATCAATACTGAAACTTTTTTGAGGCCGAAAACTAAAACTTTTAATGTTCGGATAGATCTAAGTGTCGGTCCTTCGTAAAGAGTCGAGCAGCGCACTGTGGTCTGAATTTCAAGAAAAATTGGCCAAAAGTCAGTGCAAAAAAGTTATCAAAAATAATAGTTTTCAACCTTTTAAGCTAATTTTGAAACTTTTCAGTGACATTTCTAGGCTTATATTATTTGTTTAAAGTGATTTCTTTGCTAACATTTGGTCTTGAAATATTATAGATGATGAATTTATGAGAAATTTACTTTTTTATTTTTTGTCTACTTTTTGAAGATCTCAGATTGTAGTGCGGCGCGCGCCGATGCCCGCCGGAGGAGCAAAAGAGCACACCGCGCGCTCATCGATAAATCATTTTGAGTCTCAAAGTTGCAGCCGCGTGCCGCAATAGCGAGTTAACGGAGCTTAAAATGAGTTTTTCACTTCGTTATGGCAACATGCGCATCCTCCATTGCGCATTGACTCCATGATTTTCG
>VMOF01000111.1:90226318-90386826 GCA_011764245.1 Trialeurodes vaporariorum | reverse complement strand
GTCATTACCTTCTTACGTCACTTTTGTCTGTATTTAGACACAAGGAATTCCATGAAATAATTATTTTAGAAAATTGTTTTTACTCTTCACTCTCATTTTTTAGTTTGTGTTTTTTCAAGCAATATCAGCGAACAATCGATAACTATTTGTTCAGATCTGCTCAGTGAGCAATATTATGAATCTTTCCGGAGAAAAGCTCGAGCAGTTATTAATATCTCTTGTCAGTTTCAAAAGTATTACACAAGTAAATTATCTAATCAAGAACTTGCGGATCTAAATGAATGGATAAAAATTTTACAATTCGTGGAGTATGTTCCTGTTTACAACGAACACTTTGTTATTTGCGCTTATTTTGATGAAAGTTATGTAAGAATACCTAATGTTGCTCAGTTCCCTAATTTATCCTGTGTCTGTCAATCAGTTACTGATATCCTGCGTAAATTCATTAGTTTAAGAAGAAAGTACGGTGTAGACGAGGAATTACAAACATTAATGTTAGGTTTGCATATATAGATACAAAAAAATGGATTATAAAGATACTTTACAACTCCTACTTCGAACACTTCAATTTTGGACTATTGTAGAGAACAAAAAACAATATCGGAAGAAGGACTGGAACAATTACAAGAGGATGTTGATATTGTATGTCAATATTTAGATAGTACGCCAAATGAAAATGGTCATTTTGAGGGTTGTTGTTGTACTCAAAAATTGATAAAAATTGAAGATAAAATCTACTTACCTCAATATAATTTTTTTAATTATCATGAGTTATTTTTACGAAATCAGCTATCAAAAAGCAAAAAAGAAATTTGCAAATGTTCTCGATTCAACTCCGCTCTCTTCCGGATGAAATACTTTGATAAAGTATATGAATAAAAAGGGGAAATCCCTGAGATAGTTAGATAGAGCCATGTAAAAGGAGTATAAACATATGGTAGATATAGATTAGGGTTCAGTTCTTCATCTCATAGTGATCTCACATGGGTTTATTTTGTGAGCGCTAATCCTGATGAGGTCTGAACCTTACTTTATATCTACTAATATCTTAGGGTGCGAGGTACTGCACCTCCTGAAGAAAGCCTGTTTTACATATGCTTAAGTGGAAAGAATGCCTACGTTGTTACCACTTTTCACGAGCCGCCACTGCCGGAATCAGAAACATAAAAATAAAACAAACATCGCGAGGACTCATTTTGTTAGACAACTAATTAAAGGTATTGAGACGGTTTTAGGGCGCAAGCATCATAAACAGTGGCGGCTTGTAAAATTCAGCAACTGTTCTCCATCTAAACCCATGTAAAATAATCGATTTTAGGTAGGGTTTACCTCACCTAGAATCGATTAATTTCCAAAAGTTTTAGTGGCCAAAATGATGGTTTCAAGATTGCAGCACGAGCCTATTCTGTTTAAAACTTCTTCACGGAAAAGTTTCGAGAATTCCACACTATAGGTATAGTGGGGCTGTTGCAAACGTTTGCTCTGAGCAAACGAATCGTCCAATCTTAACCCTTCACTGCATGGTGTTCCACCGGTGGAACAAATTCTTCAAACGCTCATATAAAATACAGGTTTTGAGATATGCCTTCGGCGCATGGTGGTCAACGTGGGAGAAGGTATGTTTTGAGCTCACACACAAAAAAAAAAAATTGGCTGAAAGAAAACATCATGCAGTGAAGGGTTCGTGATCGAAATCATGTCAGGGGTGAAATTTGCCCCCGTATCCAAACTGACCTCATTTTGATTATTTTTATAAAGTTTCCGGCATTGGCTATTTGAAAAAATCCAATTAAAGTAAAAAAAAAAAAAAAATTAAAATTTAAAAAAAAAATAAATAAAAAAATTCCCGCCATTTCTTATGGTGTTATATCACTTGTAAAAAACGAGTAAAAAATAGAAAAAAGATAATTTTGACCGAAAAACCGTCAAATTATTTTTTTCACTATTTTTCCCATGTATTTGACCACCTAATACATTGATAAATCCACATTTGCTTGAGAAAAAAAAAATCATGCAATGAAGGGTTAAGTAAAACCTAGCGAAAATCACGAAATGCCCACTAGAAAAGTCCAGTGGCGTCATTTTAGGTCTTGTCGGGGGGGGGGGGGGGATGATTTTTTTTTTTTTTTTTTTGCTTCTCATGTGTTTGGTCCGTGAAACTATCTGACCTTCGAGGTCTTAGATAATGAGCGTAAGCACTGACTATCTGGGCAAATTTTGGGACAAAATACATTTTGTTCCCAAGTTTTCAAGAAATTTAAAGCTCTTTTAGCCTATACTCACTACATTTGACAACCTTTTTTTTTTCATTTCTCCTTGAATTTTCTGTGTGAGCCAAACTTTCTGGACGTGCAAAACCACAGGGAGAGGAGAAACCCCCCCCCCCCCCCCCCACCGGAATGACGCTGCTGGAAAAGTCTAAAATTCAGTTATAAACTCACAAAAATGCTATAACGGCAATATCTTAATGGCGGCCCAACGCAGGTATCATGGGAGATTCCAGTCCAATTTGTTACTTTCTCCACGGGATCACAGAGATAGGTCTCAAATTAAATGGGAATATCCCATAGTACCAACCTGCATCTCTCCGCCATGAAGCTCGATTATGAGAGTGAATTTCGTGATTTTTTAAGGGTAGCAGTGGGTACTCGTCGTCATTTTTAAAGGTTTTTACGTAAGAATCGCAACTCTTTAATCCTCGGTAGCAAAAGTTTGCAAGAACCTCATTGTAAGATAATAATTATTTCCACATTATTATTATTATTATTATTTTTTTTTCTCGGTTAAAAAACCGGATTTAAATTGGAAGGACGGAAATATCAAGTCCTATCAAATAGTACTATTATAAGTTGAAAAATTATCTGACTATACTGGAAGTGCTGAGGAGGACAGCTTTCTGAATTCTATTGTGTATATGAAGAGCAGGGCTGCCGTTTTGCGTATAATCAATGCTATTTTTCAATTCACCGATGATTCCACCGGTTAAGAAAAGATTCCACAGTTCAGTTCAATGCATGACTGTAATAAACTAAAATACTCGCATCTGTAATCATTTCTCAACCGTTGGAGTCGTCGATGACTTTAAAAAACTTGCGGTTATTTTAATTAATCAACGGAGTTTCCACCGATTAAGGAAAGATTATAGATCTGAGTATTTTCGTGCATTACAGTCATACACTGAACTGAACTGTGTAATCTTTTCTCAACCGGTGGAATCATCGGTGAATAGAAAAATAGCATTGATTATACGCAAAACGGCAGCCTTGATGAAGAGGAACATTCAGATCCCGAAGTCCATTGGAGAATGACTTGGGAGTAATTCCAGTTACTGACTTGACCATCGGACTAATCTTGACGTGTTATTATTATTTTTTTTTTTTTTTAATACCTACGTTTTGGGATTAGGTGAATCGGTAACATCAGTGCTGAGTTCGGCCGCAACAGCGTTATTCCAGCTATCTTGGAAATATTGTTACGATTTCCGATCAAAATTTCGCAAAGATCATCAAAATAATCAAGTCCTGCCATTCCATCCATTTTCCTCAAAATATAATTATTGACCCATTTCCCATTTCAACTATAATCGAACGGCGAAACTCTAGTGGCCAAAAATGAATAAAGTATCTAATTACCGCCGAATATTCCCATTACAAACCGACGTGTTACAGCCACAGCCGCAGCCGTTACAGGTGCTTCTAATAAAGTGACTCAGCAATTTGCCGAGGCGCAAATGATATTATATCACGTGACATTTGGGAGGAAGGTAGATCAGGACAGACAGCGCGGCACTCAGGCGCACACTGGTCTGAGATCGAAAAAAAGGGGGCAAAAAGTCAGTGAAGAAAAGTCATCGAAAATAAAAGTTTTCGACCTTTAACACTTATTTTAAAACTGTCCAGTGACATTTTACGGTTTAAATAACACTTATTAAAAGTGTTTTCTGTGATTACAATTGGTCCTCAAACTTAATAAATGATAAAAATTATGAGAAATTCACTTATTGGTTTTTGGCCTCTTTTCAACAATCTCAGACCATTGTGCGACGGGCGGTTCGATGCTTGGGAACGAAGAAGAGGTGAATCAATGAGATACAATTAGCATTAGCCTAGTGATATAGAGTTTATGTAGAGTTGACTGCCTTAAGTGTTGTAGCTTGCTCAAGACTTGATAAAAAAAAAAAAAGAGAGGAAAAAAACGTACCCTACCTATTCGCAATAGAAGTCACCGCACAAAGAGAAGGAACGATTGAAACTTGGAAAGAAACATTGACGGATCTGGAGGGAGGTAGGGGGGGGGGGGTCTTGTATATGTAGACTGAGTATGCACTTTCAGGCAGCCAACAAGGCAAGACAAGGCAAAACGAAATCGATTAGGTAATTCTATTGGTTTAATTGTATCACATGACTCGATAAAGTCAATTCGGAACTATATCGGCGATCACAAATGAGCTAATATATAATGTTTGGAATTCGCAGAGACAAAATAAATAGAGACGCAGCATACTGAGGTGCCTACTTCACTCTATAGTCATAGGCGGAAATAGGGGGGGGGGCTGCGGGGAGGCTTAGCCCCCCCCCCCCCAGAAAATTTGTGTGTATGATGTAGGTACTTACAGTCGACAAAAGAATGTCAGATGCCGCCTTATATTTTGGTTCAAGTAGACTACCTGCGATACCTATCACAGTGAAAAGCATCGCATGTGGCCTACTTAAGTCAAAATCCAGGACGTTATCTGACATTATTTAATTCGTCGACTGTAACTGTAAGTACATCATACGCCTAAGTAAGTTGGGGGGGGGGGGGTCATGGTATACCCCTCTTGGAGGGGGGAATGGTCTTGAGGTGTCTCTAAGATCCCTTGGAACTCAGCCCCCCCCCCCCCCCAGAAAGAATTCCTAGTTCCGCCTATGTCTATAGTATAATATAAGACCCGAGTATTCTCGACGACGCGACGCCTTGTTTGGTTGACGGTTATCCAAATCGACCGCGCGGTTAGAAGACAATTTTGGCGCGCCGTTCAAATAAGACGAGGCACTCTTCCCCTTAGGTACTATCAAAATACGTCGATTAACTCATTTTGCCGTTTTAAATCGACAACTACGATTAATTTTGCACCGAAAAAATTACTAACAAATATACGACACGACTGAAGCAATGCTATTGATCACTCAATGTTTACATTCCTGATATGCTGATCGCCACCAATTTCGGTTAGAATCGGCTCTCTCATGAGTAGCATTGATCGAGAATATAGGTAGAAATTGAAGGGGCTGTTAGCCCCGTGACTAATCGATTGTTTCTCATGCATTCAAATGGGAAGAATGCAATTTTGCTAGATTCCTGGATCCGCCCCGAATGTACCTCTTTGGAGACTTTAAGGAACGGGCATAAAAGTAGCACGTAATCATAGAAAACTCGGGGACCAGAGTTGCCTTTATAGGGTGTTGCTTATTTTTTAAAACAGCAGAATTCGAGGATTCAAACAGCTTGTAATGTCTTTTGTATGGGGAGTAGAAACACCCATTGCAGGGATTGGAGAATGGAGACGGCTATGATTTTTAACCCCCGCCTCAAAGGGCTTAAAGGCATGGCTTGAATAAAAAAAAAATGTGCATTTTGGCAGTTTGATATATCAATCCAATGAGAATATGAGTCCTGAGTTTTAGTCCTTCAACCGCCCTTTCAAACCTGAAAATACTTTTTGTTCAGGTTCGGGTTTTTGGCCATCATATAGCTGATCTGCGCACAATTTTCTCATAAAAAAACGATATGCATATCACATTTTTATTTTCTCCATAAGATTCTCTGTTATTCAAATGTACATATAGAAATGTACACCAGGTATGAAAAGGTCAATTGTCGATAATTTGTTAACGATGAAGTAAATGATCGGCCCTCTGGTATAATTAAGCATTTTCGAGGACGTATAATTCATGTAATGGGGCTATTGCACACTTTTGCTATAAGCGATTTAATAGTCGATTATGGCGTATAAACCTCAAAAAATAACGATGGCGGCACTAAAAACTTCCAAAATCCACTCCTAAACTCAATAAACGCAGTTATTTGCGCGAGCGTAATGGTGGCCGAAGGCACTAACAATGGGAGATTCCAGATTCCTATCTTAATTTCGTCACTCTTTCTATGCTGACAAGGATGATTCACAGAGTAATTAGTCATCAGAGTGATGATCCACATCCGATGAATGGTACCGCAACACCAAGTGACACCGGTGTCAAATGAAAGTAGTCTCTTATTGGTCACTTCTTGATGGAGTTTCAGAATTGTTAGATGGGAATCTCCCATTGTTAGTGCCTTCGGCCACCATTACGCTCGCTCAAATAACTGCGTTTATTGAGTTTAGGAGTGGATTTTGGAAGTTTTTAGTGCCGCCATCGTTATTTGTTGAGGTTTTTACGCCTTAATCGACTATTAAATCGCTTATAGCAAAAGTGTGCAATAGCCCCATTGCAAGAAGGTTACTATATCTATAATAATCTTGGAATCAATCACTAAATAAATTTTCCGACCCGAGGTTAGGTTGGATGTTTCATCTGAATTTTTATGTCCTCAATTTTAAAACTACCTATCTATGAATTGACTTTGAAAGGCTTAGAAGACAATTTGAGAGTGCGATTTGATCGTAAACCAGAGAACGGATATACACTTCGCAATCGATACGATAAATCGCTCCACTGAAACAGCCTACACGACATTTCAGGAGCGTCGAGATTCAGTTTGCTGCATTCATGTTAAATGAATGAAACAAGATTCGCAAGCTACAATATACCTACTTGGCTATTGTGGAAGCTATGACATGCATGTGTAAAAAGGGACCCAGGCCTGTATTCAAGGCCATATTTGCCGAAGAAGGCAAGTTAATAAATTCTAAAAAAATATAAAGCCATAATATATTGTCTAATCATTGTCTAATTTTCCAACTTCTTTAAATCCAAGAAATTGGAGTACATTTTTTGATCTCGAAAATTTTATAAATTCTCTGCATCTGGAAAATATAAAAAACAAGTCTAAAACAAGAAAAAAATTGGTATTCCAAAGGAGATAATCTCAATTTCCAAGTCCCCTTTGTGAAAAAATTTTCAGGAGAGAGAGTAAGCTTAATTTGCAAGTCCCCATTTGAAATTTTCTTTCAAGTCCCTATGTGAAAATTTTTTCCAAGTCCTACTTTTGAAAAAAAAAATTAAGTCAAACTCGAAAACTTTACCAAGTCTTAATGTGAAAATTTTTGCGAAAATCGAGAAATTAGTGTGAAATTTCTAGATTTCAGAAGTTAAATGAATTTTTGAGTCTGTAGAATGTTGATAATATTTTTTCAAAGTTAAGTCAAAGAAAGGCGGCGAAAAATGTTCCAAGTACAAAATGTTAGTAAAGATGAGTGAAACATTCCACTGTTTGTACTAACATCACAATGATGAACTAACGTTATTACATTTATAGGACAAAGCCTACTAATCACGGCTTATTAACGTTAATACAACGTTGGAACAAAGTCTACTAATGTTCGTTGACAGTGGTCCCTACCAACATCACTGCGTACTAACGTTGGTACAAAGTGTACAAACATTCATAGGATCTGTAACAATTTTGTACTAACTTGTACGATTTTTATGCTTTAACGACATAGATGTCCGCCCCCAATGAATACAAAACTAGGGTCCCTGGACACAAACATGGGCGCTTTTTTTTTTATAATTGGACTTGTAATCGCGTGAATGGAGAATAATCCGGCTGAAATTGACCTGCCGAGTTCGAATTTGGCCTTAGTTTTGATCGAAATATTCTAGATTTTCCACAATTTAAACTTTATCGTGAAAAATGTTTAAAAGTAGAATATGCGTAAAATCAGGACGAGTTAAGTATAGAAAATAATAACATTTTTGACACCAGCATCCCAAATACTACGGATGAGCATGTTTTTAATTAATTACCAAGAAAATTCATTGAAATACATTAAAATTGAGTTAAAAATATCACTGATGTTTGGTGCTGTTCGCGGACAGTTATGTCGTTAAAGAGGTCTACTTAACTTGTACTCGTTATTTTTACCAGGGTTAGCATGGATGCGTAACGCACGCCACTGCTTCTCAGAAAAAAGAAAACATAGTCTGGTATCGGTGCATCGCTTTGCTGAAAGATGAACTTGATGGAAGATAATCGTCCGATAATCGTCGATTAATCCACTCGACACGACGGAGACGTTTGCTCAGAGGAATTAAAACCGCGTGCTTGAGATGAGGTAATCGTCTCGCTCGCCGCGAGAAAGAGGAAGGAAACGGATTCCGTTACGAGATCTCGTACAGTTTGCAGAACAAGAGTCGACAAAACGAAATAGTGTGTAAGAGAGAGAAAAGGAGAACGGACGGTGCGTGTGAGAAAAGGAGATGAAGATACCTACCCTCGAGGGTATCTACACGATTCAGATATACATATTTACGAGCAAATCGATTTGACTGCGCTAAAAACATAGAATATCGCACGATTTTGTAGGAGCTCCGCAAAAGAAAGGAGAAAGAAATGAAAGAAGAAAAGGGAAAAAAGAAGAAGAAACGATCAACAGATATACTAAGTAATTTGTGCCCCCTCCCCATCACATCTTATAAACATTGGATAATTATATACGTACCTCTCCAACAGTGGCGGTCCGTGGGGAGGGCATTGGGGGCTCAAGCCTTCTCAATGTTTTTGAAGGAGGGCTTTAGGGAAGGGAGCAAAAATAAGAGAAAAAAGGATAAAGAAAAAAAGGGGAAAAGAAACAAAATGGAAGGGAAAAAGGATTTGAAGATGAAAAGACAAAACGACAACAAAGAAATCGTGCGAAATAAATACTGCGCCAATGTGGAAAAGTCAGCGCTTTTACCATGGTGAGCGGCAGTAAGTACATCCAAAGTGCTGACTTTTTTACATTGCGCATCAATTACCTCGCTAAAAACGCGTTCTATTGAAAAAATGCTAGAAACTAAAATATTTTTAAGAGTTGTTTCCCATATGATGTAAGTAATTACTCTCCAAATTTTTGTGACATAAAGTTTGTACCGTTAAAAGTACATTGCCTGAAAAGTACTGTCAGACTTAATTTATGAATTTATATAGAGGTCATTCGTGGATTTTACACGAAAGAATACCCCGAAACACCTATTTTCATGACCTTTGGTTCATAACTGTGATCGCTATTCCAGAAACCCAGCAATTTTTTAAAACTTTTGTGGGGCTGTAACTCAAAAGGAGGTATTTTAGGACCCTTGTTCATGGAAAAAAAAAAATCGTATTTTGGCCTCAAATATATGCTCTAAAAGTTTGGCACTTGAGTTTTGTTACACCCTGTAGATTCAAGCATACTAGCTGTCACCAATGAACTTAGTGGGTAACACACAGAATAAAACACAGAAAATCGCGGCTAATCGACACAGAATATTTGCTTACAATTATAATGGGTCAGTGGACAATGGGGCTCTTGCAAACTTTTGCTATAAGCAAATAAATAGTCTATTCTTATGTAAAGACCAGCAAAAATCACGAAAATCACACTAAGAAAGTCTAAAATTCAGTAATAAACTCACGTAACTGCAATAACGGCAAGATCGTAATGACGGTTCAACGCAGGTATCATGGGAGATTCCTGTCTAATATGTCACTTTCTCTACGGAAACACAGAAATATGTCTCAATTTAGATAGGAATCTCCCATGATACCTGCGTCTCTCCGCCATTAAGCCCGATTCTGAGAGTGCATTTCGTGATTTTTTAATGTACTCATCGTCATTTTGACAGGTTTTTATGCAAGAACCACCTCTTCAATTCCCTATAGCAAAAGTTTGCAAGATCCCTATTAGTGAGCAATCTAAGAAATTATCGATCGATCAGAAGACCGTCCACCGATTGGAAATGACAAACATTATTATAAGGTATTTAAGGTGATTCCAGGGTCGATTAGTTCCAACTGTGAACACCACGTCGCGCTGCTCAAAAAGTCAACAGTTTTTTGCTAAATTTGACGAATTCACATTAAAAACACAGATTTGAGGAACGTCAGCACCTGCGAACATACTTCAGGAAGATACCCTGATAGTTTCAAGCTGAAACACTCAAAAATAAAGCCGGAAATTATGAAATACGAAACTTCCCGTAAGCCGCAATGAGTGCGAGTGAGGCAGATAGACGTATCATCACTCGCGCTCACTCTCACTCACTAAGCTTACGGCGAAACGAATTTCATAATTTACCGCTTTAATTTTAAACCAATTTTGCTCATTTTGGGCCCAAAAAATCCATAAAAAAATTTTGCAGGTGCTGGCGTTATTGGATTCTGCGTTTTATCTATGGTTTCAGTTTAAAACGCCAAAAACACGACTTTTCCAAAAAGCGACTAGTGGCGCTATCCATCGGATTGAAATCTGGAAAAGTTTCGCCTGGAATCACCTTAAGGTTTCTGTTTGATTGTGATCGAGTGACATGTGTGACTGACGTCAGCAATAAGTGCATCTATTTTCCGCGGCTCCGTCCACATACATATGGGCCATGGGGTGTTATCGTGCAATTGATGTCTGCAAACTTTAGGGGGCAATTAATTATGACTATTTCACCATTAATTTTATTGTGGCTTGCGCCGTGCATCTAAGTTTACCTACTTTGGATTGTTGTCTCAACCCAGTGTGTATACTTGAATACGCATTCGACGAAAATAAAATTAACTGGTCTAGTTACCAGGGCTGCCGTTTTGCGTAGAATCAATGATATTTTTCTATCTACCGATGATTCCACCGGTTGAGAAAAGATTACACAGTTCAACTCAGCGCATG
This sequence comes from Trialeurodes vaporariorum, assembly GCA_011764245.1. Lineage (NCBI taxonomy): Eukaryota > Metazoa > Arthropoda > Insecta > Hemiptera > Aleyrodidae > Trialeurodes > Trialeurodes vaporariorum. The sequence goes on along the minus strand of VMOF01000111.1, from coordinate 90,376,010 downwards.
ACTATAATAAACTAAAATACTCGCATCTGTAATCTTTTCTCAACCGGTGGAGTCGTCGATGACTTTAAGAAACTTGCGGATATTTTAATTAATCAACGGAGTTTCCACCGATTAAGGAAAGATTACAGAACAGAGTATATTCGTGCATTACAGTCATACACTGAACGGAACTGTGTAATCTTTTCTCAACCGGTGGAATCATCGGTGACTAGAAAAATAGCATTGATTCTACGCAAAACGGCAGCCCTGCTAGTTACGTTGCCAGTGGGAGTCTGGGAGATGCGACTATTAACGGCACCAACACAAGTCCCGTGTGGACGGAGTCTGTAGCAGTGGCGGCTCGTCAGGTGTAGTTAGTGTAGTGGCACTACACCTACTTTTTCAAGATTTTTTTTTTTTCTCTCTTCAAATTTTCAAAGACAATGGTCGCTCTTGATTAAAAATGATTGGGATTTCAGAAAAATTGAAGGGGGAAAAGAGAAAAAGGAGTTGTAAAGAGCACCGTACAAACAAAGTTTCTTGACGTTTTTGTGGTTTTCAATTTTTTATTTTGATATTTAAATGAATCTTGGTCTCTAAGGCTTAAAAAAGACGTTTTTATTGCAGGTTTTGCTCGGAAATTTATTTTTGCTTTTAATTTTTTTACTTTGATAGATTATTGGTGGGGGGAATTTGTTATTACTATACTGTCGCAGGAGAACTTTCGTGTCACGAAATAGTTAAAACTAGCTTTCAATTAAATATGAGGTAGGTCAAAATTTCGAAAACTTTGCGCGGGAGGACCCCCAAGGCCCAAACGCTCGAGCATCCTCCCAGACCCCCCGAAATTACACCTAATTTTTCAGTCACGAGCCGCCACTGGTCTGTAGATCTTAGGGACAACCCCCCTCCACCCCCACCCACGAGCGCGCGATAATACGTGCCTAATTCTTGGTGAGTGCGTTCCATTCGGGGAGAATATTTTACACGAAGGAATGACCATACCTACCAAAACTTTACTTCAGCAATGAGAAGTGTCAGGTAAGATGCGATATGTAAGTACATAAATGTACCACCCCTCTCATTGACTCGTACCCAGTGGCGTCGCGTGCAATTCGGCAACAATGTATTCTATCCATTTAAACTCATGTAAAATATCGAATTCAGGGGGTTCACAGTGCACAAGGAAAATTCGATATATTTAATGAGTTTCAATGGAGCAGTTGCGTCGTTGCAAGATGGCACGCGACGCCACTGTTCGTACCACAGTGTGCCGATCTGTTTCCATGAACCATTTGAATCGTGCTGGTTAACCGCAACAAAAAAATGGAGTGTTTCATCGAGTTCCGATTTAAAAAAAAAAAAAAAAAAAATAAAAAAAAAAAAAAAAAAAAAAATAATAATAACAGAAAACCGCCATACTAGGAACTGCCACCATCCTCCGGAAAGTACTCACTTTTTTTTTTTTTTTTTTTTTTTTTTTTTTTTTTTTTTACCTTAAGGGTCCCTTCCGTAGGGCAGTGCAACCAAAGTTGCGCAAATTCTGCCTTCGAAGGGTCACAAACCCTTTTTTCTGTGCGAAAAAATAAATACATTACGAAACTCATCTCGCACGCCGTGCGACATACAGGGTGTAAAAAAAAAAAGGAGCAGCTCCGAATAACTCGAGTTTGGGTTCGAATTTCAAAAAACGCTGAAACACGGGTTCCATTATTTTGAGGGGGACATCTTTTAGGGGGGTTGCCAAATTCCAGGCCCCCCCAGGGGGGCGGGTACGGGGGTCACCGCCCCCCTAAATCACATTTCTCAAATGGCGACCCCTAATTTTTATTACATAACTTTGAAGAACATCAAATTCTAAGCATTTTGGCGCAAACCGCAGGTCGATATCTTTTTTCGTGTTCGAGATATCGAAAGTCAAAGTTCGATTTTGACCCATTTTCAAAAATTCATAACTCCCACTAAAAAAGTCGGAATTTAAAAAATTATTAGCTTAAAATGCTCTACTAAACAAGTCCTTTTCAGAAAAAAATACAATTGTCCAGGAAATTTGAATTTTAGGCTCCGAAAAAAATATTCAAAATTTTCGAAAATTTTGAATCGGCGATATTCTTGTAAAACGGGCAGAATCGACAATTTTGGCTTAAAACATGTTGGCTGAGTCCAAATGAGCGATGCAAAGCGCTTAAAAGCTCAAGAAAGTCTCAAAATCACCTTTAAAATGATCAAACTCAGTATTGAGAACACTGCTAAATTTTGAGTCAGGAAACACCTCTCTCTCGGGCTTTAATGGGGTTTTGGGGACTTTAAAGAGCTTTGCATCGCTCATTTGGACTCAGCCAACAGGTTTTAAGCCATAATTGTCGATTCTGGCCGTTTTACAAGAATATCGCCGATTCAAAATTTTCGAAAATTTTGAATATTTTTTTCGGAGCCTAAAATTCAAATTTCCTGGACAGTTGTATTTTTTTCTGAAAAGGACTTGTTTTGTAGAGCATTTTAAGCTAATAGTTTTTCAAATTCCGACTTTTTTAGTGGGAGTTATGAATTTTTGAAAATGGGTCAAAATCGAACTTTGACTTTCGATATCTCGAACACGAAAGAAGATATCGACCTGCGGTTTGCGCCAAAATGCTTAGAATTTGATGTTCTTCAAAGTTATGTAATAAAAATTAGGGGTCGCCATTTGTGAAATGTGATTTAGGGGGGCGGTGACCCCCGTACCCGCCCCCCTGGGGGGGCCTGGAATTTGGCAACCCCCCTAAAAGATGTCCCCCTCAAAATAATGGAACCCGTGTTTCAGCGTTTTTTGAAATTCGAACCCAAACTCGAGTTATTCGGAGCTGCTCCTTTTTTTTTTACACCCTGTATATCGCGATAAGCCCTGAGGCTTAGAGCCATTGTTTGGCCCCGCCCTAGGGGTAACACCTTAACACCTGTCAACCATAGGTTGGCAGTGAACAACAACACACATAAAAAAAAAATAATAATAATAATAATAATAATAGTAATAAAAAAATAGGTGCCAAGACAGTTCGTCCAATGCATTTTGTCCAATATATTTTGTCCAATGCCGTCTAGGCTGAGCTTTTATCGTCCACAATACAAAAGATTCAACATAATTTTCTGTCCAATTCACTGAGAAACTGACCAGTAAGGAAAAGGTAAAAAAAAGATAGTTTACATTGCGACTTTTTTTTTTCTAATCAACAAAAAATATTATTGTTGTTTTCGAGGACTTCATATCTATGAATATAAAATGCTAAATTTTGTCGATGGCTTGATGAAAAAATTACCTTAATTCAGACGTTTTCTGCTTTTAGCCAAAGAAATAATTGTCCCATTTACCAATAAGACATTTTGATATTCGAACATTATTTTTCTGGACAAACTTGACTTGTGGAGAAACTGGCCTAAGGTAAGTGACCCAAAGGTGGCCATACCTATGCTTGGGGCCAATATGCACGTATAAGTCATAAGAGATTTAAAAAAAAAAAAAAAAAAAAAAAAAAAAAAAAAAAAAAAAACTATATATGTCAATTAACTATTCAGACAGTTGGCTATCATATGTTAATTTCATTTTTTTAAAATTTGCTTGTTTTTGAGGTTTTTTTTTTGCGTTTGAAAATAAGTAGAGTTTTGACATCGCGCAAAACATGCACCTAAGGTGGCCACCCCAAATATTTTTGATGCACCTAAAGGTGGACACCCCCTTTCAAATTCCATTAATAAGTATTCAAATGCTATTTTATCGTTCAAAAATGGAATCTAGACCCTACTAACACCAAAAATTATAATGATTATGATGAATTGAGAGTCAAAGGTAGAATCAATTTTTAAGGGCTTAGCTTTTATGATTGCGAACTTCCGTGAAAATTAGCTGAAGACCTGCGAAAATGGACATTGCACTGTTCTGCGCCGACTGAATTGCCCAATGCTCTTAATTTTTGGAGTGGGGGAAGCGATAGCATCCTGCTACTCAGCACTAACGCCATATATCGTCAGTTCGTGTAATTAACTGAAATAAGCTGGGGTGGGACACCTTAAGAGCCGGGCCACCTTTGGGTCACCTACCTTAGTAGACCAAAAGTCACATTGGACCAACTATGAGTTTAGACAAAAATGAATGAACAAACTGTCTGGCCACCAAACAATAATTTACAGTTACCGAAAAGTTTCGCTGAAATGCTATGGGTAAAAAGAAATACAATAACTACTCACAGATGTTGCTAACTTCATTTTTAGAAGATCGTTGCTTCGAATCGGAGACTGTCAGCACTTCAACACCCACACACTTAAAAGATGAGACTGAATGTAAACATGAACACTCTACGATCTTATATATAAAAGTTACGATTAAAAGGCAGGCTTTGAAAAACACGAGGAGTCCAGAAAACGGGGACAACAAAAAAAATCATCTGAGTCCCCTCTCCACCCCCGCTTCACTGGCAAGGGATCACGTATGCTAGTAATCATAGACTATAACCCGAGTAAACACGGACAGTAGGGGAATGAACAGAGAGCTCAATAATCTCAGCCGATTTACGCTGTTGCCAAAGTGAACGGCTCTCTTGGTCAAAAACTTTCCTTCAGCACTTTGTAGGTACACGGTCAAATTAGGATCGTCAAACAACCAAATGATGAGCCGAAATCCCAAGGTTATAAATTATACAGATATGCTCATCTGACTTCGCGCCACAAATTTGCAGGCAAGATGGCTGAAAAAAGCAGAAAAATACGACGATTCATTCGAGCGACTATGAGAATATCACTCGAAGTCTCCCGAGCGAGTCGGCGTGTTTTTCTGCTTTTTGTCGGCCCTCTTGGCTGCAAATTTTAAACTGCGCGCAACTGAATTTGTGGCCCGAAGTCAGATCATACCTGACTGTATACCTGTATAATCTATAACCTTACCGAAATCCACCACAAACGGCAGATGAGCCAACCGTTGCTTGTTCCGTTGAGCAAACGTTGTCAACTAACTCTGCGGTTTGAACAGTCAGGCCCGTCAAACTGCAGGTTTACGAGGGGTGCTCAATAATTAAGAATCCCCAGTCTCTAAAATCCACAAAAAACGGAGCGATTTTAAAAATGATAGCTTAAAATCTTCGTTAGGATATTCTGAATCTAGAGGTTTAAAGGTTAAAGCTATCGGATCAGATATGGCCGCACACGGGCCGCGCCGCGGCATGGTGCGCTCCCGTCGGCTTGGTCGGATTTTAACCCTTTCTGTCACAGTGTCCATTATAATGGACGACCATTTTACATGGAGCCTTATGGAAATTCGAAAAAATTGACTCACACACGAAATCATATGAGAAAAGTTCGTTCAATTTAATGGTATAGGTTTCAGATTACAGTGACACGTCTTTCATAATTCATGACAGAAAGGGTTAAGCAGCGAAGAATTCGGAAAGCTTTTCTGCTTTTTCACGTCGCAGCGCGGTTCCGCGGCCCGTGTTTGGCCATATCGGATCCGATTGCTTTAAACTTTAAACCTCTAGACTCAGAATATCCTAACGCAGATTTTAAGCTATCATTTTTAAAATCGGTCCATTTTTGTGGATTTTAGAGGGGGGGATACTTATACTTATTGAAATCCGACCGAGCCGGCAGGAGCTAACCGTGCCGCGGCCCGTGTGCGGCCATATCTGATCCGATTGCTTTAAACTTTAAACCTTTAGATTCAGAATATCCTAACGAAGTTTTTAAGCTATCGTTTTTTAAAATCGGTTCATTTTTGTGGATTTTAGAGACGGGGGATACTTGCTTATTGAACACCCCTTGTATTTGACGATGAATAGTGTGTCTTCTATTCACCAACCTTCAGTCAACGAAACCAATTAAACCCGGTTTTGAGATGTTTTGGTCAAGTTCATGTTTGAATTTTAGATGTGTCTGGTTGGCAAATCAGCAGTTTCAACAAATCCATTTGAACGTGTACGAAGGCCTTTTCCCTATCTCACCAAAAATAAATTCACAAAAGAACGATTGATACTAAGACAAAAGCTATAGGATAGGTAGGCCACTTATGGCCACTTTAAGATATTTTCTTATATTTGATAAGCTATAGGCTTAGGGGAAAAATGCACAAATTCTGGGGGAAAAATACTGGAATGTGTGGGAAAGAATGGAGTAAACATAGATTTTTTCAGAATTTTATTCAGTTTACTTCTTCCAGAGTTTCGCTTGAATTTGTCTCAAAAAAGTGCTGTCGTAAGATGTGTTTTTGTAGGGGTTTTTTGCGAGTGTTTGTTTTGAGTAATTTTTTTAGGGAGATTTATGTTTGCCGTTTTGTTGCGCAACTTTTTTACTATAATAATTTTTTTTTCGCTTTGATGTGCATTGTAAAAGAGTTATAGTGACGTGTTTTTCGGTTTTTTTTTCGGTTTTTTTTTTTTTTTTTGGCAGTGTTTTTGTATTAAGGAAATGTATTTTTTTTTTGTTTCAAAAATTTTGGTTTCTATTCTGGGGGTTGCTTTCGGTTCTTATTCTTCTTTGTTTGAATGTCTCACGTCTTTAGCGTGTTTTACGAGCTATTGATATTCTTCCGGGATTTTTCATGTGAGCGGGACAAGGATGGTTGAGTGGTATCATTTCTTGTTCCTTGTCTTACACGCACACTGTTCCTTAGGAACGTCATTTATTTATTTTGTTGTATTGTCAGCTGCTCTTGTTCAGTTTTATTCCAATTATTAGCGTTATAAAGATTTCAGATTTCTCCGTTAGTTATAATATAATCTTTTTCGTAAAGACATTTATGTATATTTGGATGTCGAACAGCTGATGCGAAAGAAATTGAATAATTCAATGGAAATTATAACCTATCTTTGAATTTGTGAAAAAATTATTTAACCTAGCATAGAATCCATCTCGTCTCCTCGGCCTGCCGGAAGGCATCCCCCCCCCGTTATTTGAGCCGGACGTCGGACCATAGAATAAAGATTAATTCGTAATAGAAGCGTCACTTCCATAAGGCTATGTATAAACTCATTTTGTTGACCTTGAAATAATCCAGCGACCGCGCGATTCAAAATAAGCCAGCCACTTTGCAATTCAAAATAAGCCAGCCAATTCCTAGAGTCCCTGTGCATGAATATTTAATATACTATATATTAAATATATTATATTTAGTATATTTAGTATTTAATATCCCCCATATATTTGATATACAGGGACTCTAAGCCACCAAACGACCGATTTAAAATAAGCCAGCCATCGCGAAATTCAAAATAAGCCAATCGCAGCGCTGGTGGTTGGTGGATGATGTTGTTGTTGAATGAAAAGGTCACAGAATTTGAAACATCCTTCCAAACATAATCTTTTCGAGACCGTTCAAGGTCAACGAGTTCTGATAGAAGCTTTGGCGACAGTGTCACTTCTAGGGATGTTCGATTAGTCAACTAATCGATTAATCGGTAATCGGAATTTCTCATTTTTTGCAAATCGATTACACGATTAATCGGCACCAAACAATCGATTAATCGATTAATAATCGGTATTTTATGGATATTTTTTTTCGCATTCGCGGGGGCCGAATTCACTTCTTTCCGCGCATCAGTGGCGTTGCCAAAGAGGGGGGGGGAGGGCTTCTGGGGGTGTGAACCTCCCCACCCCCCAGTTTACCCAAAAAATAAGGTAATTTATCTGAATTATATATGAGGCATTTTTGGACCTTTCTTGTCTTCGGACCCGAAATTTTGGAACTTGGACCCCCTTAGAAATTGTCTAACTACGCCACAGCTGCGTACCTTGTTTTTATTCGGCTCCCTAAGAGTAAAACGCCCAATCGGTGGGTCGAGGGATTACACAAGTAACTATAAGACTAGATAAAAAATTATCATTCTAACTTCTAAGCACCACGTTTTGTCATTGCTTCAACTGCTTGTAAAAATGTAGAGGTTAGGAGGAAATTCCGATTAATCGAAAGTACTGATCAATTCTTCGATTAATCGAAAAATTAGTAATCGATTTATTAATCGTACTTTTGGACTACCGATTAATCGATTAACCGATTACTAATCGGTAATCGGAACATCCCTAGTCGCTTCTATTACGAAGTAATCTTTATTCTATGGTCGGACAAGTTTGGAGACTTTAAAAAAATTGCTCTGAATTTTGCGGAAAATTACCCTAGAGAGTAGCAAATTGGCAACATTGCAAGGAAAGTATGACCTAACCCACTGATTCTGGACGTCTAAGTGTGCAGCGTCGCGTTGGGATAATCCTCGGACACAGAGCCCTATATTTTTTGCTGTCAATAGGGAAGTGATTTCGTGAATGAGATCGTGTCCGATATCGGACATGATCATCAACGACACCGAGAAGAATAAAAGTGTAATTAAAAATCGAAACGATACCAGAGAGGGTACCACGGGCAAAGCTGGAGTGGTGTGGGTGTTTACTCTATTTCGCTACCCAAGGAGAAAGGCGCGAAATTCGATTCAAGAGTTTTTTTTTTTTTTTTTTTTTTTTTTTTTTTTTTTTTTTACAAATGATCCGCTCAAAGTTACGCGAGCCTGTTCTTACTTCCTAGGTTCTTCCCTAGTGACAAGGCTGACTTGTGACGGCACAGAACAATGGGGCTCTTGCAAACTTTTGTCGTAGGTAAGCAAATCGATAATTAAATCAGAAGTAAAAACTCGCAAAAATCACGACTAAAAAGTCTAAAGTTCAGTAACAAACTTAGATAACAGGTGTAACGGCAAGATGATAATGGCGGAGCTTCGCAGGTATCATGGGGGATTTCTGTCTACATTGGCGGATACAGGGGGGGCGGAGGGGGCGATCGCCCCCCCCGTTCGGCCCAAAAAGTGGGAAAAGAGGGGAGAGGAAGGGGAAAAGCAATAGCGAAAACAAGAAAAGGGGGTCATTCAGGGGCGAAAATCCAAAAGTCGCCCCCACTCCGTTCGCGAGGGCTGGATCTGCCGCTGCCTGTCTAATGTGTCGAACATTCTCTACGGAAACACAGAGTTTCAAATTAGATATAGGAATCTCCCATGTTACCTGCGTCACTCCCGCCATTAAGCCCAATTCTGAGAACGAATTTTGGGAACATTTTAATGTACTCATCGGCATTTTTACAGGTTTTTATGCAAGAATTAACTCTTCGATCACCTGTGGCAGAAGTTTGCAAGAGCCCCATTCAGTCAGAATAGAAACTCCCATGAGAGCCAATGAAAACATTTTTTTCGGTAAATTTTTGTGACTTTTTAAGATGAAGAACGTATTTCGTATCTATGTCCCCGTCTCTCGCATAGCTTCAAATGGGGATAGTTTTGAACTTCTCAAGACTGCCGATGGTATGTCCTCAAGCGACAATTCCGGCTCATTGTCCGCTCCTTGAAATGTGTCCTTATCAGTTTTTAATGGGTCTGTTGCAAACTTTTGTTTTAGCGCTACAAAGTATTCAATCTCATGTAAAATCGCGTGAAAAGTCCATTGGTGGCATCAGAAAGTCATAAAACGCAATAATATACTCACAAGAGGCGTTTAATAAAATCCAAGATGGCGGAGAAATATCGAGCAATTTGTATGCATGCACCAAGAACATCCAAGGATAGCCAACCTCACAATATCGATCACAACGTAAACAAACACATAACCCCTACCTCCAGTGAGGTTGTCCAAGTTGGCCATCCTTGGATGTTCAAGGTGCATGCATATACAGATTGCTCGATATTTCTCCGCCATCTTGGATTTCATTAAACGCCTCCTGTGAGTTTATCATTGCATTTCATGACTTTCTGATGCCACCAATGGACTTTTCAGGTGATTTTACATCAGCTTATACACTTTTAATTGTTGTAGCAAAAGTTTGCAACAGACCCATTAGTTGCTTTTTTATTCGTTCACCTCTTTATTTTTCTTTCCTTTTTAGTATCCTTTTATTGTTTCTTGGATACTTGTATACTCTGTTCTTCTATTCTTTTTTAGTCTGTATATTACCCTATGGAAACAGGTCTTTGGCCCACCACCTGTCTCTGGTGGGTTCCACCCTGTAAATTAAAAAATATATCGATGAAAATAAAAAAGAAAAAGAACTTGTCAAGATGGCGGCTTAGCAAATCATGCTTCAAAATGAAGCCAGGTTTCCATTCTATTGTAGTATTCTGTGGTGAGGGTTTTTCAACACGGTCTAGTTTCCTCCGTTCTTTTCCCCAGTGGCGTCTCGTGCAATGTGGCAACATTGCAGATTCTCTCCATTTATAAACCTACGTAAAATAATGGATCTTCAGGGAATGGGTCTGTTGCGTACTTTTGCTACATCAATATAACTCATTGTTTCTAACGTAAAATTCTGCGAAAATAACGATGTGCATATTAAAAACTTTCAAAATCCACTCATTATCTCAGAAAATACCTTCCATTTCAAACAACCCGCGCTACACTAGACACTATATCAACGACTTATAACTACACAGATGGAACCATCTCGTTTATGTACACATCAACAGAACTTACAAATATTTGAATGTTTCGTTTGCATGCGTACATTTCTTATATTATTTTGTTGTAATCTTTGATAAACCGAAAAGACCAGACAGCAAATGCAGCTTATGTTTCACGTATTAAAAAAGAAATGGAATCATTTTGTAGTTACGATGTTGTTTACTTATGCACGGTGGTTCCGTCTGTGTAGTAGTATACCGGTGCAAATAGTGTCTAGTGTAGCGCGGGCTGTTTGAAATTGAAGTGATTTCCTGAGTTAATGAGTGGATTTTGAACGTTTTTAATGTGCGCATCGTTATTTTCGCTGAATTTGACAAACGAATCAAGGTTCTATATTTTTGTAGCAAAAGTATGCAACAGACCCATTCATTGAATTCCTAAGAAATCGATACTTTTACGTAGGCTCAAATGACAAAAACAAATGGTTGCTAAATTGCACGAGCCGCCATGCAACTGATTTTTCCCCTCTGGCGGCAAGCAAAAACTAAAGCACTGTTACCACACAGCGAACTACAAATCACTCCAGTATCCGATACTTTTTCAAAAGAGCCTGCAGGCTAATTTCGAGCTTTCAGACGCCATGCCACAAGATAGCGGGAATCGATTAATCCCACTGCTTTAAATGGCGTCACGTGACTATGTAAACAATACTTGGAGTCATTCGGTCCGATTCGAATAGATGCGTTGCTAAATTCACTATACTGGTACAACGGTTTCAGGTCGTTTGCTCCACTAAAAATTGGTCTACAGTCACTGAGTCTAATAAATTACGTCTGATGACAAAATTTCTAATTCATTACTTAGGTCCACAGACAAGAAGTCTAATAATCAAGGACGCCTACTCGACAAAAAGGTTTACAGGCTTTTGGTCCAGGAAAACAGGTCCACGACGTGAAAGCCCACTAAAAAAATACGGTTATTAAATGTTAGTAGGCAAAAGAATAAGTTAGACCTATATTTTGCAATTAGACCTTATTTGTAAGTAGACATAAATAGCTAATAGACGAGGAGTCGCGGAATCAGTAGACATAAAATGCTAGTGGACCAAATGACACATTAGACGAAACGATTGTGGACGAAATAATAGAATAGGCCTAATTTCAAGTAGACCAAAAAAATAGTATAGTCATAACTGTCGTAGACCAAAGGGCCTCTAACCGGTACAACATGAATCAGAAACAAACAATATCAACATTGAGCTTATGCATTGAATTTATAACCAGGCTATCGATTTCCATCCTGTTTTTCTCCATTAAACCCAAGAACAACCAAAGTTCTGACAATTGTCTTCCACAAATAGAAATTCGAAAATTTCCCCCGCTGATTTACCTATCATTTTCCGTAACATATGGATGGACTCATGATGCACGGATTGATCAGCTATCGACCGCCGTGGACAGTTTTCAAATGTTTAGACTATATAAGCAATAATCAGAATCTTGGTTGTTTGTGGGCTTTACGGAAGAAAACATGATAGAAATCGATAGTTCGCCGATAAATTCGACGTATCTTTATATAGCCAAAGGACTTATCCAAGTATATTTTTGAGTTATGCGGAAAGCCGATAGAATTCTGTCTCTTAAATACTTATTTGGGCCCCTTTGTCTTTGAAAGTATCCTTGGAGAGGTTCGCCGGAAAAATCTTCTGCTGCTACTACTATACTCTACTTGTAAACTGCTATTCAATCTGGAATAATTCGAGCAGCAAATGGGGGTGTTGCACACTTTTGCTGTAAGCGATTTAAGAGGTCGATGTAAAAATCTGCAAAAATGACGATGGTAGCACTGACAACTTATAAAATCCACCACTAAACTCATAAAATGCTTTTAAATTTGCGAGCGCAATGGTGGCGTTTGGCACAAATAATGAGAGATTCCCATCGAATAATGCTGTAACTTCATCGAGAAGTGACCAATAAGGGACGGCTTTCCTTTGACACCGGTGTCACCAGGTTTCATAGTACCATTAATTAGATGTGTCATGTGGATCACTACTCTGGTGTCTAATTTATCTGTGAAGCCTCCATTTCAACATAGAAAGAGTGACGAAATAAGATAGGAATCTCCCATTATTACTGCCCTACGCCACCATTGCGCTCGTGCAGCTAAAAGCATTTTATGAGTTTAGGAGTGGATTTCGTGAATTTATAATGCTGAAAGAGTTTTTTTCTTTTTTTTCCAGGTATTTACATTAGAACTGACCCTTAAATCCCTAACCGCAAAAGTGTGCAACAGCCAGTGGCGTCGCGTGCCATCTGGCAACAATGCAACTGCTCCATTTAAACTCATTAAATATATCGAAGTGTCCTTGTGCACTGTGCACCCCCTGAATTCGATCTTTTACATGAGTTTATATGGATAGAATACATTGTTGCCAAATTGCACGCGACGCCACTGGCAACAGCCCCATTGTAGTTTTTCTGCTCCGAAGTTTAATCAATGAACTCGCAACTCTTCATTCTACGCACACGAAGTGGCTAAGGTCAGCGAACGAACGATATTGATCTTCAAATCAAACAAAATAAAATATTTATGAATGGGCGTTCGAACTCCGACACACCTCGCCTGCGAGCAACGAGATTAATTGGACGTCGAGATCGATTGATCGATTGCGATCGGTGACATATTACGACCATTTTACCCAACACTTTCTCCCCCCCCCCCTCTATGCAAGTACGAGTACACATTGTACAATCATGATTCTAAAAAGATTTCCGCGACCAGTAGCAGATCCAGGAAATTGTCCTTCTCTCTCTTATCCTATTAGAATGCATGAGTTAGGAAAGGATAGAAGACGGGGCGAAAATCACGTGACTGGGCCTAATCTGTCCTTTTCTAACATACGCGTTCTAATGGGATAAAAGACAGAGAAGGACAATTTCCTTGATCCGCCAATACCCGCGACATGTGCAACTTTAGAGTGAGTGAGTGAGTGAGTGAGTGAGTGAGTGAGTGAGTGAGTGAGTGAATGAGAGAAAGAGAGAGAGAGGAGAGAGAGAGAGAGAGAGAGAGAGAGAGTGAGTGAGTGAGTGAATGAGAGAAAGAGAGAGATTGAGAGAGAGAGAGAGAGAGAGAGAGAGAGAGAGAGAGAGAGAGAGAGAGAGAGAGAGAGAGAGAGAGAGAGTGAGAGAGAGAGAGAGTGAGTGAGTGAATGAGAGAAAGAGAGAGAGAGAGAGAGAGAGAGAGAGAGAGAGAGAGAGAGTGAGTGAGAGAGAAAGAGAGAGAGAGAGAGAGAGAGAGAGTGAGTGAGTGAATGAATGAGAGAAAGAGAGAGAGAAAGAGAGAGAGAGAGAGTGAGTGAGTGAATGAGAGAAAGAGAGATAGAGATAGATAGAGAGAGAGAGAGAGAGAGAGAGAGATCGGAGGAGCGGGATATGGGAGTTGCGTGAGGAGGGGGGAGGGGAGTGCTTTAAGAAGTGATGTCTATCGAGACTGATTTATTGACAGAAAGCAATACGTGCCACGATGTAAAAATGCGCACCGATATGTATACAGGTTATACTTACAACCAAATCAAAGCAAATTACATAAACATTTATAAAATACGAACGGCTTGATAAGAATTCGCAGAGGAGCATTTGAAAGGGTGCGCTATAACCTCATACCAATCGCATGATAAGCATCGGAATAATGATAGCCTTTTGCCCGCGATGAAAAACAATTACGAGTTAATGGGGAGTTTAAAAAAGATTCAAGGAAGCAGCGGAAGCATAGGAGCGAAGCAGTGCAATTAAAGGTGCCCGAATGGATTCAATTTAATTGGAAGTGAATGTTTACAGACAGAATAGAGATGGGAACAAAATTTGCAATGCAAGAGAGTGATGGGGGGCGGGGGGGGGGTTATGAGTATGTATATTTTGATCGTGTTTCGATTCATCGCAAATACAAAGTCGATAAATTAAGATTTGGAGGAAAAAGAACATCGATGAACGAATCCTATTTTAAGATGAACAGATTAAGTGGCATTGAAATCTCGCGATGTGCAGGCTTTGACCGAGATTAGGAACGGCATGTTATATGACTTTCAAAAGAAAGTATCCTGTTAGAAATTTTCAGTATTCCAGTAGCGTAGCGTGCATTCTGGCAACGGTGCATATTTTCCATTTAAATCCTTTTGAAAGGTCGAATGCAAAGGTGTTCACGGAACACCCTACGCTTCAATCTTTTTTATGGACTTAAATGGACGAACTGCAACGTTGCCAAATTCCACGCTACGCCACTGTTCCATAGGTACCTTGATCAGTTTTCAGGTATTGTAACAGCATTGCCACTTGAAAATATGTCTTAACAATTTAAAACTCTTTGAAAAATAATGACACACGGAAAAAAATAACTGGTAGAATTTACCATCTGCATAGTTGATTTTGGAGTCAGCTTCATAGTATGTTGGTAATATATGGTAATATATGTTGGTATGTTGGTAGTATGTTGGTATGTTGGTATGTTGGTATGTTGTAATAATGGTAAAATGTAACAACAAGTTAACTTAATTTACCATAATGCTCGTATACGTTGCATTTACCATCTACTTGATAGCTGACTCCAAAATCAACTATGGAAATGGTAATTCCACCAGTTATTTTGTTTCCGTGCAGCATAATCAAGGACCGTTTCCATGGGAGAGCTTTTCTTTTGAAGGTCATAGTCCACGTCAACAGTATTATTAGATGTGACTCCCCCTTTGTCACCCACTACTCACTCAACCACCATCTTGTAATTTCGTTAGACGCGTTTATGGAGTTTCTGAGTGAATTTTGGAACTTCCAGATGCTTTTAACGTTATTTTTCGAGTGATTTTTCACTCAATTCCCTTCAAAACGGCTCTTTAAAGACTGAATGTAAATCATCATTATCATTATCACTATGTTGAGGACCTATATTGCGTTACAATGCTGAATGGGTCTGTTGCGTACTTTTGCTTCATCAATATAACTCATTGTTTCTAACGTAAAATTCGGCGAAAATAACGATGCGCACATTAAAAACTTTCAAAAACCACTCATGAACTCAGAAAGAACCTTCCATTTCAAAAAACCCGCGCTACAGTACACACTATATCGCCGACTTATAATTACATAGATGGAACCATCTCGTTTATGTAAACATGAACAGAACTTACAAACATTGGAATGTTTCGTTTAGATGCATATGTCGCAGGCTAAAGGTCAAAGACGGCATTTAGGTAAAAGCCTAGGCAAATGGCCAAATTTCATCGAAAACCCTGTTTAGCTATTTGCCTAGGCATTTGACTAAATGTCTAGGGGTTTACGCAAATGCCTAGGCATTTGAGTAAAATCCGAAAGCCTGTTAGGCAAAAAGGCAAAGGGGGGTTTTTTCAGGCAAATAGTCAAACTTTTAAAAAGCAGTCAATGTTCAATAGTTCAAGAAGCCACAACCGAAAAATTTGAAAGAAAGAAAAAAGCTTTGTACCTTAAAAAATTAGAAGGCAGCAGTGTTGCTTATTCGAACACGAGATGGGTCGGTGGATGGTGGCACTTGCTGGAATATTTTCTCTGATTTTTGAAGCAAGAACTTCGTTTGGTTGCACATTGATTTTACTGGACTGGCAATTGCACTTGATGAAGCCTTGACCTTCAAATAGCGAAACGGCACCCACTCCACTGCTTGGCGGATCAACACTAACTTATCTCTCGGAATCTGTGATATTTCAAATTTTATCGCTTCTAGTTGTGTTAATTCTTCCCGCAAACACCAATTTGTAATGACACCTGCGGGTGTACCAATTTGATAAACGTTATTGCGAACTTTAAGACGACATTAATGATAACAACATGTTGGCTCTCGGCTCGTATCGAGATAAGAACACCAATGGCACCAGAGACGACAGAGACCATGCACTACCTATCTCACCCAAAGTGCCAACTTTTTTTCGGGATCACAACAAGAAACGTCCAATGGGTCCTATGTGGAATCTTGAGCAAAGGTGTTGATGTGAGTAGCCAAACAGAACGGAGCATCCGACGACAAAAATGAGACAATAATGACAAAAATGTGAGTTACAAAAGACATTCATGATAACAACGATATTCCAATGAAACTGACTGTGTGCTATATAGGTACAACCGACATTAATGATAACAACAATATTTCAGTAAAACTGGTTGTGTTTTATAGGCATTGAGAACATAAACGATGACAACGATGTACCAAAATGAAACTGACTGTAGGTATATTTGTACAAACGACATTAAGGATAACAACGATATTCCAATGAAACTGACTGTGTGTATAGGTACCAGCAACCACATTAATGATAACAACGATGTACCAATGAAACGGACTGTGCTATAGGTATTGAAGACATTATTTATAACAATGATGTACCAATGAAACGGACTGTAGGTATAGGTACAAACGACATTAAGGATAACAACTATATTCCAATGAAACTGACTGTGTTTTTCGGTAAAAACCACATTCATGATAACAACGATGTACACATGAAACTGACTGTGTGTATAAGTACCAACGAAAGCAATGAAAACAACGATATTCCAATGAATCGGACAATGTTAAAAAGGTATTGAAGACATTAATGATAACAACGATGTACCACTGAACACACTCTCGCACACACATATT
Organism: Trialeurodes vaporariorum; assembly: GCA_011764245.1. NCBI lineage: Eukaryota > Metazoa > Arthropoda > Insecta > Hemiptera > Aleyrodidae > Trialeurodes > Trialeurodes vaporariorum. The sequence goes on along the minus strand of VMOF01000111.1, from coordinate 90,358,976 downwards.
GTTGCCGCGTCGCGTTCAGCTTAGATTCACTAAAAAGACTCATTTTACTATTTGCCTAATCAGTCTTCGGCATTTGGTCAAAACTTCAGGCATTTGAGCAAGTGCCTAGGCGTTTGCTCAAATGCCTAGGCAAACTACAAATTTCAACGATTTTTATCGCTTCTTTTCTATTTGCCTAGGCATTTGCCCAAATGCCGGATTTGACCTTTAGCCTGCGACACATACATTTCTTATATTATTTTGTAATCTTTGATAAACCTAAAAGACCAGACAGCAAATGCAGCCAATAGTTCATGTATTTAGAAGGAAATGCCATCATTTTGTGGTCACGATGTCGTTTACTTATCCACGGTGGTTCCGTCTATTTAGTGGTATACCGGTGCAAATAGTGTCTAGTGTAGCGCGGGCTGTTTGAAATTGAAGTGATTTCCTGATTTCCTGAGTGGATTTTGAACGTTTATAATGTGAGCATCGTTATTTTCGCCGAATTTCACATAAGGATCAAGGTTCTATATTCTTGTAGCAAAAGTATGCAACAGACCCATTCTCAACAGTCAGCAATCAGTGGGGACGATCTGTCCCATACAAAATTTGGGCCCTGGGTTGGGTACCGCCACTTATCGAATTATGCGAAAGAGTATCACAAACGAAATTTGCAAACAAACGCCAGAACGATATGACGCAATAGCGAATGTAAAGTAACACATAAAAAAAGGCGAAAAGGCCCGCAAAATTTTGGATGATTTCACGACTCAACAAATTCCTGCGAGGTATTGGACCAGAAAGAAGATCCGATTCAAAAGGAAGTTTTAAACTGGAGCAAGGCGACAATGATGAACCGTATCAGAAGCAGACGGAATCAATAAAGTGTAAAAGAGCGCTTGGGCAGGAGCATCGACGGATACAGGAATCTGTCTTTCTCTCTCTCCTCCCGTTTGGGCAGGTGTGTTAGAAAAGGACAGGAGAGGGGGTCATCGCGTGGCTTTCGCCCCTATCTCCGTCTCTTTCTAACTCACACATTCAAATGGGGAGAGAGAGAGAGAGAAAGACGAATTCCTGTTTCCGCCCATGGACTGAAGTCACATTTGATTTGGGCGAGAGGAGGGGTTGGGGGATTACATGATCAGAATTTGGCAAACGGACAATGAAATCACAGAATTTGGAGCAGAGCGGAAATAATTGCGAAGGAGTTCGCGACCAGTCACAATCAGTTGGCACATTTTCGGTGCTCCGACTGCCCCGTAGGTATAATGAACTAGCGAGCTCATACAATCAGCTACTCAAGCGCGGTCCATTCGATCCCACCAGAGTCACCAGGTTTGGAGGTTTTGGAGATACACCACCAATTAGGATTATTTTTCACCTTCATAACCAGTCAGTGGCGTCGCGTGCAATTTGGCAACAATGTATTCTATCCATTTAAACTCATATAAAAGATCGAATCCAGGGGGTGCACAGTGCACAAGGTAAATTCGATATATTTAATGAGTTTAAATGGAGCAGTTGCATTGTTGCCAGACAGCACGCGACGCCACTGATAACCATAGTTATTATTCGAGGGTTGTTTACTGATCCAAAAGTTTATTTTTCGTATTGTTTTTTGTTTTGTTTTTTCGTTTGTTTTTAGGAAATTGTCCACAATGTACACGTATATGTATACAGAAAAAAAACCAGAAAAATAGCTTTGGTAGCGCTGACAAAACCTTTGGTAAAGGATAATGACTCGGCAAAAAACTTTAGTAGAGTTAAAACTAAAGGTTTTGTACGCTCGACTGAAGAGATTTTGCTGGACGAACCAAAGATTTGGTTGAAGGCTCAACTAAAATTTTTTGCTGCTTCATTTTTCTACTAAAAGTTTTTCCAGCGCTGCCAAAGATTTTTTTTTTCTATTCTTTTCTGAGTACCTACAGGGATTTTCGGATTTCTACGCTGTTACATTTGAAAACATGGAACCGCTTTTGCATATCAGTATCATTTAGAAGTTTGAAAGCTCACACAAGGCCCACAGTATGTAGCCCGAATAAATTATCTTGAATATTTATCAGGAGGAGAGAACAGCAATCTAAAATACGCTTCAGCATGAACACAAGCAACACTTATTTGAGGACATGAATGGCCACAATAAGGGACACTTTTGCGATTACGCCATTCATCCGTGGAAATAACGCTTCAATCGATTTCCTGATTCAGTCTTTTACTTTTAGACCTTTTATTTCAATCGACAAAGAAATCGAGTAGAAATAACAATTCAAAAAGAGGTCACGCGTTTTTGGCACTTAATGTATGGCGCATAAGGCACTGATGCGACTGAAATATGGATATTGTTACCTCGGTGCTGCGACTGTTACAATAACTCAGATGCATATGAACTTTTTCGACCGTGGTATCGCATGAGGTGTCCCATTTAAGGATGTCGTATGACATAACTTTACACGATTGAGGATCATAAAATTTTTCAATAAATCTTGGTAAATCAGGGACTTCAAATACAGTGAGTGTGCGCATATGTAAGGACCAGATTCTAGGGTTCTTTAGCATAGGCGGAACTAGGAATTTTTTCTGGGGGGGCTGAGTTCCAAGGGATCTTAGAGACACATCAAGACCGCCCCCCTCCAAGAGGGGTATACCATGACCCCCCCCCCCCCAACTTACTTAGGCGTATGATGTACTTACAGTTACAGTCGACGAATTAAATAATGTCAGATAACGTCCTGGATTTTGACTTAAGTAGGCCACATGCGATGCTTTTTACTGTGATGGGTATCGCAGGTAGTCTACTTGAACCAAAATATTAGGCGGCATCTGACATTCTTTTGTCGACTGTAAGTACCTACATCATACACACAAATTTTCTGGGGGGGGGGGCTTGGCATATCTCTGGGGGGGCTTAGCCCCCCCCCCCCCCGCCTATTTCCGCCTATGTTCTTTAGATTGAACTGTGTTTTTTCAAGATTTGGGTTTACATTCTCCTTGCCCGCTAATTCCAATCTTTTGAACGGTACGGGACGAGATAGCGGGAATCGATTAGGTAAACTATTTGGTTTAAACGGTGAGTCACGTGACTTTGTAAACAAGACTTTGGAGTCATTCGGTCTGAAACGAACGACTTAAGAAATCCCAAAGCTTTCATAGTAACGCGACGGGATTACCTGACCAATGGGATTACCTGACTTCTACTATCTTGTCTCGTGTCGTTTATAAGAGCGGAATTGGCCTGCTGGCTGGTACTAAATCATGCGCGATCCAAACTCAAAATCAAAATAATGCAAAAAGGTTCCCTCCAACCAAGCCACTAACCAGCACAAGAGTAGCCTACGCCTGGATAGAAAAAGCGACGCAACTTAACATGAATAAAATGTCTTCATTCATCAGATTTTTTAATCGTGAGTGTGACGGCTTTCAAAATACAGGTGACTTCAACGCCTGGATAGAAAAAACAACGCACCTTGAGATGAATAAAATACCTACGTCCTACATCCAGGGCTTGGGAGCCGACGCTGTGGTTAGATCTGATTTCACAACTATAGTCAGGGGCGTGCCGTGGTTTCCAGAGAGGGGGGGGGGGGGGGAGAATGCAATCTTGCCGCCCTCCGCGAACAAAATTATAAATTTGATGACTTTTTTTTTTTTTTTTTTTTTTTTGGTTGTTCAACCTGATTTTGCCTCCCCCCGAGAGTGCCCCTCAGTGGCGGCTCGTGCGATTTGGCAACCATGCAATTTTTCCATTTAAACTTAGGCAAAGAATCGATTCTAGAGGAGGCTGGCAGCCTCCATGAGAACCGATTCTTTAACATTGATTAAATGAGAGGAGGACACTGTTGCCAAATTTCACGAGCCGCCACTGACCCGGGGTTAGGGTACCCACATACCCCCCCCCCCCCCCCCCCCACCCCCGGCATGCCCCTGACTATAGCTATTTTATTCAGTGATTCGTAAAGGGGTGGGACTTTTTTCGCTCTCTTGGAAGTTTACTCCGGATATGGATGGAAGATACCAGGTCACTCTGGGGTTTTCCACGGCCCATAAAGTAAACACGTTCGATTAGGACTCTCACTATAGCTCAAAAGTGAATCCCGCAATATAGTAACTGCGCTTTCTCCCCCATTTGAATGTATGAGAAACAATCGATTAGTAGTAGGGCCGTGACCCCTTCAAGAGTCGATTGTTTCTGATATGTTCGAATGGGAAGAAAGCATGGTTGCCACAATGCTGGATCCGCCCAAGCCATAGATGTCAGATATTGATGAAAAAAAAAAAAAAAAAAAAAAAAAAAAAAAAAATCATTAGATTTTACATTGAGTTAAAGTCAGGAATGTGGTGGATTTATCACCATCATCTGGCAACACTGGCTCTCACCCCTCAATGCAGGGTAGCTCGTTTAAGCGACAAACCATTGGAATCAAAGCACAGGCACAGGCACAGCCATAGCTCATCACAACCAGGGCTGCCGTTTTGCGTATAATCAATGCTATTTTTCAATTCACCGACGATTCCACCGGTAGAGAAAAGCTTACACTGTTCAGTTCAGTGCATGGCTGTGATAATCTGAAATACTCGCATCTGTAATCTTTTCTCAACCGGTGGAGTCGTCGATGACTTTAAAAAACTTGCGGATATTTTAATTAATCAACGGAGTTTCCACCGATTAAGGAAAGATTACAGATAAGAGTATTTTTGTGCATTACAGTCATACACTGAAATGAACTGTGTAATCTTTTCTCAGCCGGTGGAATCATTGGTGAATAGAAAAATAGCATTGATTATACGAAAAACGGCAGCCCTGATCACAACTGACCCACAAGAGGGACGCTGGAAGGGGGCTTTCTGAAACCACCTCAACAAAATGGGGCAGTTGCAAGGGTATGAAATGTTGTGTTTTTTATGAAGAAAATGGAAGTACTTGATGAGCTGAGAATAAAGATGCCTTTGGTTTCTAATTAGGTCCCATTGTTCCGGTGATGAGATTTTGGCCCAAAATACATTGTTTTAAATGGGAATTCCGCGTAGTGACGTCACTACACACACGAATTTTTGCAACTTTACGCGTGTGTATCTCCAAAACCAAGACACTTAGGGAAAAACCAAAGGCACCATTGTTCTCATCTTATCAAGTACTATCATTTTCTTTATAAAAACACAACATTTCAGACCCTTGCAACTGCTCCATTGAGACTAGTCAAGTAGTCAAGAAAAAAAGGATGTAACGTACTTTTCCTTTTTTTTAAGCATCGTTCTGATATGACACGAGCACGGGACAAGCCAATGCTGAGGCGCACCTCACCACGTGACGTAACTCGGAGGCGATTTAAAAAGATCACGTCCAGAGCGAGATGGGGACGCGAAATTACGGGAGAGGGGGGGGGGGGGGGGTTCGGGCATGGCAGGACAGGCGGATGCCCGCTGCTCGGCCCATGCGCTCCGGACGTTGCGCATTCTAGAAGAAGCGATTTAAGTCAGGTCAAGTAAAAAGAAATATAGTAGAATATGTGCAAGCAAAGTTGACACTAGGGCAAAGAGAGAGAGAGAGAGAGAGAGAGAGAGAGAGAGAGAGAGAGAGAGAGAGAGAGAGAGAGAGAGAGAGAGAGAGAGAAGAGAGAAGAGAGAGAGAGAGAGAGGAGAGAGAGAGAGAGAAGAGAAAGAGAGAGAGAAGAGAAGAGAAAGAGAGAGAGAGAGAGAGAGAGAGAGAGAGAGAGAGAGAGAGAGAGAGAGAGAGAGAGAGAGAGAGACGTACGAGAAGCAGGGCGATTACGGATGATGATGTCGCGCGTCTCTGCGACGTGAAACTTCCATAAACACTGTGGAGGGGGGGAGGGGGGGAGGTCGGGGTGTTCGTTGCCGACTTTAATTTAAAAAAAAAAAAAAAAAAAAAAAAAAAAAAACACGGAAAAAAATGTTAGGTATGATCAGAGACCACGTACGTACTAACCGATAGCGCAGTGGCTAACCTTTTTTTTCGGGGACTCACAATAACAGAATAAGCGAATTTTTCGCGATCGAATATCATAAACAATACCAACCTAACTACTTATTCGAGGAAACTCAATTGTGTTTTAGATGTGTTTTCGGGGCATCGATGGCATTAATTCGATTTCGAATTCACCTCCAGACTTGAATTCAAAATGGAATTGATGCCATCGATGACTGAAAACACCGAAAAAGTTCGAAAAACACGATCCAGTTTCGTTTCATCCACTGTTGTCATATGTAGGTTGGCAATGGTTTTGTCGAATATATTCGTCGCGAAAATTCGCTAAATAGCATAGGAAGCAACATACCGCACTGGACCACACGTTGACTGATGACACGACAAACCTTTGATGCTCCGCTCTTATTGGCTAAGCGCTTCGTATACACGATCAAACTGACATCATATAGTGAACATCGATGAGCAGATGAATTTGACTGTTGCAAGTGGAGTCGTTGCTCTCCTCGTCCTGTATAAAAAAATTGCAACAGCCCCCATTTTGGCGAAACCTCAGAACGGATTGAGAAGGACATAAATTTTTGCAAGTTTTTGCAACTCATTTGACCCTTACAGTCTAACTTAAGTCGCCTGAAGCAAACGTTTACAACAGCCCCATTTCGACGAAATCTCAGAACGAATTGAGATGGACATACAGTCCGTGTATCATTAGTTTTTTTTTTTTTTTTTTTTTTTTTTTTGCAAATATCTTTACTCATGAATAACGGTTAAGTTGCCTCCATAGCAAAAGTTTGCAACAACTCCATTTCGGCGAAACCTCAGAACGAACTGAGGTGGACATAAAGTCCGTGTACTATGAGTTGAAGCGTTGAAATAAATAATAAGGTATGCGCCATCAGTTGTTGCAAAGATTGTGCATCTTCTCCTTGATTATCTAAAATACTGAGTGTGTTTATCAAAGCGGGGTTTTTTTTACTGGAAAAAATCATTCATTAAAAGAGAAATTTAATTTAAAAATTTCGTTTCACTGAACGTCATGGGTAATCTGTTCGACGAAAAAACAACTGCACAATAATCAGTGGCGGCTCGTGCAATGTGGCAACAACGTGTTCTCTCCGTTTAAACCTATGTAAAACAATCGATCCTCAAGAGGTGCAATTGCACCCCCAAGATATCGATACTTTTGCATAGGTTTAAATGGCAAAAAAGCGTGGTTGCCAAATTGCACGAGCCGCCACTGACAATAATCTCTGCAACGTCAAACGGCGCTTAGAGCTCGTTTCAGAAGTGTTGGCGGACCTAGACCGATAATCTTTGGAATTTGTCAACATTATTTCTGATATTACTCGATGAAAATGAATAAAAATGAAATTGAGTGTTCAATTTTCAATGAGGAAAACTTTAAACACAAAAGAATAAAGTCAGTGGCAAATTCGGTATTGATATGAAGGAATAAAAGTTGCAAATTCGCCAAAGATTATGGTTTTGGTCCGTCTACACTTCTGAAACGAGCTCTACCTCGTTATATATTTCAACGCTCCAGGTATTTTTGCAAGTTTTTACACGTGAATCACCCTCAAGTCGCCTGTAGCGAGAGTTTGCAACAACCCCACTTCGGCTAAATCTCGAAACGAATTCACTGTGCGACACCCATATTACTACGAAAAGGAACTCGGAAGTGATTAGGTACTAGTCACCAGGGCTGGTGATCAGTTGCTCTGTTGCCGCGGCGCAAGTGCTTTAACGCTTGGGGGAAGCCTATATTAAATGAAGTGTCTTGAGTCTGAGAAAGAATCCACACCCAAGAAGACACGATGCGGCTCACTGCTGCTGACTGGTGTCATGTCGGTCGGTGTGAGGAAGGCAGGCTAAAACCCAACCAGCGATCGCGAACCATACGCAAACGTCAGTGGACATAGTAAGACAAGTTTACTTACCTGCCGCCCTAAAGAACGTTATTACCTATTATCCAGGCCGCATCGCCGCCATCGTATATCGCATCTCAATAAAGCGGCGAGCTAAGAGCGCGGCGGCCACAAAGCAAGTCGCGCGGCTGTTTTTAAATGTCGCGCCAATGCAAAACGGTTTACGAGGCTTTTGAAGTGGCCACCAAAGATGCGGTGATGCGATGGTGGCGCGTTAGAATGCCTCGGGCCTCGGGCGTTTTTGAAATTAACGCACTTGAATTTGGCCGCCACACTATTAATCAATGAAATTATTAAGGTATGATCCTTCCGAGTTTAGTGTCGATTTCGACACAAGAATAGATTTGCGATATTCCATTTTTTGGTACTTTCAGCCTTATTTTTGAAGTGGGTCTGTTGCAAACTTTTGCTACAACGATTGAGAGTGTTTAATCTAATGTAAAATCGCCTGAAAAGTCCAATGGTGGCATCAGAAAGCCACGAAATGAGATAATAAACTCACAAGAAGCGTTTAATGAAATCCAAGATGGCGGCAAAATATCGATCAATCCGTATGCATGCACCACGAACATTCAAGGACAGCCAACCTCACAACATCGATCACAACCAATCACAACGTAAACAAACACATAACCTCTACCTCCAATGAGGTTGTAAACGTTGGCAATCCTTGGATGATCACGGTGCATACATTCAGATTCCTCGATATTTTGCCGCCATCTTGGATTTCAATAAACGCCTCTTGTGAGTTTATTATTGTATTTCATGACTTAATGATGCCACCAATGGACTTTTCAGGCGATTTTACATTGGAATAAACACTTTTTATCGCTGTAGCAAAAGTTTGCAACAGACCCATTTGCAATTCGCAGAAACACGCTTTGAGCCAAAACGCCGAGAGATGTCTCAGGGAAATGTCAAGGAATTTTTAAGTGAGTTTGAGACATGAATTTTCAATTTTCAGAGACGCTCCGGATACTAGTGCACTCAAGGAGAAATTTCAAGGCGGCACGTTAGCTTTCTTGAGCTTGTCTCAAGATTTCTCAAGAATTGCCGATTTACGGTGAGCGTTTGTGAATTGCAATTTTTCTCACTCGACTTGGTTTGAGGATTTCTCAAGCATAGCCAAGCCAAGAAAATCTCTAAGAAAGTGTATGAATTGCACTCGCATGGTCACGAGACGCCGCGCCGTTTAAACCAGTGGGATTAATCGATTCCCGATCGATTAATCGATAATTAGACGATCTCGTCTCGTGTTGTCCGATAAATGATGGGTTTTAACCAGGTTTCACACAGAACCGTAACATGGATATTGTACGTATTTTCTTTTTTGTGTTTTGTTTTTTGTTTGTTTCTGTAATTCTCTCTTTTCTTTCAGTGCATTTTCCTGTGATATTGCGCAATTAATATTTTAATAACCGAGCGATCCGAAACGGTGTCCATCAATGCTCTCAAAGTGAGGATAAAACAATAAAACGATACGCACGATGAAAAAAAAAATGGGGGCAAAAAAATAATAATAATAATAGGGTCATTCTACAGTACATGTGACACCCGTAACACTATTGATCGACATCTTTTGGTTTGAAGAAAAATAATGTCATTCAATCAAAATTATTCTACTAAAGCTCATTTCTTTCTTAGCCTCAAAAATGCAACAAATTTTATTGGAACCTGAGAAATATTACTTTAAAGTGTTAAGGGTGTCACATTTTCAGTGGAATGACCCAATAGTTACGTCAAAACGTCTATGACTCAATCCGAGATTAATGGACCCCATTCTAAATGTGGAGAACAAAAATTGGTTTCACTGTTCGGGCGAAAATTTTTTGAGACGATTATGTGACAGATCTTTCGTCTGTTCGGGTACAGATTCCACTGGCGGAGCCAGCAATTTATCCCTCTCTCTCTCTCTTTTCTCCCATTAGAATGCATGTGTTAGAAAAGGACAGATTTATGGCAATCACGTGGTTTTCGCCCCCTCTTCAATCCTTTTCAAACATGTGTTTTAATGGGAAAAGAGAGAGAAGGACAATTTCTTAGATCCGCTAGTGATAGATTCCTTTTCCGACCAAAGAGGACGGATGCAAGATTCTGTAATGTGTCAGTTTCTTAATCGAACGCCCAATTTCTTCTATTCAGGGATTCCTTTTATGCGCACCGTGGAATGACTTTCCTTCTTCACGTCGAAATCTTTGATTGGCACTAAAATATTACCCATCCGTGCAGGCGCGGGAACCTATTTCCATCTCTTAATCAGAACTTCACTCCGGTTTTGATGTGTTACGTGAGCCCTTTATCTGTGCGATCAGAGTAACTCCAAAATGGAAGACGGGTGACAAAATTTGAGAGAGCGACGTTGCCAAATTTGGCATCCTTGTATCACTGAAAAAAAAAAAAAAAAAAAAAAAAAAAAAAGCGAAAGTTATAATACCAGATTTTAGTCATATTATCAGTATCAAAACGATATGTGCAGGACAGAAAGTCTAGAACTTTGATTAAAAAAAAATTCTGGTGTTAATACCAGATTATGGTCGTAGAACTGGAATTTCCTAAAAAATTTCAAAAACTATGGTACAAACACTAGAATTTTGGTAATTGTACTATCCCTTACATATGTTCTATCGACGAAATAAAGATTGTCGCGAGATTTTCAAGAGTTAAGTTTCGCCTTCAAGGTTCTGGTTCGGCCACTCTTCATACTCCATACACCTTGAAAGGCCAGTGCGGGTGGGGCGGTGAAGCCGTTGCAGATCAGTCCCACACTCACACTCATAACTGAAAATGTGTGAAAATCTCGCGACAATCTTTAATTCGTCGATAGTTCATTCACTCATTGTCATGCTTCTGGTAATCTCTTTTTCCAGTGATAGATTCATTGCATTTTACACTGAAAATAAGTTTTGAATGAGTCGAGGAGCTCATGTCACCTCTATCTACTCGGCAGCCATCTTGAATTTCAAAATTATTAAAATCTGACGGCAGATCTGGGACCAAATAATGTTAGGTCCCGAGCATGGCATTGCGTTCATCTTGCGTGCGGTTTCGACCAATCAGAGAGCTTACGCACGGTCATGTGACCGTGCGTAAGTTACGCTCGGGACCGAACATTATTTGGTCCCTGGTATCTGCGACCTCAAAAACCCCGAGTCACTAATTTTCATTGAGCTTTGTCGACTACGTGCAGAGAAATGATTTCTTTTCGGCCTCGTCACTCCCGCGCCGCTGAGAACGCAAAAATAGCGATTTTTTACACTTTGAAAATTTAAAAACTCAAAGGCGATTGACTTCCGGAAATTGATCTTGGATTCGTTTTAACCGGAAGAGAGAGAGAGAGAGAGAGAGAGAGAGAGAGAGAGAGAGAGAGAGAGAGAGAGCTTTTTATTGGGCACAATTTAATTTTCATCCGTGCGATCTGTACTTGAGAAACTGTCAAAAATCTAATTTTTTTTGGAATTTTAAAATTTTTGAAAATGCAATAATTCAACTCAAATTCAATGGTTTTGAAACATTATACACATCAAAAGATAGGTCTTCAAAAGATCTTTCATTTAAAAAAAAATATTTGTTTTAATATCATTAACCGTTCAAAAGGTATGACCGAAAAACCGTCTTACATTTGACCCACTGCCCTCCCGATTCTAAGGGGGCTAAAATAAAAAATAAAAATAAAAAAACTGGTCATTTTCAGACTCCCCGCAAATAGTTCCATCAGCCCTGGAAAAATGAAGGCGAATAATTCACAGCCCATTCAATATAGGCGATGAAAAAAAAAACTCGCTGAAATAATATTGGTAGTTTGGCATTTATTCCACCGACTGAAGAAATATTACGGATGCTAGTATTTTTGGACATTACCTACAGTCATAGGCTGAAATGTGTAATGTTTTGATCAATCGGTGGAACCAACGGTGACTTGAAAGATGGCATGAAATACACACAAAACGGCCAGTCTGAAAGCAAAACCTCAGATTTATTTTATAGAATAATACAATCAGAATGGAAACTTTGGTTCATTTTGAAGCATTGAATTCTGGTACGCCATCTTGAGGAGCTCAAAACTATCCCCATTCAAAGCAATGCTCAAAAGACAGATGCAAAAACATGTCTGCCACCTTGGAAATGCACCAAAATAAACAGAAAAAATGTTTCCATTGGCTCCTTACAGGAGTTCCCATTCTGATTGCAGTATTACTCTGTGGTTGAACTATGTGCCAAGTTTGGCAACCTATTATTATTTTTCCTAGGATCAAAATGATGATCAACTCTGACAAGTATTGCTCGATCATCTTTCAATGAAAGATATGCAGCTCCTCGAACAGAAAACTACGGAACTTGTTTTACGTGCCATAAATTTCAGATGGAAGATGCTAATTCCGAAGGAACCGGCGAGCTTAGCTTGCACATGCACAAATAGGGTGTTAAATTGATTGAGGACAATCAATCACCTTGCATACTTCATCCGTCTTGTGAAATACCACTTTTGAAATTCTATGGAATGATGGAGATGCGGTGTTATACTATTTAAATACTCAAAATAAGACTATTGTAACTCCTTTTTTTCCCTTCTTTTTTATTCAGTTTGGATTTGTAGCGGTCAAACGCAAAACTTCGATCTCGTAAATCTTCCAGATATACAAATATAAATCAAATTCATGAATAAATGACATTTTTTGGCGACATTTCCTGTTCAGGTTACAAAGCGTTCGGCGCAACATAAATTTGAAACTAGATCCGTATAGGTGAGAACTTTGCCGGTAGGTATCTGCATTTGCATGGTAAAAATAACTTGTGCATGTCACCTCATCGCTACTTCGTTAGAGGGAGCTGGGAACTGTTTCCTGCAGGTTTCCATAATCCCGTCAATCTATCATTATCATGATCAGATTTTCATTAGAGAAGCCAGAGTGCTTTCATCGAAATGAGCTATGGGAGCTGATTTAAGGTGCAATCCAGAAACTTTCCTGTAAATCTCCTTGGCTTGGCTTGGGACTGAACTTTCCTCCAGATTCAATTTGCATAGTTGTAACTTAGAAACACGCATCTTGGAGCCCATGGGCTCAGCTAGAAAATTTTCTAGAGGGGGCCAAGTTTGAAAATCCCACAGGGCTGTCCTGAGGGGACGCCCACAGCTTGGGAAGGAGGGTATCGCCCGGTAAATTTTACAAATTTAGCCGCTCTCAGTCGTGATTTCAAAGCTTTCTCCACCTTGCAAAGCATAATTGTACGTTCCTTTGCAATATTATACAGGGTGTAACAGAAACATATGTCGTTCTTGTAACCGCAGGTACTCTAGAGGTCTAAATAAGACTTTTTTTCCCTATATAAACATGCGCCTGAAATTGTCCCCCTTTTGAGCTACAGCACTCAAAGTTTTAAAAATTGATGGTTTTTTTGGAATAGCACACGGAAAAAAACTACGGTGAAAATAACCATATGGATACCTATGATTTTGGCACCTGCTAGATGTTATGGTAATGTTAACCAAAAGTATACTATGTTTTGACTAGGTACTAGGTGATGTTACCTGATTGCATGTCGAATTTACTCAAAGTATCGGTAAATGTACTATACTTCTGGTCAAGTTAACCATAACATCTAGCAGGTGCCAAAATCAGGTATCCGTATGGTTATTTTCACTAATCTTTTTTTTCCGTGCAACCACCATTATGAAACTAATGGAAATTTTAAGTGTAGAATCCATTAATGACCTTGACAAATTAAGAAATTAGGCCTATGGCTGTACTTTTCAGGCTTTGCACCCTCAACGGCACAAAGAGCTGTATTCAAAATGAGGCTTTTTGGCCCAAGAAAGAAAACCTTTCAAATTTTCAGGGTTGATAGAGCTACTCAAGAGCTTTCTAAAAATGGCCAGTTTTTTGTTCTAGCCCTCTTGGAAGAGGGGGGGCGGGGGGTCAAAGTTGGAACCTTTAACCTCCCGTAACTTTTTATTAAGTTGACCAATTTGAATGCGGTTTTTTTTAAAATGTAGCTTTTTTAATGTTCTTTCGATTGATGTGTCACACTTTACCTTTTGAGGAATTTTAAGACAATTTTTTTCAATTTTTTCGATTTTTAAAATTTCCCCAAAATTTTTTGTTTTTTGCATTTTTGAACCGGAGCAAACGCACTGAGGGTAACAAATACCAGTCTGGATTAAAGCTCTTTCAATTTGCTTTCAAGTAGTTCAAACCGCGTGTTGGGGAAACGTTTCGTTCAAAAGTTATAAGCACGTAAAGTTGACGCGGAACCGATTGCGGCGTGCTCCGGGCCCGCGTTTTTGACTTATAAGGTCGGCCGCTCCTCTCCGACTGGAAAGGAATAATAAATATTCTGGCTTAACGCGATTAATACCAATACTCAACCCATTTTAAACTAATAAACAAGTGTTTTCAACGGTCTTTCATCATTTTTCCAACTTTTAAAGCCCAAAAAGGAGGCCCGAAAAAACCTGCTTTACAGTCGTTGGCGGTAGCATTGCGTGCAATCTGTCAACGCATCATTTTGTCCATTGAAACCCATGAAAAGGGTCGAACTATTGGAGGTGCACAGTGCACTCCCTTGATATTTATTACATTACTATACTCCGATTTATTTGCGACGAATAAAGCTTTTTTTGTTTTATGATAGCAATAACGACAAAAAAAAAAAAAAAAAAAAAACCCATCAGAAAAAACTTTTTCCCTCTTAGGTTTTTTCTCCAGAGAATAACTACATCCGCGACATTTTGGGGAGACACATTAACTGAGGTTTCCATGGCGAAACAAGCACGATTGCCCCGCGATAACTGATTGCAATCATTTTCTTGAAACACGGAAAACCCATCTTCAGTGCAATGTTTTGGGTCGTGCTTGTGTCGCCATGGAAACCTCAGTTAATGTGTCTCCCCAAAAATGTCGCGGATGTAGTTATTCTCTGGAGAAAAAACCTAAGAGGGAAAAAGTTTTTTCTGATGGTTTTTTTTTTTTTTTTTTTTTTTTATTTTGTCGTTATTGCTATCATAAAACAAAAAAAGCTTTATTCGTCGCAAATAAATCGGAGTATAGTAATGTAATAAATATCAAGGGAGTGCACTGTGCACCTCCAATAGTTCGACCCCTTTTTATGGGTTTCAATGGACAAAATGATGCGTTGACAGATTGCACGCAATGCTACCGCCAACGACTGTAAAGCAGGTTTTTTCGGGCCTCCTTTTTGGGCTTTAAAAGTTGGAAAAATGATGAAAGACCGTTGAAAACACTTGTTTATTAGTTTAAAATGGGTTGAGTATTGGTATTAATCGCGTTAAGCCAGAATATTTATTATTCCTTTCCAGTCGGAGAGGAGCGGCCGACCTTATAAGTCAAAAACGCGGGCCCGGAGCACGCCGCAATCGGTTCCGCGTCAACTTTACGTGCTTATAACTTTTGAACGAAACGTTTCCCCAACACGCGGTTTGAACTACTTGAAAGCAAATTGAAAGAGCTTTAATCCAGACTGGTATTTGTTACCCTCAGTGCGTTTGCTCCGGTTCAAAAATGCAAAAAACAAAAATTTGGGAATTTCAAAAATCGAAAAAATTGAAAAAAATTGTCTTAAAATTCCTCAAAAGGTAAAGTGTGACACATCAATCGAAAGAACATTAAAAAAGCTACATTTTAAAAAAAACCGCATTCAAATTGGTCAACTTAATAAAAAGTTACGGGAGGTTAAAGGTTCCAACTTTGACCCCCCCGCCCCCCCTCTTCCAAGAGGGCTAGAACAAAAAACTGGCCATTTTTAGAAAGCTCTTGAGTAGCTCTATCAACCCTGAAAATTTGAAAGGTTTTCTTTCTTGGGCCAAAAAGCCTCATTTTGAATACAGCTCTTTTACGTTACGGGTTGAAAATTTGAAGCATTCTTTTCTGGTCTGCCATCTTAAGAAGTTAAAAACTATCCCCATGCAAAGGAATACGACAGACAGAGATAGAGATAAGTCCACCATGTTGATAAGTCACCAAAATGTATGTGGACCGAAAAAATGTTTCCAGTGGCGATTACGCTTGTTTCCATTCTGTGCTGTTACCGTGGACTTACCACGAAATTTCTGCGATCCCCTCCCCCCTCCCCCCTCCTCCCCCCCCAGTCACCACCTTAGATCAGCTTTTGTTGACGCGCAGCCAGGGACAAAAAGAATGTCATAGAAGTCTCCTTGAATAAAGCCACCCGCAATACTTACCTCAATGCATTTAAGCATTGCAAGTGGCCTAGCTCAAGGAGTCGTCTGACATTCTTTTTGTCCCCGTTTGTACCTCCATCGCGGTTTCATCTGTGTGTGTCGTTCGGCGGGCGTAGTGTAATGGTCAGCTCACCCTGTAATCATTCCTAATAAATTTAAAAAGGGAAGGAAGAGGGGGAGAGCAGGGGGAAGAAGAAAAAAAAATATAGTTTGCTTTATTTATTTTTTATTTTTTTATTTTTTTTTTTATTTTCTTTCTTCTGCGAATCAGTCGGCGGTTATTACGCGGACGACTTCTGGACGGGGCCGCCTAGCCTCGGTGCGTTCACCTCCACCGCCGCGTGTTATGAAAGCTGGACTATGAAGGGGACATCGACAAGAAGGGGGGGCGAGAGGAGGGGGGGTTGCGGGGGAAGGCTGGTGGAGGGGTAATCGATGACACAGAGTCCAAGCAAGTGAGCTTTGGTCCAATATGACCGATCTTGGAAAAAATGGATAAGAAGCACGTGGATTCATAACCATTGACTGGGCTACTCTACTCTGCTGGTGATGGAGTAAAAGACAGGAAACAATACTCTTCGGGCGCTGAGTGCCCCTCCCCGTTTGTCCGATGAAGAAAAGGGTAGAGGGGGAATCTTTCAGGCTGGGAGAAAGTAGTCCTTAAGGGAAATGGTCCGTCTTGGTCCTCCATTAGTCTTCAACCACACTATATACTCGGTTATAAAGCCATCAACCTCCTCAGTCCTAAAGCAGTGTTCGTTCGATACATTACCGATTATCGTTGTTGTGTTTAGTGTTTGATTTGTTTTGTTTTTTTTTTTTTGGTTGAGGCGTCAATATGACGTTTAAACAAACATGCCTGGTACGTAATTGGATAATTAATTTTTCTCTTCTTGATGATAGATTTCGACAA
The DNA here is from genome assembly GCA_011764245.1 of Trialeurodes vaporariorum. NCBI lineage: Eukaryota > Metazoa > Arthropoda > Insecta > Hemiptera > Aleyrodidae > Trialeurodes > Trialeurodes vaporariorum. The sequence continues at coordinate 90,342,018 of VMOF01000111.1, read as the reverse complement.
TACTCCCGTTTAGTGCATGAATGTATTTATTGCAGAAATTTTAAAGATGAATACTTTACCGCGATATAACTTTATATCATAACAAAGTGTTTGTAAGCGCAATTTTTTTTTTTTTTTTTTTTTTAATCCGGAAGAACTCGCAAAAATTAATTATTTTGTTAAAGCAGGGAGTAAAACATAGTTTAGAGTATTAAAAAAAAAAAAAAAAAAAAAAAAAAAAAAAAATCGGGTCTTTAGGATTGGTTATACAAGCTGTACTTTTGACAATCTACAAACCGGGCCAGTGACAGTAAAGTATCCTTCAGCGTTTGACATTATTTTTGTACAATTATAGATTTTTTGACAAGCAAGTGCATTATTTTAGTTCACTGAAATCATTAAAGACGGCGAACTAAGTGACTGAGGCTTACGGATATTTAATAGCATAAACTAATAACTTAAACATCATAGAAAAATCGATGTACCAAATTAAAAACAAAATAAAAATGCGCTGAAGTAGGGCTGAGCTTTAAAATTACGAATAGTCGATTTGGGCCTAAAAAATGAAATCAGATACCAATACACCCCTGGCTCAAATCTCAGCCGGCAAAGCGATCGAAATCAGTCAAAATAGCTTTAAGTACGTTAAACAAGCACTTCCACGCGAAACTCAACTTCTCCGAAAATTGCCAAAAACTTAAATAGTGTTTTTAAGGATTAAGAAGTGTAAAAAAAAACGGAAGACCATTCTTGTTGAAAATTATGGGAGCGTTCCAGAATTCTCCGGGGAGCTTCTCCGCTAAACCGCTAAATTACCAAGTCGTTCTTTTATTCTCCGATTTCGTTTCTGATAACAACCCGGGAAAGCTCATCGGAGCGTTCTTGAACTCCGATGAAGTTCATCAGAGCTCTTCCCCGCGGGGTACACCGGCTTTACCGTGACATTATTTTCACCTGACATTATTTTAGTCCCCGACTGTAAACACTTAAAAATTAGACTAGTCATTTATTCAATTTACTGGAATGGAATAAGATTTTATATTCAAAACATCAACTCGGCATGACCGAGATTGTTTCAGTGATTGACAATCGGCGATTGTGGCGTCGCGTGCAATTTGGCAACAATGTATTCTATCCCTTTAAACTCATGTAAAAGATCGAATTCAGGGGGTGCACAGTGCACAAGGAAAATTCGATATATTTAATGAGTTTAAATGGAGCAGTTGCATTGCTGCCAGATGGCACGCGACGCCACTGGTGATTGTTCTTCAGCTACAATATGATTGAATTTTCTTGTTTATTTTTGACATTTTGTTTTTAAAACTCTTAGAGAGTGTCCTTCATTCAGCCACTTAAAATTTAGCAGTGTTAAGCTTTCGATTTGTTTGTTGAAAACATATTTAATTGGATGTAATGGGTCTGTTGCGTACTTTTGCTACATCAATATGACACATTATTTCTAACGTAAAATTCGGCGAAAATAACGATGCGCACATTAAAAACTTTCAAAATCCACTCATCAACTCAGAAAATGCCTTCCAAATGAACAACCCGCGCTACACCAGACACTATATCACCGACTTATAACTATACATAGATGGAACCATCTCGTTTATGTAAACATGAACAAAACTTACAAACAATGGAATGTTTCGTTTAGATTCGTACATTTCTTATATTATTTTGTAATCTTTGATAAACCGAAAAGACCAGACAGCAAATGCGGCCAATAGTTCATGTATTTAGAAGGGAATTCCATCATTTTGTAGTTACGATGTTGTTTACTTATGCACGGTGGTTCCATGCATCTATGTAGTAGTATACCGGTCCAAATAGTGTCTAGTGTAGCGCGGGCTGTTCGAAATTGAAGTGATTTCCTGAGTTAATGAGTGGATTTATAACGTTTTTAATGTGCGCATCGTTCTTTTCGCCAAATTTTACATAAAAATCAATAATCTATATTGTTGTGGCAAAAGTATGCAACAGACCCATTAGATATGTTTGCCTCAGGAGGTATCTTAACTTGCACGACCGTAAAACACGATTTACACCGTTTTCAAACAAATTTAAAAATGACAAAGTTTTGAAAAAAAGTAAGTTCAAGTTGTTGTTGTCGTCTAAATATTAATCTTCAGGAATTTCGGGGCAAAGTTTCAAGAGTAAACGAAGGGCTCACTGAAATAATATCGTTGAACACAGTAATTGAAACAAGAGCAGTCCTAGTCGTACCACGTGCCAATGTTCTAAATAATGTCCGTCGCGTGTAATCCATGTAAACCCGTGAGAATAAAGGTCGATCTTATCGATGGTACACAATGCACTAGCTCGAATCGAATCGCAGTGCAGTACTCCGCGCATTCTTCAATTTTCAAAATACCGAGTTCGATCTGTTATCCAGTTTTTGGTTACCAGAAGCAAAATTTCGGCGGAAATTGATCAAAAATAGCTCAAGTGTTTGGTGACAACGCAATAAACCAGTAAAACGTTGCCAAATGGTGCCAGGAAGTCGAAACGGGCCGAATTGAAATTCATGAAGTTTCCGCGACAATCCAGCTTTTCAGAGATGATCTTCTGAAGACCTGTTCACAATACACAAGAGAAGAGCTCTCGAAGCTCGTACAGCTTGAATCATATACTACTATGAATATTTCTATCAACAAGTTTGATAAATTCGTATATTTCCATAGGAGGTTGCCTGCTTCCATGGGCGCCCGCAGATAAATTTCCAAGAGGGGGCAAAATTTTTGAACCTCAATGGAAGGTCTAGGAGACCCCCCCTCCCGGGGGAAAAAGGGGATTTTTTTTTTTTTTTTTTCATCCAAATGGTGTACAGTTAATAAGCCATGGTAGGTGTATCAAATAATAGTAATAATTTTGACGTGTTTGATGTAATGGATAAAGGGACAGCAGACGAAAATGATACAAAGGAAACTATTTACTTCTACTATGTATTCCTTCCAAAAAATGAGTGAAAATGGGTCTGTTGCAAACTTTTGCTACAACAATCAAGAGTGTTTAATCTAATGTAAAATCGCCTGAAAAGTCCATTGGTGACATCAGAAAGTCATAAAATGCACTAATAAACGCACAAGAGGAGTTTAATGAAATCCAAGATGGCGGAGAAATATCGAGCAATTTGTATGCATGCACCACGAACATCCAAGGATATCCAACCTCACAATATCGATCACAACCTTACCAATCACAACGTAAACAAACACTCAACCTCTACCTCCAGTGAGGTTGTCAAAGTTGGCCATCCTTGGATGTTCACGGTGCATGCATACAGATTGCTCGATATTTCTCCGCCATATTGGATTTCATTAAACGCCTCTTGTGATTTTATTATTGCATTTTATGATTTTCTTATGCCATCAATATACTTTTCAGGTGATTTTACATTATATTAAACACTCTTAATTGTTGTAGCAAAAGTTTGCAACAGACCCATTACAAAATAAACAAATAATGAAGTTTGTTAACTATTACTCCGTTGATTGACATTGCATTTCCTTTTATCCTTTCATATTTAACCGTGAAATTTTGACTTTTTTGAATTCCAGGGGGGGGGGGGGGCAAACGCCCCCTCTTGCCCCCCGCTTCGGGCGCCCACGCCTGCTTCGCGCTTCATCATTAATTTCATAAGCCCGCAGCCGCCGCCGCGGCATCTGCCGGCCATCCCGCGTTGATTTTTCGGCACAATGTGGCAACATTTGGACCGGTTCAGCACTTTGTCACCGTATTTTCGTGCTATTTTCCAATAAATTACCGCCGAATTATCACTTCTGCTAGCCAAAAAACGGATTACAGATCGCACACCGCACTTTGAAAATATTCGAATGCATGGAGCATCGCACGCGGAACTTTACATTTTCCGGCGGGAGAAAATCCAAACGCATTTCTCACTACTTCTCAAGAAGTAATGATCCAATAAACCTACGACTGCGCACAGCTCATCTTTAGGGTATATCAGATAAGGTTTCATCGTTGGTTGGTTGATACCTGTCGCCATATTTTATACAGAAGCCGTGTATCGTTACTTCCCGAACTCCCCTCGTGGCACGAATTTGCATTTGAAAATTTGGATCCTGTTTCTTGTGGGAAAATCGACGAGATCGCGTGAGATGGAGCGTTTGCTTGGATCCAATTTTTTTCGTGACGTAGCACACTAAACGCAGCAGAGTTGGGCAAATGGGGGTGGTGATTGATTACTTACACGATTACCGAGGAATCGTAATCGAGGAATTGGAACGAATCAAAATGACCCTAAAGTTTACTATTTATCTGTGAAGATTACATTAAATTACCATCCAAAGGTTAACGATTACCGATTACCCTCCTTTTTGCTCCACTCTGCTAAACAGGTCTATTCAAAATTCTGATTTTTTTTTTTTTTTTTTTTTTTTTTTTTTTTTTTTTTTTTTTTTTTGGCGAGAAATCAATGTCGGAATCGCTAATCGTAATTACAGACACGGCGCACACTATTGTCCGGATCAGTGGCGTCGCGTGCCATCTGGCAACAATGCAACTGCTCCATTTAAACTCATTAAATATATCGAATTTTCCTTGTGCACTGCGCACCCCCTGAATTCGATCTTTTACATGAGTTCAAATGGATAGAAAACATTGTTGCCAAATTGCACGCGACGCCACTGGTCCGGATGGCTATTCTAGCTTGTATAAACTCATGACTTATGATTGGAAAATGCCACAGGAATGAAACTTTGAGAATACCTTCACAATAATTAGATTTTACTTTTCCACACGATGAACCCAATTTTTGACACCCCTGGGGCCCCGGCGGGATCTTGTGATACATCAATCGAAAGCTTCTGAAAAATGAGGAATTTGAACGCAAATTGCATTGAAGTTATGACAGTTCTAAATTCCGATGAAGTCAAACTTTGACTTGTTCTAACTTCAGTGCAAATGCACATAAAGAGCTCTGGTTTGCGTTAAAATTTATAATTTTTCACAAGCTTCCGATTGATGTATCACAAGATGGGGGTTGCCGATGATTTTTACGCTTTAATGACAGGGGTGTCCGCCCCCAATGTACACAAAACAAGGGTCCCTAGACACAAACATGGGTTTTTTTCTTATATTTAGACCTTCTTTAGCACGATTAGCGTCAGGTTCGACTTTAATTGACCTGCCGAGTTCGAATTTGGCCTTAGTTTTGATCGAAATGTTCTAGATTTTCCACAATTTAAACTTTATCGCAAAAAATGTTTGAAAGTAGAATATGCGTAAAATCGGGACGAGTTGAGTAGAAAATGATGACATTTTTGAAATCAGCGTCCCAAATACTGTGGATCAGCACAATTCTAATGTAATTAACAAGAAAATTCATTGAAATACATTAAAATTTAGTTAAAAAGAACACTGATGTTTGGTGCGTTTCGCGGACAGTTATGTCGCTAAAGAAGCCTACTTGTTGCCGATAGTAAAATTTGGATTGAGGGGGTTTTAAGCTCTCGCCGGGGCCCCAGCGGCGTCAAAAATTGGGTTCATCGGGTGGAAAAGTAAAATCTGATTATTGTGAAGGTATTCTCAAAGTTTCATTCCTGTGGCATTTTCCAATCATAAGTAATGAGTTTATAAAAGCTAGAATAGCCATCCGAACCATAGTGCGACGCGCACGAGGAACATGATTGATCGTTTTGATGAATTAGGTTCATCCACTTACTTACTAGGTATATGTAATCGATCGGGTAATGGGTAGCCAAAGATGTGAATCTAGCTCGTTCTCGTTCTCATTCTTGCCCCTTCCTTCTACCGCGTCCGTCCGTGCAATCAGCGGACGAGGCGGATGGTGAGTATGGAGATTCCATCTTGAGCTAGCGCGGTAGCTAAATTGGAAGATGAAACCATCTGTCAACAGAGGGAAAAAAAGTATAAAAATCTCAACTCACTCAGACTACATTCATTTACACGTTTATGGGGAGAAAAAAAAAGAACAAGTTCAGCTAACCATTGTCCGTGCTATAATATCGATTGCATAACGGAAGGAAGTAAAAGTTTCGGTCTTGGAAAAAATCCTTTGCAATTATACACTCGCAACCAATGAAATCTTAAACATGTAAGATGGTGGATCTATACCTGCGTCCTGCGCACCTACACTTGAACATTATTTTATAATTGCCACCACAGGGGGAAAAAAAGAAGAATTGGTTATCCCAACTAATTACATCAGTGAAATTTGCGCAATCAAATTTATTGATAATTAGCCACTCATGAATAAATTAGGCACTCCAACCATTAAATTGGTACTTGCAATAAATTAGTACCGGGTACAAAGTCAATAAATTGGTACGGCACACCCAATTTAATTGGTTGCGCATACCCAATATAACTGGTACCAGTTACCAATTAGTTTTCAGTGATCATTAGAAAGTATTGAGTATTCTGGGTGAGAATAAAAAGGAGCCAATGTGGTACTTTGAAAACGGCGTCGAATTTTGAATTTGAAGTTTTTTCGATAGTGGATCAAACTTTGGTTTTCGATTTATCAAAAAATTGTACTGATTTCCAAGATGCACCTTCATAGGCATTCCATCGATAATAATTTGGACTCAGCCAACAGGTTCCGACCCAAAATTATTGATTCGGACCGTTTTTCAATAAAATCGCTGATTCCAATTTTCGAAAATTTTGAAAACAACTGGGGGCCTCAAAATCAGGGTTTGAAAAATTCTTTCGGACAATGGGTCTGTTGCAAACTTTTGCTACAACAATTAAGAGTGTTTAATCTAATGTAAAATCACCTGAAAAGTCTATTGGTGGCATCAGAAAATCATAAAATGCAATAATAAAATCACAAGAGGCGTTTAATGAAATCCAATATGGCGGAGAAATATCGAGCAATCTGTATGCATGCACCGTGAACATCCAAGGATGGCCAACTTTGACAACCTCACTGGAGGTATAGAGGTTGAGTGTTTGTTTACGTTGTGATTGGTTGTGATCGATATTGTGAGGTTGGATATCCTTGGATGTTCGTGGTGCATGCATACAAATTGCTCGATATTTCTCCGCCATCTTGGATTTCATTAAACGCCTCTTGTGCGTTTATTAGTGCATTTTATGACTTTCTGATGTCACCAATGGACTTTTCAGGCGATTTTACATTAGATTAAACACTCTTAATTGTTGTAGCAAAAGTTTGCAACAGACCCATTTTATTTTCTTCTGAAAAGTACTTATTTTGCAGAGTATATTAGGCTGATATTTTTTTTTTTTATCAAAGTCCGACTTTTTTATTGGGAGTTATGAATTTTTGAAATTGGGTCAACATCGCTACCTCGAACACGAAAAATGATATCAATCTGTGGGTTCCGCCAAAATGCTTAAAACTCTTCAAAGTTCCGTAATAAAAATTAGGGGTCGCCACTTGAAATATGTGATTTCGTCAAATTCTCGAAGATTGTAAATCCCTAAAAGAGGTCCTCCTCAAAGTGACATGACGGAACCCGTGTTTCAGCGTTTTTCAAAATTTGAACCCAAACAAAAAAGTAAAAACGCGCATTCCTCACTTAAATTCAAACGGAAGTTTGATCGGGGCTGTTAAATTAGATAGCTATGGTACTGCCGTTTCTCCATGTTGGTTACTTTTAAGATATGATTAGATTATTTGAATGATTAGAAACTTTAAAAAAAAAAAAAAAAAAAAAAAAAAAAATCCTGAATATTTTTAAACATTAACAAAATGGTTGTCTTGACTGTTCCAGATTGGCATGACAACGCTAGCTCTCTCTGTATGCTTCGTATTAGGAGATCCATCAGCGCCAAGTCAAAACCAAGACTATGATAATAATTATTATCAAGACTACTACGTCAACGATGTATACGGGAAAGATGCAGCGAAAAGGAGCGTCGAACCTGCAGTACCAGTAGCTGCTCCAGCGTACCCAGACAACGTCGCTTACGCCTCAGGAGTCCCGTAAGTTTTCAATCGAAAAACCATTTAAAACGGAAAGGAAGCGAGACCACGCAGCTTACACTCTTGGGGGAGTTTAAAATCATTATTTACGGTGATGAATCTCAGCGTTTAGTACTGAGTTCTGCTGCCAGAACGCCGAAAACTTAGATCGCGGTTTTGAGGGCTTAGAAGTCGACGGAGCGTAAAAACGCAATAGTATCTTTCATGTTGGAAATTATTCCAAGTTCATAGGAAGTATATCAATTTTTCGATTCAATCGATAGTTCTCGATATATTTTGATATAAAGGCATTTTGGGCTACATTTTTGGATATATCTGGCAACGCCGGCAAGGTATCTTGAAGTACTTTTTTTTGGGTGAAAGAACATCCCATAAGGACCATCTCTGCCGAAAATCAGCTAATGATTATTTTTTCCTGCTATTTGGTGGTATCCTTAAGGCGGCGAGACCCATTTTACGTAAAGAGGGGTTCCTAGGAGTCAACTTCAAAATATTGTGTAAACCACAGAAATACACGGATTTTAAAAAACTTTAAGCCATTATGTCCGTAAATAAACCTAGTTTTAGGGGAAAAAATTACATCAGCCATCTAGGTAGCCAGATCGGTAGAAATCAAGTTGCAAAACTTTGATTGCGCTTTTCTTCCAATTAAAAACTGCAAAGAATCCTTTTTTACATAAAACGCCGCATTCCAAACGAGTAGTCTACTCGTTTGGAATGCCATTCAAGATCCACCAGCAGATTTGGCAACATCGTCATTGAAAATTCACTCTTATGAATGGACGAAGAAATTGAGTCGACACCGGTCGATTGGATGCTACACTAGAGCAACTAGGATCTTTTCTATCTCTCTCATTTCCCCTTTGAATGTATAAGTCGGAAAAGGATAGAAAGAGGGGGTTTCATATCCTTGCATATCCTTGTCTAACATACGTGTTTCAATTGGGGGAAAGAGGGAGACGGAGAATGTATCGTTGCGCTACTGGGGTGCTCTGCAACACTTTACACGGTGTTTAACTTGCCATCTGTTCGTGTCGCTCAGGGTTGCCGCGAGTCGAGAAAATTCACCGGTGCTCATTGTTAATTGACGTCAATTGGAACTGACTTGGCAACTATGGCGTCGCGCCGCGTTTAACCACTGCGCAGTGCAGTTTGGACTCTTATGAAATGAAATGCTAGACTTGAACGCCCAGACCCGATCGGAAAATCGAAGAAACGAATCGATTAATTAGACTAATGAAGAATCGCCACTCGAATGAATCACGCTTTTTAGACAACATTGTTGCCGGTTTGAAATGAATTGAAGCGTAAAATCTGCGTAAAAAAAAAAAAAAAAAAAAAAAAAAAAAAAAAAAAAAAAAAAACAAGATAGAAACCAACTTGAACCTAACAGGTTCAAGTTTAACCCTTTTACGACCAGTTTAAGACGCTCGCTCAAATTAAGTGGCGGGTAGTTAAATATTCCTACACCGCCGTGCTGATTTTGCATACTTACTTTATTGAAGGCGCTCGATCACAGAAGCTAATATACTCGGGCGTGGTGGCGTGGTATTGAAAGGGTTAACTTGACAATGGTTTCATTTGTCTTGACCATTAAGAGCAGTGGCGGATCCACGAGGGGGACCACTGGGGCACGTGCCCCCCCCCCCCCAGAAGCCTCAAATTTCGCCTTTTTTCTGTAGAAAAGGCCCGAAATTGCTTCCACCAACGCTTCAAATTTCAAAATTTCACAGGCGTGCCCCTCCAGAAAAATTTTCTGGCTCCGCCACTGATTGGCAGATACAGGGGGTGGCGAAGGGGGCAATCGCCCCTCCGCCGCTCAGCCAAAAAAGTACGAAAAGAGGGAGGGGGAAAGCATGGGTGAAAAAAGGAGAAGGGGGTCACTGAGGGGCAAAAATCCCAAGTTCGCCCCCTCAGTTCGTGAGGGCTGGATCTACCACTGGTCTTGACTATCTACATACAGATACACTAGATACTGCAAACTGAAAGGGTGAAATATGATACAATTTTACATGCTGTCACGTCATACTTATTCTTAAATTGTTTTAAATTTCAGAGTTGGTTATCACGGAGGGTACGCTGGAGGTTACGCCGGAGGCTATCCCGTGCACGTGGGAGTTCAACAAACGGTCGAAGTTGCCAAGCCTGTCGCTGTGCCCATCTACAAGGCGGTCGCTGTTCCTGTACCCCACCCAGTACCAGTTCATGTGCCTCATCCAGTTCCAGTACATGTGCCACACCCCGTAGCTGTACATGTGCCTCAGCCAGTTCCTGTTCACGTCCCTGTCGAGGTCCCTGTTATTAAAACCGTTGCCTATCCAGTGGAGAAACCCGTGCCCTACGCAGTGCCCAAGCCATACCCAGTCACCGTAGAAAAGAAGGTTCCAGTCCTAGTCCCAAAACCATACCCTGTCCACGTGCCAATTTACAAGATCAAGCACATTTACCACGGACCAAAATGGGCGAAATGGTGAATAATAAGGTGAGCTCCTTGTCAGAGTGTTTTATCCAGTGGTATAGACGTGGACTCTGGCAACGTCTCATTTGGTCCGTTGAAACCCGTGTCAACGGTCGAACTTGTCCCCCGAACGGTCCCCCTTTTTCTCTCTTCTTTTTCACATTGTGTTGAAAAAGGATGGAGATAGGGGAGAACCCTGGTAGAGGTAGAAATACCACATGGGAACGTTCCCATGGGAATGGTTGAGGTGGTGACGTAAACGCATAGGCACATATGGATTGCAAGCAATTTTAAAGGCAGTGAATCTGAATTTTTGATTTAACTGAGCAAGAGGCTCAGACGAATTTAATCGCGACTCAAGGAAATATGTATAATTCTCCCGCACTGAGAACAGTTTCTGGTTACCAGAACAAGAATTCTTTACAGGATTTTCTAGGGATTTTGGTGCAGGAATAATTACAGAAGTTCCTGTTAAGAAAATATTCAACAGAAATCTTGTCAAGGTTATCGGAATTTCATTTCGGTGCGAGTTGTACAATTACTTTCAAGAGAAAGTATCCTAAAAGAAATTTATATTCTTTCTTTTCTCGCCCACTTTTAAAGAATTTTGAGTTTTTAAGGTATTTCAGAGGTAAACAGCATTAACACGTGAAAATATGCTTCGAAAAATCTTTAACGCTTTGGAAAATAACAGACAAATTTATAAAGAACAATTTCGTTGAGAGGAATTTCTTTTGCAAGTCATAATACCAATCAAGAGTTATGAGAGGATCATAAACATTGGCGGATCCAGCAATTTGACAATAGTGTATTCTTCCCATTTGATTGCCTGAGAAATAATCGATGAGTCACGAGGCTATGGCTTCTTTAAGAATCGATTGTTTACTATGCATTCAAATATAAAGAATGCGCGCAGTTGCCAGATTGCTGGATCCGCGGCCTGTGATCACAAATTATCAAAAGTCTCGAAAGTCACAAAGTGTCTCGAGAAATTTCTTTAAAAATGAATAATATTTTACCGTTACTTGTCAGCTAAAATCTTCATCGTTCTTTCCTTGCAGAAACTTGATGTAGAACTATCACAATGGTATTGTGATAAGAAGCACTCACAGCAGCTGAATTCAACTCAATCACTATCGATTGAGCTGCCGAATTGAAGACTGAGGAACAAACAATCATCATCACGTTAGACGCTAAGGAAAGTCCGCCGTCAAATGCCTCTAGGACCGATAGATTCGTCTGCAAGATGAAATAGTTCCATGGAATAATTTTATTTTCTCGAAAGAAAAAAATTGCGAGGCTGATAAAGATAATCAAAACTAGGAAAAATGTGTTCGGTGTAAATTTTTCTAATGTAAATAGGTTTTGAGTCATTTTAGTCAATGTGCTTCATGTCCAATGATGAGTCAAAAAAATGATCATCCGTCAGTGGACCCCAAAATTAAAAGCCAATGGGTCTGTTACGTACTTTTGCTATATCAATATAACTCATTGCTTCTAACGTGAAATTCGGCGAAAATAACGATGCGCACATTAAAAACTTTCAAAATCCACTCACTAATGGAATACCTTCCATTTCAAACAACCCGCGCTACACTAGACACTATATCACCGACTTATGATTGCATAGATGGAACCATCTCGTTTGTGTAAACATAAACAGAACTTACAAACATTGGTATGTTTCATTTAGATCCGTACATTTTTTATGTTATTTTGTAATCTTTGATAAACCGAAAAGACCAGACAGCAAATGCAGCTTATATTTCACGTATTAAAAAAGAAATTCCATCATTTTGTAGTTACGATGTTGTTTACTTATGCACGGTGGTTCTGTCTATGTAGTAGTATACCGGTGCAAATAATGTCTAGTGTAGCGCGGGCTGTTTGATATTGAAGTGATTTCCTGAGTTAATGAGTGGATTTTTAACGTTTTTAATGTGCGCATCATTATTTTCGCCAAATTTTACTTAAGAATCAAGAATCTATATTGCTGTAGCACGAGTATGCAACAGACCCATTGAGCTATCATACCAAAAACAAAAACTATTGATTAAAACCCCACAGATCCTCTGATGTGAGTTTCAAGTATCGAGATAACTAGTTCCAACTTCCAAGTAAGGAAAGAGAGGTAACTGATGGGTTTCTTTTCACACCTTTTGACCTATGCACTATGAGCTAGGATCATCGCTCATAAATTTTCTCAAAAAATATCAAGGTTTATTTTTTAAAAAAAAATAACTATTCGGGACTCAAACTCCAAAAACAACTTTTGTTTATATTTTTTAACTGTAAATATGATTTTGACTAATTTGTATACGATAATTATAGTGCGTCATCAAAAATCGCACCCTTTGCAGTGGCGGCTTGTGCAATGTGGCAACAATGATTTTCCTCCATTTGGTTCTATGTAAAACCACCGATTTGATAGTGAAGCAGGGCTTCACCAACGATCGATATTTTTGCATTCAGCCAAACGGAGAAATAGCAATGTTGCTGAACTGCACGAGCTGCTACTGTCCCTCTGAAAAAAAAGCATTCAAATGAAGCGAAAGTTTACGATCGCGCTAACGATAGCTTGTAACCAAAGTTACCTACCGAGTAAAATGAATTTTACAGATCTGTTACCAATTTTACTCTCATTAAGTTTTGTACATAGATATTATAGTTTGAATTGCCATTTTAGTCAAAACATTTTATTTTTTATTTTTAAGACGTTCAATCATTGTTCTGTTTTTGTTTTTCTTTTTTCCTGTACATCATTTTTAAAAGTGTGTTTATTTTTTTTTTTTTTTTAAATACAAAAATGAAAGTTAATGTTTCAATAAAGATGATGCTACAAACTTGAATTTCGTGATTTTTATTGATAATATTTAATATTAAAAATAAATATACTTAAATTTTGAGACTTATTTCATTAAGTAAAAATCAGAGAATGTAATGGGTAATACGTAATTATGCGTATACTAAATAATACGATTAATAATTAATCAGCTGGATGCTCGTTGAACAAATATGATAACATATAGGATGTAACTGAACTGCAAGTACAAACTTCTACCACGTATTTTTGAGGTCAAAATAATATCCCCCCCCTACTAACACGGGTCCGAAAATCCCCCCCCTCAAGTTTTAAAAAAATGAATGATAATTTTTTATTTGGAATGTGACCAGTATTTCAGTAAATTCAGTAATAAACTCACATAACTGCTATGACGGCAAGATCGTAATGGCAGTTCAACGCAGATCTCATGGGAGATTCCTGTCTAATTTGGCACCCTCTCTAAGGAAACGTAGAGGTATGTCTCAAAATATTAGATAGGAATCGCCCATGATACCTGATGCGTAGTTTCGCCATTACCTGATTCTGAGAGTGAATTTCGTGATTTTTTAGTGGACTCGTCGTCATTTTTACAGGTTTTTATGCAAGAATCAACTCATCAATCCCCTGTCGCAAAAGTTTGCCTGAGCCACATTGCTGTTGCTGCACAGTGTAGAAAAGTCAGCACTTGTACCCACGGTGAGCGGCATGGCAGGACGTATGCAACCCGCCACTCCGTTGCTTCTGACTTTTCAAGTAATCTTTGTCATGAAGCGATCAGCACTCTGGAAGCCAAAATCAAAGCCAAATGACGCAAATTCTCTTAACCCTAGAATGGTTGACTGCTGAGAATTTATCTAACATACCATAGCTGTGACATTATTCCGACAAAAATTAGCAATTTGAAAAACATTCACACATTACGCCGAAACGGTCTCATCGCTAAAAGAGTCAATAAATCGCTCGACCGCGCGTACAGTAGAGTAATGATAACTGCTGCGGAAATTTCAAGTTTCCCGATCGTGACCCTAGAAGTCGACACAACGTTGCTAAATTCTCTGAAGCAAAAAGGTGGATCCATGATTCAAACGCTTATTAACCCGTGTTTCTTGCGAAGGGGATGTGGCAATGATGAACTGGGCTAGTGTAAAATAAAGCCATGAACAACTGCGACACTGAAAAGCACTAAATTCGTTTGTAAACAAAGAGACAGGCGAGCAGAAAGATTATGACCGTCACGAAGTCATTAGATCCAAGACTGAGCAAACAAACTCACGTGAACATTTTTCTGCCGAAATATCTTCACGCATCGAGTTGATAAAACTGTTCAAACTATAGGCTTATTTCTGGAGAACAGAGCACAACAAACAATCGACCGTATTGGGCGAAACAGACTTTTTGGTAAGTGTACATTCAATCTCAACTTTGATCTAGAGTTTTAGAAGGATAAACCTGCAAAAGTAAAGAGGAGAAAACAAGCAAAATATACACGGAGAAAAACTCTCAAATAAAAATGGTCAGAATGATCAAGATACAAACTTTTGCTACAGCGTTATGGAAGGTCATTACATATACGTAAAATCACGAGACAATTACATTAAAAGCATCAACAAGTCTCAAATTTTACTCATTACGCATTTTAAGAGGAATCCAAGATGGCGCGATCAAATGAGTGGGTTACAAATAGGGGAAGTCTCATCTAATTACAGCTTCCTCTATGATAAATCACTTTCCTCAACATAGAAAATTGCTAAATAGATGGGATTTCCCATTATGACCCGCTCGCATTTGACTGCCATCTTGGAATTTTGTTAGAATTTAACGCTCGCTTTATTGAGGTTGTGAGTCAATCTTGGAACTTTCTGATGCTCTCAATGTTGTTTTCAAGTGATGCTACACCAAGTTGTACGCTCTACATACTATACAGCTATAGCAAAAGTTTGCAATTATGGGTAGAATTTTATCCCATAACTCTCCTGAAAACTTCCAGAATTTCGAGAGCTCTTCCCATTTTCAGTAGGACAATATTTCTCCCATGTAAATGCGAGCATATGGTTACATTCCCCGAAAACACTTAAGTACAGGACACTTTTGTACTTACATTGGACATTTCCATATTTTAACCGTAGAATTCACTATCGCAGGATTAGAGTTTCGATTCAGTAGCCAAAAGTTGCGTTCAAAATTACAGTTACTGGAACCTGAATTTTTTCGAAACCAGAGGACTCCGGACAACAATCGACACGATTTATCGATTTCCCACAACAGTATATTGCCACGATTATGGCGGTTCAGCCATCCGTATAATTATTATCAATGCAATGGAGGTGTTGCAAACTTTTGCAAAAGGCTTATTAATAGTTGATTAAGAGATACCTAGGTTACCCTATAAAAATGACTATGAGCGCAATAAAAAATCACGAAATCCGCTACCAATCTCATAAAATGCTTTCATAAGCGAGACCGTTTAGGCGGTGATGCTCTATTCTCACGAGGTGTTCTCGAGACCCCTCACAAGAAGAAGAAGAAGAAGAAGAAGAAGCATACAAGTACCATTCGATTTAGGCGGTAATCATTGCCATTACGGTCTCGCGTTTGAAAGCATTTTATGAGTGTAGGAGTGGATTTTTTGATTTTTTAGTGCGTTTTTCAAAATTTTTACAGGGTTTCACCCCATTTTCAACTGTAAATAAGCCTGTAGCAAAAGTTTGCAACAGCTCCATTGTATGAGATTGTTCATTTGTTGATTTAAATTGAACAAATGAGAGTTCCACCGCTATACCAGAATAAGAAAGTCACTCTACAATCTCTGATTTGCTGCAAATTTCAGAGATTGCAGGAATGCATAATTAATTGTATATTGTGTGCAAGGGTATACCAGAGAGTAAACAAAAGTCGCAATTGAATGGAAGGCCTGCGTGGTCAACGCAGATAAGGGATCGGAACGCGGGCTGGCCTCTCATTGGCTGTTGCGCGTGGTGCTAAAATGTCTTGGGGTGTAGGGAAATGAACACGGGGTTTTCGTTCCGGGGCGTTTATCTCGAAACCTGTGCAAAATCGTCTGCAAACAATTTATGCGAGTCGATTTAGCAGAATTTTCCGAACAAATTGATAGGTCATAAGTGCCACTTTATTGCAAATTCAAAAAGACGGTTTCAGTTGAAAAGTACGCACAATAGTGAGTTACTCAAACACTGCTCAAACACACGCCAAGCATGTAAACACACTATTGTGCGTACTTTTCAACTGAAACAGTCTTTTTGAATTTGCAATAAAGTGGCACTTATGACCTATCAATTTGTTCGGAAAATTCTGCTAAATCGACTCGCATTAATTGTTTACAGACGATTTTGCACAGGTTTCGAGATGAACGTCCCGGAACGAAAACCCCGTGTTAATTTCCCTATACCCTCAATCAGACATTTTTGCACCTTGCTTGCAGCCAATCAGAGGCCAGCCCGCGTTCCGATCCCTTATCTGCGTTGACCACGCAGGCCTTCCATTCAATTGCGACTCTTGTTTACTCTTTGGTGTATATTATACTATACACTGTGAAAAAATGGTTCAACGGTGAGAAATAATGTTGTCACACATGAGGAATTATTTGCGAATTATCAGAGCGACGTTGTTGAACTACAGATTACTGAACCGTGATGCGACCGATTCGTTCCAGTGAGGCATTGCAATAACCTCCAAACCTCCAAATAACTTATAGTTCGATCCTTCGCTCACGGTTGTCACTTGAACAATCAGACTCCGTATTTTCGGTTTTAATCACTGAGGCTGAGGCTTTCTATCTTTGTTTTGGTCCAAGAAATCAAAAATAGACTGCAGTTTGAGGCGGTAAACGTGACACGCAAATGTATTTTAGCTTAAACACACTTCCTGAAGGTTTTTTTCAAAAGGGCGAAGACCCGAAAATCATTGACACTATTTTGTAGATTTCAAGAGGTGCATGATTAACTACTAGTTTTTCCATTTAAATCTATTTCGAGAGGCTAAGTTTTAAACGAGCACGTTGTGGGGTCCCTTTTACGTTTGGGGTCGTTGTGGGGTCCCTTTTACGTTTGGGGTCGTTGTGGGGTCCCTTTTACGTTTGGGGTCGTTGTGGGGTCCCTTTCTAGACAATGCAAACTTTGGGGGCTCGCTTCTTGTACTCAAGGAGAGCCCTATGAGGCGATTAGTAAGCCTCAAAAATGTTGTGTGTCAGTTTTTAAGTAGATTCCATGAATCTATTAAGTAGATTCCATGAATCTACTTATTGCGGAGGGTGCGATGTTGGATTTTTCGGGAAATTTTATCAAATGAGCACGTTTCATGGTCCCCTGAGTGAGAAAATACCACTCGTTGAAAATTGTATATATATATATATATATATATATATATATATATATATATATATATATATTTATATGTATGTTTCAGCCAGTTTTACCGTTTTTATGTACCACGATCCTGTTCGTAATTTTTGGTTTTTGTTCTTGAAATTTTTCTCAACTATTCGTTGGGTTTATTTCTTGGATGAGTTCGAAGATGGTGTAAATCCGACAGTTAGTTTTCGCGTTATGGGCCGTGTTTGAGTCGTAAAATGTGTTTTTGAGGTTTATTTTTAGGAGTGTTTGTTTTGAGTATTTTTTTTGGGAAAATTTATGTTAGCCGTTTTGTTACGCAGCTTTTTTACTCGAGTCATTTTTTCGTTTTTTGTGTTGTAAGCGAGTTATAGCGATGTGTTTTTCGGGTTTTTTGGCAGTGTTTTTATATGAAGAAACTGTTTTTTTGTTTCAAAAATTTTAGTATTTATCGTTAAGGATGTTTTTAGTTCATATGCTCTTTGCCTTGAATTTTCCTTGTGTTTTACGTGTTTTACGAGCTATTTAGTTTCTTATGGGATTTTACAAGTGAAAGACAAGGATGGCGTATTGGTATAATTGCTCTTTCTTTGTTTTACACGTACACTGTTGCTTAGGTACGTTATTTATTTATTTTCTTGTTTTATCAGCTGCTCCTATTCAGATTTATTTCTCATTACCGTTACAAAGATTACACATTTTTCAATCTTTGTACTATAATCTTTTTCTCATGGTCATTTTTATTTAAATGTTGAACAGCTGATAAAAAAAAAAAGAAAATTGAATAATTCAAAGAAAATCATAACATAACCTATTTATTGAAATTTGTGAAAAACTTATATAACCTAGCTTTTATTTCTCACTTGCATTGTAAAGATTACACATTTCTCTGTTGGTAATATAATCTTTTTCACAATCATATTTGGATTTTGAGCAGCTGATAAAATAAAAAAGAAAAATTCAGAGAAAAATTCAGCGAAAATTATAACCTATATTTAAATTTGTGAAAAAATGATTTAACCAAGCATGGAATCTACTTCGTCTTACCGGCCTGCCGGGAGGCATTTTTCTACCTTAAGTACGCCTCTTTCTAATCGATCTATATATCCTGGGTCAAGCGTTTGAAAAAAAAAAAAAAAAAAAAAAAAAAAAATGTTAAAAAATTCAGCGGACGAAGTAAATAAGCGGCGGTTCGTGCAGTTTGGCAACAATGTTTTCCCTCCATTTGAATCTATGTAAAACAATCGATTGCAGGTGAAGCGCTGCATCACTATCGAATCGATTGTATTGCATTGAATCAAATGTAAGGAAAACATCATTGCCAAATTGCACGCTGGTCACTTGCGAAAAATGTAAACTAAATATCGAGGCTGCATCAATCATCCAACAATTGAGGATAAAAATTGCCGTCTGTATGGAGCGAGGGTGAGCGTGAGGAAGGGGAGTCCCGATTTTCATCATGTATATATTTGCTTTCCTGAAAACAGTGTTTAATTCATACATACATGAGCTGTAATCAATTTGCCAAATAAATTTGGCACTTGACTGAGTGCATGAGTTAACACAGAAATACATACCCAGCTTTTCCTATTTGAATAAATTTACATTTGATTCCAAGTTGGTCTCTAAATCTATACCTACATTGACCAGTGGCGCACCGAGAAATTTGCCTGGGGGGGGGGGGGTTGGTACGACTCAAACTCCGGGGGGTCTAGGGGTATGGAATACCCCTCAGAACAAGCCGGGGGTTCGCGGGCCCTCCCCCAGAATTTTTTTTTCAATTTTCTTTACCTTCAAATTGAATTTTACAGTACATGAAAGTACCGTAAGAAATTGGAATGCTGAAATATATTTTCGATTTTGCTGCATGATGAAATCTTTGCTCTCGACTCATAATTGGAGGGAGAAGAGTCAAATGAAATGTGGTTGAAGGAGCCATGGAATATTCACGAAGGGGGTCACCGAGCGAGGGGTTAGATTTTACCCCCCCCCCCCCCCCCCTCCATAGTGAATAACTCTTAAGCAGATGCGGATACTATGGAATTTGGAACCCCCTTCCTAGCTGATCACGATTTTTTTATTTCTCTTTCTTCTATTTGTGAAGGAACCACATCCTCTCTCTCTCTCTCTTTCTCTCTCTCTCTCTCTCTCTCTCTCTCTCTCCTTCCTTTTTTTTAAGGCTTTGGGAGGGGTGGTTAACCCTAAACCCCCCCTTCGGTGGGCCACTGACATTGACGCATTATCATGGTAAAACTGGTAAAAGATCGAAATGTTTAAAGATAGTCATCCATCGCCAATGAAATTTAATCGACATGACAACAATGCTGATGAGAGGTGATTCAAATATAATTGATGCAAGTAATTAAAATCTCTCTCTGGATAAAGCAGACAATTTGGAACGGGATAATTACTTTTCCCCTCCTCACATTTCACCCGCTTCCACAGGGTAAATAAATAAACTTATATGCACACACTTCAATGACTAAATATTTGCGCAGATGTCATCCGAGCGGTCCTACAAGATGTTAAAGTATCGATATTGTACCAAAAATTTATGATCGCGCTATCCTTTTCTCTCTCTCTTAAAACTTGAAAAATAAAATTCCATTTCTAGCACTGGTGATTTGTTTCCAAACGGAAATTTTCAGTTTCAGTGCGTAAATCAGTGACGAAGCATCATCATGAGGTGCTTGGCGGAGGGTGTCATTCCAACTCTAGGTTTTTTAATATTCAGAATATCCCTTGCGATGAGCGCTTCCTCAGAATCAAAGTCCTCCCAGAGTTCACATTCTTCCGAGAGCAATGGCGTCAGTTACTGTAAGTTGACTTCGAAAAAAAAAATACTTTACTCTTAAATGAATTTAAAATTTAAAGTGACTGCAAATACATTTCGTAACTATAAGTTTGCGATTTGACGTCACATACAGTTGTTCTATTCATTTAAACCCATGAAACCGCTCGATAGAGGATAAGTTTACTGCGCACCCAATAGATTAGAATATTTTTCATGGGTCTAATGCAGCTCTTGCAAATTTTTGCTGCAGGTGATTGAATAGTTGATTCTAGCATAAAAACTTGTGAAAATGACGATGAGTAGGTACTCTAAAAAATTACAAAATTCACTCTCAGAATCAGGCTTAATGGCATAGAGCTACAACAGTATCATGGGAGAATCTATCTACATACCTCAGTGTTTCTGTAGATCAAGTGAAAAATTAGACAGGAATCTCCCAATCTCCCATGATAAGTGCCAACGTAGCTACGCCATTACGATCTCCTTGCCGTATACAGCTGTTTTCTGAGTTTATTACTGAATTTTAGACTTTTTAGTGTGATTTTTGCTAGTTTTGACATCAGCTTTAAGTATTCATTTGCTTACAGCAAAAGTTTGCAAGAGCCCTTTTGAAAGAATAAAAAATGCAACGTTGCCAATGAGTCACAACAATTATAAAAGCTTAATTCTTACTGAGATTACGGAGACCACATAATGGGGCCCCACAATGCAATATTTTGCTAGTAGCGCTTATATCGTGGATTCTGGTGCAAATACCTCCAAAAATAACGTTCTGCACAAAAAAACTTCCGAAATCCACCCGCAAAACTCTATAAACGTCTTTATTTGCGTTAGCGTAATGGTGATGGTGTACGGCAGTAATAATGGGAGATTAATGGGAGAATGAAATATCGCTTTTCGATACAAGAATCGATTTGCGATATTTCAATTTTGTGTACTTTCAGCCTTATTTCGAAGTTGATTTTGAAGTTATTGACGTAGTGTTGCCAGATCAAAGGTAAAAAGCCGTATCGTCCCCATTTAAATCAATGTAAAGCGTACGGCTTTTTCGCCTCAATCTGGCAACACTGTATTGACGAGATATTTTCCCAAGACGTTCTTCACATAATTATCTAGTACAACTGACACTCAAAGGCAGCTCACGCAGTATGACACCAATGGTTTCTCCCCACTTAAACCTATGCAAAATAATCGATTCTTTGGTGAGGCGTTATGCCTCACCTAGAATCGATCCTTTTGCATTGGTTTAAATGGCGAAAGAGCGCTGTTGCCGGACTGCACAAGCCACTACTACTGACACTCCGTTTTCTTAAATATACTTACATTACTTTCCGCATGTAATTTGACATCAATCGAACGGTAGCGCTCTGGTGGAAGAAATTGGCACTAAACGCCGAAGAATCACCTAAAAAGTGGTAAGAGCTGGTAAAGAAGCTACCGCACATAATTTTCTCGGATTTTCAGTATAATATATCCGTGATGGTAAAAGTAGACGTTCTTGATAATGTTTAAAAAATTATTTGACGCTTAGTTTTGAGCTTGGATCAGAATGAGTATAGTTGCCGACTGCAGCACCCTAAGGACTGGCGTAGCGAGGAGGAGCTCAGCAGCCCACCCCGGGTAAATGTAGCCCGATTTTTTTACAAAAAAAAAAAAAAAAAATTGGAACGACATTCATCCTGTATGTTTGAAAAAAAAAAAAAAAACCTCATGTCATTACTTTGTGAAGGAGGGGAAAAATAAGAATAAAGTCCCTGGTAAAAATGACGACTATAACCGTTCCAAAAACGACTATAAACATAGTTGGCCAACTATGAATTATAGCTGGCCAACTATAGATTATAGTCGGCAACTATGTTTATAGTCGTTTTTGGAATAGTCGTATAGTCGTCATTTTTACCAGGGGTTCATCACTCCAAATTCAGAAGCGACGCCCAATTCATTGTCACTGATTCGAACAGAATGATTTTTCTACAATAATCTCCAGCGATAAGAATGAATTGACATGTCTGCTGTTATAATATTTTCTAGCGGGTTACCAAGATGAATGTAGCAAAGAATTAATGTGCTATTTCACAAATTGGGCAACATACAGGCCTCACGGTTGGGCATACACCATTGACAATCTGCAAGCAAATCTTTGCTCTTATTACATTTATGCTTTTGCATTACTTGATGGCAAAACCTATAAAATTGTACCCGCTGAACCGGATCTAGATATCAAAAAAGGTTAGTGTTCCGCGCTTATTTTACATTTCTATACACTAGAACTCGAGAAGAAATGATCAGTAAGAAAAATAGTGGTCCATGCGGTTCTATACAAAGTGAACTCCAATATGTTAACCAAAACAATACGTCATTCTTACCGAATACAGTAATTTCTACCGTCAGCAATATATTGCCGTATTTTACGGTATATTATCGCTTTTTACTGTAGATGCCATCGTTTCTGGTGAAATAAATATGTCAGCAAGGAATTTTCGTGAAAAGCTTATCCCTTCACTGCATGGGATTTTTTTTATTTTTCAGCCAAAACTGGATTTTTCGATTCACCAGGTGGTCACATATATGGGAAAAATAGCAAAAAAAATAATTAGACAGTTTTTCGGTGAAAATACTCATTTTTCCATTTTTGTCTCGGTTTTTACAAGCGCCACAACACAATAAGAAATGGCGGGAAAAGAAAAAACTTTTATTTTTAAAAATGTTCAAAAAAATAAGAATTTTTTACTTTAATTGGATTTTTCAAAGAGCAAATGCCAGAAGCTTAGTAAAAATAATGCAATTGGGGTTGAATTGGATACGGGGGCAAATTTTCCCCCAACCATGATTTCTTTTTTTTAATGCATTATAATGCATTATCTTATTTTCCGGCCTCACTTTTATTCTACTGGCATTTCATAATGAGAATTTCGCGGATCATGTCCTATATTTTTTTTTTTTCGCTCGCGAATCCAGATGTAAACATCCTATAGGTATCCCAACATGGCGGACGCGAAATGAATTTGCTTCAAAATCCGACAGAGTTTCCGTTCTGATTGTATTATTCTGTGGCAATACCGAGAAACTGTAATACCGTAAGACCGTAAAACCGCAAGACAGTGAAACCGTAAGACTGTAAAACGGTAAGACCTTAAAGCCGTAAGACCGTACGACGCGAAGCAATCGCTAGTCGAGTTCAAGTCGACAAGCGCTGACTAAAGCAATAGTAAGCATCAAAAACGACAAAATGGGTCCTCGACATTCATCATCCATCAGTGTTAATTTTACTAATTTTTAATGTTTTAGAATAGTTCTACGCCTACGATTTCACTTCATCATTGCTATCTGATGTATTTTGAGACGCTGATTTCAAAAATTCTATCAGTTTTCATTAGACTGACCTAGATTTTACGTAAATTCGAAATTACGTCTTCTTAGCAAAAAATTCGAAATTCTGGAAAAAGTATGAGTTTTGAGTAAAAACTAAGGCCGAATTTGAAATCAGCGGGTAAATATACATACAGAACCTCGCGGGAAGGGTGAGAAAGAGGTATCTTGTGATGAGAAAACCAGGTTTTACGTTCATACACTATGTAATTAAGGCGTAAAAATCCTAAAGCAATACCATTTTCTGTTCCGACATGAAAGTCAATTAGATTGCCCTAATCGATAACATTGTTTCCCACTTACAATTGCCTTGCGTAAAAAATCTTAAACAGGAGGAGCGAATCATGATTATGTTAAACAGGCGGGTTTCGGAAGTAAAGAGCTAACGTTTAATTTAGACAGTCTTACGTCATCCCTACACTGAAAAAAAGTGCCGAACATAACTCTTTAATTGTTAAATATTTGGACACCACATAAAAACTGTTCGCTTGACTATTTAAAATAGTTAATAAATAGTTAAATTAACACGGCACGGAGGACCAGGGGTACTTTGTTACGAGCAGACCTGTCGTTTTGGTGGGACTTGAATCGCTGACAAGGCGCAGGGCTCTCAAAACGTCCCCTCTGCTCTTCCGGGGCACCGCCAACGTAATTTTAAAGGGGAAAACAGACTTACGAGCAGACCGGTCGTTTTGGTGAGCTATGAATCGCTGACAAGGCACAGGGCTCTCAAAACGTCCCCTCTGCTCTTCCGGGGCACCGCCAATGTAATTTTAAATAGAAAAACAGACTTACGAGCAGACCCGTCGTTTTGGTGGGACTTGAATCGCTGTCAAGGCGCAGGGCTCTCAAAACGTCCCCTCTGCTCTTCCGGGGCACCGCCAACGTAATTTTAAATGGGAAAACAGACTTACGATCAGACATGTCGTTTTGGTGGGACTTGAATCGCTGACAAGGCGCAGGGCTCTCAAAACGTCCCCTCTGCTCTTCCGGGTCACCGCCAATGTAATTTTAAATGGGAAAACAGACTTACGAGCAGTCCTGCCGTTTCTGTGGGACCTGAATCGCTGACAAGGCGCAGGGCTCTCAAAACGTCCACTCTGCTCTTCCGGGGCACCACCAACGTAATTTTAAATGGGAAAACAGACTTACGAGCAGACAAGTCGTTTTGGTGGGACTTGAATCGCTGACAAGGCGCAGGGCTCTCAAAACGTCCCCTTTGCTCCTCCGGGGCACCGCCAATGTAATTTTAAATGGGAAAACAGACTTACGAGCAGTCCTGTCGTTTCTGTGGGACCTGAATCGCTGACAAGGCGCAGGGCTCTCAAAACGTCCCCTCTGCTCTTCCGGGGCACCGCCAATGTAATTTTAAATGGGAAAACAGACTTACGAGCAGACCTGTCGGTTTCGTGGGACTTGAATCGCTGACAAGGCGCAGGGCTCTCAAAACGTCCCTTTTGCTCTTCCGGGGCACCGCCAATGTAATGTTAAATGGGAAAACAGATTTACGAGCAGTCCTGTCGTTTTGGTGGGCTTTAAATCGCTGACAAGGCGCAAGGCTCTCAAAACGTCCCCTCTGCTCTTCCGGGGAACCGCCAACGTAATTTTAAATGGGAAAACAGACTTACGAGCAGACCTGTCGTTTTGGTGTGACTTGAATCGCTGACAAGGCGCAGGAATCTCAAAACGTCCCCTCTGCTCTTCCGGGGCACCGCCAATGTAATTCCAACTGGGAAAACAGACTTACGAGCAGACCTGTCGTTTCGGTGGTATTTTAAGCGCTAACAGGGGGCGGGGCTCTCAAAACGTCCCCTCTGCTCTTCCAGGGCACCGCCAACGAAATTTTAAATGGGGAAACAGACTTCCGAGCAGCCCTGTCGATTTGGTGGGCTTTGAATCGCTGACAAGGCGCAGGGCTCTCAAAACGGCCCCTCTACTCTTCCGGGGCACCGCCAATGTAATTTTAAATGGGAAAACAGACTTACGAGCAGCCCTGTCGTTTTGGTGGGCTTTGAATCGCTGACAAGGCGCAGGGCTCTTAAAACGTCTCCTCTGCTCTTCCGGGGCACCGCCATTGTAATTTTAAATGGGAAAACAAACTTACAACTGGTACTTTAACTATTTTAAATAGTCAAATGAATAGTGTTTAAGTTGTGACCACACTTTTAACTATAAAATGATTGAACTCAGCACTTTTGTTTTAGTGTAAATGTGAGTGCATCTTTGGATAGTCGCAAAATGAAGTTAGTGAAATTAATCAAGTCTTACTTATTTAGATTGTTGATTCACTTTATCAGGTTGCATATTTATACAGTAGTTGTTACTCACTTTGAGTTCTCATAACGCGTATCGGTGAATCCTTTGTTTAAGTATGTGTTGTTCGCTTATTTATTTATTTTATATTTTATTTTCGTAACATTCTTTTCTTTTTCGACAAGTCGCGGTCGCGATTCTACCACTCTAACCTGAAGATGAATCTACATAGAGATTCGAAATGATCATCGTTTGAAAAATATTATTCTACAAAAATCAGGACCGACAAACTAAAGTGAGTAACAAATACTGTATAAGTCTTTCTTAGTTGGAATGCAAGAAAATTACCGGTGCACTAAGAAGAGTGCGGGTATTTTAATATTTCTATACTCTGCGGTGGTTACTTTACCTCATAAATTGAAAACTCGTGATTAGGGGGAGGGGGGCGCAAATTGTTTGCTTTTTGGAGTGGATTTTACTGTCGGTGAGAAATTGAGTTTGTTTGAGGCAGTTTTTGTCACGGAAAAGTTAAAATACATACTAGCTTCCGATAACTTACAAAGGCAGAACTAAGTTTTCAAATAAAATAATCATATAATTTTTATTTTATCTTCTACCGAACTTGGAACAATTTGAAATCGAATCCCTAAACGACATTCTGTTCGAATTTCGCATGAAATATACACGGAAAAAAAACTACGGTGAAAATAACCATACGGATGCCTGATTTTGGAACCTGCTAGATGTTATGGTAATGTTAACCAGAAGTATATACTATGTTTTGACTATATACTAGGTGATGTCACCTGATTGCATGTCAAATTTACTGAAAGTATCGGTAAATGTACCATACTTCTGGTCAAGTTTACCATAACATCTAGCAGGTGCCAAAATCAGGTATCCGTATGGTTATTTTCTCTAATCTTTTTTTTCCGTGTAGTAAGATAAAGCTAATAATGGGATACTAAATTAAGTACATAAATAAAAAAGAATATGCTGAAGGTCCAATTCGGCGCGCTGCGCCAATCCAATTTTATGGGGGGGGATGGGGGTTGCCGTGCGGCATCGAGAAGTAAAGTTTTTAGGAAATACAATGATGGAGCGCAAAAATTTAAAAGGATTGAAAATAAAAATAGTGAAGGTTTTGTGTTTGATTTATGCTAGAGTATTACAAAAAATTTTGTAAAAATGTGAAGGCTGCCGGTAACAAACCGATTTTGGCTGTCGGTGGCTGGAATGATAGCAAAGGCACAAAATGGGAAGAACTTCTGAAGGATCCTAAGAAGCAAGATGTATTCATCAAATCCGCCGTCGAGATCCTCAGAGCTCATGGATTTATGGGGTTAGAGCTGGACTATGAGTATCCTGGCTGCCCGCAGGTAATTTAATTTAGAAATTGGGGCTCTTGCAGACTGTCCCTGCATGCAGTAGCGTACGCAGAAATTGTTCTTTCTTTCTCTTCTCCCGTTTGAATGTATGTGCTGGAAAAGGAAAGAAATAGGGGCTGAAGTCACGTTCTAGCCCCTGTCTCTGTCCTCTTCTAACACACGTGTTCTAATTGGGCAAGAGAGAGATACACAAATTCCTGCGTACGCTACTGCCTGCATGGGATTGAAGGGTTGATTCTCGCATAAAAACCTGTAAAAATGACGATGCGCACACACAAAAATCACGAAGTTCACTCCCAGAATCGGGCTTAATGGCGGAGAGACGCAGGTATCATGGGAGATTCCAATCTAATTTGGGATATTTTTCTGTGTTTCCGATAGGCCTGTGCGATGTCTCGTTCGGTCCGCATCGAAGTCACTTCGATGCCGATTTCCAACACCGGAACGATGTATCGAAACATCGAAAAATCGACAAATATCGGAAAATATCGAAACATCGATCGGTATCGAATCGTTAATTTACTTAAAAACATCGAAATGCATCGAAAAATCGATCTGCATGTAAGCATACATTTACATCAAAATACCAAAACATCAACAAAAAACTGTAATATTTCTTGATTTTTGTTTGAATGATCGATTGGAACAGTGGCCAACACGACCCTTTGGTCGGAAAAATCGATATGAATCGATTTTTCAATCTGGATCGAAGTTGTAATGTTTCGATGTGAATCGATGTTTCGATGTAAATCGATGTTTCGATGCATCTCATGAGACGTCGAACCGCATTCGATGTCCCTTAAACATCGAACAAGCGTCGATGTATCGAACATCGCACAGGCCTAGTTTCCGATGAGAAAGTGACAAATTAGACGGGAATCTCCCATTATACTTCCGTAGAACCGCCATTACGACCTTGCCGTTATAGCAGTTTTCTGAATTTAGCACTGAATTTTAGACTTCCCTTATGTGGTTTTCGTGATTTTCAATGGTTTTAATATCAGATTGGACTATTCATTTTCTCACAGCAAAAGTTTGCAAGAGCCCCATAATTACATCAGTATCGATATTACAGAGAAAATCGATGGAGTGTCCATTTTTACTTCAAGTAAGTTTGAGAAAGAAGAAGAATATAGACATTATTAAGAAAACTGGTTTCACTGAAGAAGTGGAAGAAGGAATCTCATCAAAAATTGAAATAGGCTTACCATCTAGATGAACGCCGAGGAGAGGAAGGTCGTTTTTGCCAAAATGATGGAACACCCACAACCTTTCACTAAATTCAAGAGGAATTTCAAGAACACAGCATGATATTACCTTTTAGCAGGGTCGAGCTAATATCATAGCTTTTCACAGAGATTTTAAAAGGCACCAAAGCAAGAAAAATGCAAAATCTGACATTTATAAGTTATACCTAATGTTTATTTCATGAAGAGGTCTGTAGCAGTAATTTGCAGAGTTTCAACATAATAAATGAAAGATCAGAAGTTTCAATCGGAATTATTTTGATGAACAATCTACGAAATCGTAAAAAGTTTTCCGCGAAAAATGTTTTCTTAAAAAAAAGAAAAGAAAAAAGAAAAAAGAAAACTCTTGCAGAATTATTACAGCTGTCATTTTAATGGGTAATCTTACGTGAACTTTTCTCTCTGAAAAGTGGGGGGGGAGTAAATTATTATTCAAGAAAGATCCTTTCATGCACTGAGGGCGAGCTGTCGAACAAACTGTGACATGAGAGAGGTAGAGAGGTTGGAAGTAGGATTGGAACTCAAGTCGTCGAAAGTATCGCCTGCATTTGAAAGTGCGACAGTGAGTTAATCACTGCAAGCGTTATTGCATACGTTTAGGTTTGCAGGAGTTTTGTGGACGATTGTAAAGAAACACTTTCGTAATGTGTTCGATCTGGCGTCTGCAATTATTACACTGATGATTTTAGTAACTTATATGACATGTTGCTTAAAACGAGTGAGCAGGGGGATTTCATTTCTGAAATGAAATAGCTTTTGTTCATTAATTAACATTCATTTTCTTCAGCTATTGTCTTTAGACTGGTTAGAGAGGTAGATCAAATTGGTTACGGCTAAATTGACAGAATTGCGAGAACACTGATTATTAATCTAAAGAATGCATTTTGTGAATAAAGAAAAAAGTCTATCGAATAAAATGAGTGTAGACTTTTCTACTGGGAAAATTTTTTGGAAAAAAGGAAAATAAATTAGCATTATGCTTAAAAATAGTGGCAGATCCAGGGGGGCCTGGAAGCCTCAAATTTTGCCTTTTTTCAACAATAAATAGCCCCAAATTGCTTCCTGCAACGATCCAAATTTCAAAGGCGCCCCCCCCAGAAAAAAGTGCTGGGTCCGCCACCGCTTAAAACAATAAAAAAATGGACTTGGTTAAATTAGACGTGACGAAAACAATGCGGTTCTAATAAAGATAGTAGCCTAGTTTATGCGAGGCTTCTCAACCCGGGTTGAGCCTGACCCGAGTTGAAATCTCTCACGTGAACTAGACTGTTGTTATACGGAAACGCTAACCTCTCATCAATGCTGGCAAGTTTTGAACGTTCGATGATTCGACGGGGTGTTAGTATAGCACAAGTGAGTGGCTCTGCAGACATTTGCGCTACCAAAACAAACATAAACTTTAAAAATTTTCTCTCAAAAATCTTAGAAAATTTTGTTAGTTTGCCTCAATTTTGAGCGCTGACATCGAATTTGATAGCTTTCGGAGCGAATTTTCATTAATTCCTCTTGAATCTAGCTTTCCTAGAACATAACCTCAAATTCATCAAAACACTGAGTTTTTCGGAAAAATTCACTTCTAAAGAGGAAAAGTGAATGGAAATAACTTTTAGAGGGCTTACAAAATGTTTTTCAGAGCGTACGGTTGCAATTCCGCACTTTTAGTGAAGCTTATGAGACCTTTTATCTTGTTCAACGAATAGTAGAGGTAGTTTCAGAAGTGTAGGCGGACCTAGACCGATAATCTTTGGAATTTGTCTGCATTATTTCTGATATTACTCCATGAAAATGAATAAAAATGAAATTGAGTGTTCACTTTTCAATGAGGGAAACTTTAAATACAAAAGAATAAAGTCAGGAGCAAATTCGGTTTTGATTTGAAGGAATGAAAGTTGAAAATTCGACAAAGATTATGGTTTTGGTCCGCCTACACTTCTGAAACTACCTCTAGCACAGAATACTCTAATCAGAACGGAAACTCCTATAAGAGCCAATGGAAACAAGATTTGGAATTTACTGGCACAAACTGGCAACTGTGCCTAGTCACTTCTCAAGATGGCGGACATGCTTTTTCAGGCTATACAACCAATCACAACTCGGCCAGTTGCCGAAGATCTGCCGAAGATTGCCGAAGATACTCACTTTCGAACATGGCGGCCCGAAGTAAAGAATGTTTCAAAATGAATTAGAGTTTCCGTTCTGATTAGGGTATTCTGTGCCTCTAGCGCTCAAAGCCTTTGGTAGCGCAAATGTCTGCAGAACGTAAAATCCTTAGTAGCACGGTTCCCGCGATCCATGTCACATGCGTAATTTTGAGGAAAAAATTAATTAAAATGTCTGCCTTGAAAGGAATAATTTAATTTGATTCCAAAATTTTCTTTTGATTTATTTTGATAGGGTGAATTTATAGATCCAAAATCGAAGAAACGATTCACGAGCTTTGTAAAAAGGATAGATGAAGTATTTAAGGATGAGGATTTAGCAATAGCAATCGCTATACCGGCCGATAGCAAGAAGCTTACATACTGTAAGTATCACCATTCACCATTCACTTTTTCCGAACGTAAACCACTCAACAAATTAAAGAATGCCAATCGGCTCCTTAGAATTTGGTTCAGGTAAGCAACCTGCGTTACATATCACAATGAATTCAAGCATTACTGGTGGCCTACCTGAGACGAAATCCAAGGAGTCGACTGACATTCTTACATTCGCCGACTGTAAGCACTATAAACCAGCGCAGACAAATATGCAAGGGGCAAGGTATGCAATACGCAAAACACACACCTGTTGAATCATGTTCTTTAGTATATCGCGCGTTACGAATGGGTC
Source organism: Trialeurodes vaporariorum (assembly GCA_011764245.1). NCBI lineage: Eukaryota > Metazoa > Arthropoda > Insecta > Hemiptera > Aleyrodidae > Trialeurodes > Trialeurodes vaporariorum. The sequence continues at coordinate 90,310,589 of VMOF01000111.1, read as the reverse complement.
TGTTGCATACTTTTGCTACAACAATATAGAACCTTGATTCTTATGTAAAATTCGGCGAAAATAACGATGCGCACATTGAAAACGTTCAAAAACCACTCATTAGCTCAGGAAATCACTTCAATTTCAAACAGCCCGCGTTACACTATAGACACTATTTGCACCGGTATACTACTACATTGACGGAACCACCGTGCATAAGTAAACAAAATCGTAACTACAATATGATGGAATTCCCTTCTAAATATACACGAACTATTGGCTGCATTTGCTGTCTGGTCTTTTCGGTTTATCAAAGATTACAAAATAATATAAGAAATGTACGCATCTAAACGAAACATTCCAATGTTTGTAAGTTCTGTTCATGTTTACATAAACGAGATGGTTCCATCTATGAAGTTATAAGTCGGTGTTATAGTGTCTAGTGTAGCGCGGGTTGTTTGAAATGGAAGGTATATTTTCTGAGTTAATGAGTGGATTTTCAAAGTTTTTAATGTGCGCATTGTTATTTTCGCCAAATTTTACGTTCGAAACAATGTGTCATATTGATGTAGCAAAAGTACGCAACATACCCATTACATGCCAAGCCCCAGGATCTTTTCCATTCACGTAAACACACGTTTACTTCCTTAAAGGATTCTACAGACGATCAAATTAGATTCTCAAAGCTCCAAAGAAGGCATTCGATGAACGGAGAGCAACGTGCATAGTTTTTTAATATATGTGAATTATCGGACATTTGACGTGAAAACATAAGAAACCATTAAATGCGTGTTCCTACTGCACTCTCAATCTTTTCTTTCGAAATCAATGTCAAATTGAAAACCATTTGTTGCAAGTGATCAAGTCTGAGGTACTAACATACATAACAACAAAACTACAGAAAGAACTCTTCGATTTGATACTTGCTCCCTTCTAATCGTGGGTAGTAATTTGCCGATTTCAATGTCAGGTTATGAGCTCAAGGAGTTGGACAAGAACATAGACTGGTTCAACGTAATGGGCTACGATTATCATGGCACGGATGAAGGCAAAACCTACTTGCATGCACCTTTCAAAGCCCAACCAAGTGCTCCAGAGACACTTAACGTTGTAAGTAGTGAAAACTTTATTCTCGGTTGCAGTGGCGGTCCGTGGGTCAAAAAGTGAGGGGGCTTGAAAAGTAAAAAAAAAAAATCGGCAAAAATCGATGATTTCCCCCCCCCTTTTTTTGGTGTGTGTGTGTGCTTATTTTTACCTTTTTTAATTCTTCGTGACTACGGCAACGCGAAAAAAAGGAAAGATGACGAAGAAAACATATGTTTTCCCCTTTCTTCATTCGTTTTCCTTTTTTTTTCATTCTCTTTCTCTTCTCTTCTTTTTTCTTTTTTCTTACTTTTTTTCTTTTTTCTCTTTTTTTCTTCCTTCCCTTCTTTCTCTCGCTTTTTCCAAACCCCCTTTCCAAAAAAGTATGGGGGGAGGAGGGCTTGAGCCCCCAAAGCCCCCCCCTCCACGGACCGCCACTGCTCGGTTGAAAATCTAAAAATATAGTGTGGCATGAAAGAGGGCGTTCTGTCCGCCATTCTAAGCTGCATTATACATTCAAGATTTAAATGTTTCAATTCAATATTTCCCCAAAATACGCATTACGACACGAGCAATGGAGTCTCGGGAAGAAAATCCTGGATTCCAGGTCACCCTAACTCTGTGGCGGCTCGTGATATTTGGCAACCATGCAAGTTTTCCATTTAAACGTAGGTAAAATAATCGATTCTTGCGGAGGCTGACAGCCTCCGCAAGAATCGATTGTTTTACATTGGTTAAATAGGAGGAGGACACGGTTGCCAAATTTCACGAGCCGCCACTGCCCTAACTCTAATCTGACTCACATGGCCAACGCAGAGAGAGCGCCTCTAAATTGTAAGTAATGTATTTGTATTGTATGCTGCGAAAAGAGAATAAAGAAGCTTGCCATACTACAATGGCACGCTTAAAAAACTTACCAGAAGTAGACAAAATGAAACTGAAGCGCAAGTAATTGTATTGTGTGAAAAGAGTCTGTGTTTCGATTAGCATTTATTTTTTCAAAGCACGTTTTCCAGATTCATACTTTCAGATTAATTTTGTTTGCGCTGCTAATTCCAAAATTTTAATCTCGAAATTTTTGATCAGTTGGGCATTTTGATAAATATATTTCAGGAATACACAATCGACTTCATATTGGAGCAAGGCGTTGATCCGATGAATGTAATTCTGGGAATACCATTGTACGGCAAAGGTAACACTTTGGCCGACCCAACCAAGCACACTATCAACAGCCCAACAACTGGACCTTCGTTGGAAGGAAAAATGACTAAAGCAAAAGGAACTTTGGCTTTCTTTGAGGTTTGTAGGTTTCTATGTAAGTGTTCAGAGCTGACTTGAAAGGAGAGGGATAAGCTTTGCAAAGCTGTAGAGTAGAGAGATTGAATAACGCGTCAAAAAACTCCGGGAAACCATTATGATGACAATATGCATTACATCGTCCCTCAAGGGAAAGGCAGGGTGTAGGTAGGGTTTCTTTGTTATGTAGGCCTCCTTTGCGACATAACTGTCCGCGAAAAGCACCAAGCATCAGTGTTCTTCTTCTCTAAATTTTAATGGATTTCAATGATTTTTCTCATTAATTTCATTTAAATTGTGCACCTCAACGGCATTGGGGACGCTGATCTAAAACATGATATCATTTTCTATTTAGCTCGTCCCGATTTTACGCATATTCTACTTTTTTGAATTTTTTGCCATAAAGTTAGAATTGTGGAAAAAGAAGGATATTTCGATCAAAACGAAGGCCAAATTTGAACTCGGCAGTTCAATATACTTCGGAACAGGGGCTTAACCCTCTAGGGACCAGGTTAGTTCAAAAGAACGCCCCTCTTCCGTTTATGTAGGGAAAGGTAGTTAACTGTTCGTACTCGGGGGAGTTGGAATTGCGTATACGATACATTGAAGGCACCCGAAGACACCTCATCTTGTAATTGTTTTCATGAATGAGTCGCGTTTATCCGGAATGAAGACTGAAACCATATGCATTAGTTTCGCGGAGAAGAACGAGTAAACTCGGGCTTGGTCCTTAAAGGGTTAACACCCAAATATGGGTCTAATCAATAGAAAAAAAACCTATTTTTGTAGCTGGGGATCTTTAGCGTACCTTTTGTTTGTTGCTCACTCGGGGCAGACATCAATGTCGTTAAAGCGTAAAAATAATCTCTTTTCACTTGTTACAAAACATTTTTTTTTTTTTTTTTTTTTTTTTTTTTTTTTTTTAACAGTGTTTTACAACCGTACAGTTGGCGATATACAAATGCAGCCCTGTGAAAATCAAGTCAGTTTATCAAGAGAAAAATTGGAGTCTTCGGAGCGTAGCTGAAAATTATGTGTAAAGTTAGATCCTTCCTTTGAAAAATAGAACAGTAATAACTTGAAGAGCTGATATTTAGAATAACATGACTCAGTGGCGCACCGAAGGTGGTGGTTTTAGGGTCAACCCCCCCCCCCCCCCCCCCAAGCATCAAGATTTTGCTCTAAAAAAGGTCATCTTCGGCCAAAATTGCTTACAAAATCCCCCCTAAGGCCTCAGAAAATGAAAAATTTGCGGTGAAACCCCCACCAAACTAAAGTTCTCGGTGCGCCACTGAATGACTACATACCTTTCTGCGACATTTTCCCTGCGGTTATTTAATCTAATTTTTGAACAAGCGAACAAAATAAAAACCAATGAAACTCAGGGGGAATGCTCCAGCTTAGCACCAAGAGCGAGAGTCCCCCCCCCTTTAAAATTCAACTTCTCGTCATATTTATCCGCCACATAAACAAGTCTGACATTCTTCTCTGAACATTGTCACGCTCTATTCATATTGATAGATTTTCAGTAGCAGTTCCTCTATTTACCCTTTCCACTTATCCTAGATAAGGCCTTACATCTAACGAAAACAAGTTAGAAAGAGGATTCACGTTGAGTCCTAGTTCATAGACGCATCGCTAATCAACTGCCGAAAATTTTACTGACTCTCAATTTTCCAATTTATCTTAACAGTTGAAAATTCAAGGATATTCACGAGAGTCAATATCATTCACAACTCACAGGGATAATGCAATTACACAGAATTAGTGAACTTGCACCCAAGCAGTAACATTTTCGAGACAGCTTATAAATTACCGCGCCTTTAATTTAACTTCACTCCTCAATTTTAAGCAAATCACTTGTAACTCGTAACTGCTCCTCATAAAGAGAAAAGATCTCTCTAACAGATTTGTATCTTGTCCTTTTTCTACACTCTTTTTTGGGAGTACTCATAATGAGTAAAAATTAAACAAGAAAGTCTTCAGAGAGCCCTGAAGTTCCTGGGTTCCAGACTGCAGGTGGTTTCAACTGAAGATACTGCCCAAAAACAAACTATAAAAGGTCAAAAGAGCCGCGTGCAACCGAACGTTTGGCCCTTCATTTTTCTGTCCGTTATTGAAGATTGTTGGGGGTAAAGTGTATAGATTAACGATTCTCTTGCAAAGACATCATTGAGACTTTAGAAGGACCGACACTTTCACGGATACCAGGCTCCGATCCGATAGTGGTATCCTGTGGCGTCGCGTGCCATCTGGCAACAATGCAACTGCTCCATATAAACTCATTAAATATATCGAATTTTCCTTGTGCAATGTGCAACTCCTGAATTCGATATTTTACAGGAGTTTAAATGGATATAATACATTGTTGCCAAATTGCACGCGACGCCAGGTGGTATAGATGCTCTGGGCTTACTAGTACTGTGTAGGTATAAGTGTGTAGAGTTAAAATTGTGGACTTTGAATAATGCCCGGTGTTACGAACCTTGGTTTGTCCAAACCAATAGTTTCACTCAACCACAAGGCAATCCTCTTAGGCAGCCAAACTCATAATTAAAGGATGCGAACAAAGGAGGCTCAACCCCTAACCAGTCAACCAGAGGATAGCAAGAGGTCGTAAAACGCCACCCCTCGTATACCTGAGGTTAGATCTCTAACCACAGCCAAACTATCACCTAACCAGAGGCCGTAATACCGGGCCTAAACCTTGTTACTCAGTGGCGTAGCGTGCAATTAGGAAACGTTGCATTTTGTCAATTTAAATCCATGTAAAAGGTCGAGGTCGAATGCAAAGGTGTTTACCGAGCACCTAGTACTTCGATCTTTTTCGTGAGTTCAAATGAGCGAATTGCAACGTTGTCAAATGCTCACGCTACGCTGCGCCACTGGCGTTACTGCGCATGCAGTCTGTAGTCATTGTAGGCAGGAGTTCGGCGGTTGAGGAGGAGTGCACGATTTGCTTCTGGTATCCTCTCCAGTTTGAAGGCGTTCTGCGTCTCTGCATGTAAGACTGTAAGAGCTACGAATCGAGCAACGTTTTTGAGCTGCGCTGCGGTGGGTATTGCCGACCCATCAGCGTTCGCGTAATTTATAAATGCGCTCGCTGAGAGCCCCTTTGTAGGTAGAATGGTGCAAACCCCTGTCGTATGAAGAACAACCATGAAAAAAAGCCACGTTGCATTAGTTCCGAGAGTCTCGTCAGTGTTGCCAGATAGTGGCGATAAATCGTCACATCCTCCATGTATTTAAATGGAGGATGTGACGATTTATCGCCACTATCTGGCAACACTGAGTCTCGTTCCAATTTTTTTAATACATACCTCAAGATGATGAGTTCAGAAAAATAGGTGAAAGAAGACTGATTGCAGGTATATATTCGTTTTATGGAACTGATTCAAAATAATGGAGTGAGTAAGGTAAAAAAAAAAAAAAAAAATGTTGATAGACGTATTGAACAAACGCGGACTATACGCAGTTTGAACTGTAAGATGAAACTAATGATTTCAGATCTGTTTGAGGAAGAAAAACGGATGGAAAGTCGAGACGAAATATCAACAAAAATACTACGGACGGTGGATTTACAAAGATGACCAATGGATTGGTTACGATGACAAACCTGAACTTCGGCGAAAAGTAAGCTAAACGCCTACACGAACACACAGTACTATCGACGAATCAAAGATTGCCGCGAGATTCTCACGAGCTAAATTTCGCCTTCAAGGTTCTGGTTCGGCCACTCTTCATACTCCTTACACCTTGCAGGTGAGAGGTCAGTGCGGGTGGGGCGCCAAATCCGTTGCAGATCAGTCCCCCACTCACACCCATAACTGAAAAAGTGTGAAAATCTCGCGACAATCTTTAATTCGTCGATAGTACATAGGGTGTCCCTGTCCCAACAGTTGTGATAACTGCGATAAAAACACGAACCACGTATAGATGTCTAGGATAGTCCAAATTGGTCATCCTCCAAATTCAACTATTTTCTCAAAAATTGAATTATTTTTAAAGATTTGATGTCAGAGCATTTTACATTCAAAATGGTCACTTAGAGTTTATTCATAAAAAAAAGGACAAACTTGGATATTTTTAGTAGAAAATTGTACATAGATACATCAGGAGACAGCCAAGCTATATTTATGAATACATGATTTGATATCCTAATGGTAAACTTTAGTGCGAAGGACTAGTTTACGTGGACCAGATACCGCCAACACCAAGGTACTTACAGTTACCGAACACATGGTTTTTGACATCGTTAAGGTATACTTTGGTGCGAATGTGTGGACCGGTTTATTCTGAACATTGCTCAATTAATAAAGTCCCTTCTTTTCTGACATTGAACTCATTACCATATGAGCAATTACAGATGGTCCCATTCTTTAAACGTCTACAGACAAACAAATTTAATAATTAGATAGCCGATTAATTAAAAATAATGTCAATCGACCCCTTTGATTTTGGTGCAGGTATAGGTCAGTTGCACTGTCAACATAATCGACTTTTAACGCTTGTTTCCTATAGATTATGCCGAGAAAATAACAATGAGTTTTGTTCCATCGAAATCCGTTCAGAAATAAGCGAGATATATATCCATTTGAAGATTATTATTGCGTATTATCCATTATTGCGTCATTTCGTCGTTTTTCGCCATTGTCCGCCGCCCGTGTATCTTTCCTCTAAGCGCGCAGTGATGCAAGAATGAGTCATTTTAAAAAGAACAACGATTGCCAAAGAAATTTCAAACTATTTAACTTTAAAATCCGTCAATTGACAGTGAATAAATGATAATAAACAATAATAAAACACACCATGATAACACTATAGCCACGGACACAGCAACAACTACGAACATAAATAATGAAATGAAATACGGCGGCGAGCTTTCGTTAGCAAAGTGGTTGGCAGCACTGCACAGGTCGGCGTAGCTATAGTGCAAACGTGCAAGTCGGTCCAAACTTGACGACGAAATGACGCAATAATGTCGTCATTTTCAAATGGATATATCTCGCTTTTTTCTGAACGGATTTCGATGGAACAAAACTCTTTGTTATTTTCTCGGCATGATCTGCAAGATTCAAGCCCCAAAAGTCGATTCTGTTGACAGTGCAACTGACCTATAGGCTACCCTCAATACTTATCATGATGAATTGAAGCATTTATTACAAGATTGCCAACCTGAGTAAAAATTGAAGGAGTTGACATGATTCAATAGGGCAGTTGCAAGGGTAAATACATGTTGGTGTTTTTTAAGCAAGCAAATCATGATGAAAGTATAGAGGTGGAGGTCGATCACCGATTCTTGTACCTTGATGACGCAATAATTTCACGAACGACCAATAAACGTTCAAGGTACGACCCCCACCACTCGGTACATAGCACGGTACTGTGTACCTTGATGACGCGAAACATGGCGACCAAAAGTGATCGGCCTCCACCTCTATGATTACATCATGCAAGCAAAAGAAAATGTAGTTGATTAGTTGAAATCAAGGTTGCATTTAGTTTCTATAACCAAGTTTCATAGTTCCACCTTCTGGGTATGCAATTTTGGTCCAAAAATACATTGTTTTAGGTGGGAATTCCGCGTTAGGACGCGACTTGACAACTCACCCGATTTTTTGTAAATTTACTGGAGTGTATCGCTGGAAGCGGGACACTTACGAAAAAACCAAATGCACCTTTGTTCTCAGCTCATGAAGTATTGGCTGCATATCATCTTCGCACATTTCATTTTCGCACACTTTTTTAGATTTTCATTTTCGCACATTTCATCTTCGCACACTGCACAATTTGGCAACGTATTATTTGTTCTCGTTTGTTGTGTTTTTAAAATGTTGTCTCTGATTATGAGATGAGCTGATTTCTGAGCGCATATTATTATAAATTAGATGACAACACCGAAGAAGGTCGTATAAAACTTTGGCTTAAATCATTCTTCTCACTTTCTTACCTGTATCCTGCCGATGTGGAACCTGCATTCCAAGAATTGAAGTCTGTAGCGCCACCTCATTTAGATTGCATCAAATTTGCAAACTATGTTGAAAAAAATTACATAATGTCCACTTCAAAGTACCCTCCTACATTATGGGCTTGCCCTTTGACTCATGCACAATTTACCACGACAAATGGGGTTGGAAGTTTTAATAGTAAACTTCAATCCGAATTCTACTATCCCCATCCAAATATCCACCAAGTCGTGCAATCTTTTTCAGATAATCAATGCATCATTCCTCTGAAAATTGAGGATGAAGACGTTTAAAATGGTGAGTACTGTATTTAATTTCTTATTTATGTTGCATTGTTGCCATTTTGTGTAGGGATAATAGCAGGGCTTTTTGAAGTGTGCGAAGATGGAATCCGACTTCTGTGCGAAAATGAAGTCACAAGCAAAAAGTGTGCGAAAATGAAATGCTGCCGAAGTATTTTCATTTTCTTTATTGAAAAACACACATCCTTGAAAACTGCCGACTGAGCATCGATAGAGTTTTTGAATCTGCTGTCTGGTTTCAGGTTGCGCTGATTGAGAACCGAGGACTTGGCGGAGGAATGATTTGGGCTCTAGACTTCGACGATTTCCGAGACAGATGCAAACGGGGCGTTTCACCTCTAGTTACCTATTTGTCGAACGAACTCCTGGGTAATTGTCGGATGAATGAAATGTCATCCGAGGAGGCCACCGTTAACGTTGCATAGTCGAAAAAATAATCATCATGAAAGAAATGATGGATAATCACTTGTCACTGGCGCAACCAGGATATCTTCCATCTCTCTCATTTTCCATTTGAATGTATGAGTAGGAAAAGGACAGAAGGAGGGGGTTTTATCCCCTTGTCCATCCTTGTCTAACATACGTTTCTTAATGGAGAAAAGAGAGGGATGAAGAAACTCTCGGTGCGCTACTGTCACTTGTTATTTAAATACTTTGCATTTTCCGTCAATCCATACTCAATCCTTTGACTTAATGAAGAGATAAGCTTTGTTGAATAGAAAGGGATACGTGCGAGTGTATCTCTTTCCTACAAAATACCACTGTGCAACTACATGAATAAACATAACTTTCTAGTCTCCACAAATCCATGCATACTTAAGAAATGTTTGACGCAACAAATCAGAATCTAAGATACAAATAAGTCAAGTGTTTGTCAAAGCAAAAAATCATTATTGAAGAATATGATTTCAGACGAACATTGACTAACACATTAAATACTCTTTATAACAATTAGACTCATTTATACACGGAAAAAAAAACTACGGTGAAAATAACCATACGGATACCTGATTTTGGCACCTGCTAGATGTTATGGTAATGTTAACCAGAAGTATACTACGTTTTGACTAGGTACTAGGTGATGTTACCTGATTGTATGTCGAATTTACTCAAAATATCGGTAAATGTACCATACTTCTGGTCAAGTTTACCATAACATCTAGCAGGTGCCAAAATCAGGTATCCGTATGGTTATTTTCACTAATCTTTTTTTTCCGTGTATACTAAAGGGACCTGCTCGACTTAGGACTTTGCTATTTTCACTTGACTTAAATATTATTTTAAAATTAGCCCTAGTGCGAAGCATTTTTAGAAACTTCCAGGTGCTTAGCCTCTTATACGTTAAGTCTTATTCCTGAAAATATCCAGCAATTTTATTTCTGAGAGTATTTTTAAGGGAATTAAAAAGTCACGATTAAATAGCAACGTCGGAAGACTAGTAGGTACATCTGTTCAGTATAAATGTGTCCAATTGAGGTAAAAATAACGAAATTTTAAAAATAGATATACCCGAATTTCTCCCAGTGATTCCGACAAATCAAATAGCACTACCACAAAATTCAAATAGACATATTTAGGCTTTAAATTGCATTCGAAACTTCCAACTTGCAAGCAAACGAACTATTTCCGGCAGATTATATAAAGGATGCATCTGAGTTATTTCCTCAATTATTTATTCATTTACGCACGACGGTTTTGTTAAAATGGTTGTCAAAAACTGTGCTTTTTCGGGAATTATTGTGTTGTAATCGATGTCTACTTTCATTTAACCTTGATTTAACTAAGTAGATATAACTAATTACAGTATGGCTCCGCGACAATATGCAAAAACAATCTATTCGAGAGGATCACATTTTTCGAACAGCTCCACTGAATATGGTTTTCACCCGAAAACCGACTGTTTATATGAATTAATAAATGAATCATCGAAAGTGATTAAAGGACGCAAAAACATGTAAAACATGTTTTTTTGAGGGGGGGGAGACTAATAAAATGGGATTATTTAACGGTTCCAATAGATGTTATCTATCAGTATAAAAAAAGCCTGGTGGAGCAGAAAAGGCAAAAACAGCGACTTAATTTACAAGTTGATCGACATCTGTGAGTAATGAAGAAGAATTCCGTGGAAGGCGAAGTTGCAAGTAATTAATTTAATTTAGTTAGCGGCACAAGCCGCTAAACCACTAATTATTGTTAAACAAGAAATTGATTATGAAAAAAGCGGTTGAAGCGAATGAACTGACAATAAATGAAACGGCAGAAGAGAGCCATTTTCGTCGGAACTGGTTTCCGAAATTTCCAGGCTAGGTGGGGGGGGGGGGGGTAAAAATAGCAAAAGAAGGGGCTACTTTCGAACCGAAGCACTTCAAAATTTAGTTTTCAATTTCTTTGCTATTTATACGCTTCTGACCGCACCGCAACGCTCAGTACAACGATCTTTGAAACATTTTAGACGAAGGGCATTGTCACCTGAATCTAAACGTTCTGATTGAACGATTGATATGAACGAACATTATACGATTGAAACGGGTGCCTAGAAAGTCAAAATTCTCTCAAAAATCGTCTCACTGTGCCCAGTTGCGGTTTTCAATTTAACTCCACACCCTTATTGAATTTTTTTAGATTTTTTTTTTTCGCTGACATTAAGTGAAAGTTCAATGACCTTCACAGTGACATCCGTCTTAGATAAAGAGGTGGAGGTGCCGAGGTCTACCTTCGTCGGATTATCCTCATGCAATATAGAACGGAAAACACTGCATCAACAATAAGGAGCAAAAAACAGTCTGTTGATGTAAAATCAATATTGAATACCACAAAAACATTTAATTAATTAGAGATAGTTTAATGTCAAGATCGAGGCTTCGTGCTCGTGAACAAAAGTTTACGCGGAAGATTATTTGCTGCACATTCACTATGAAGAGTTGTGGTAATAAAATGCAATTACAGGTGAACCAAGTACACAACTATTCATCTTGGACGGATTTAAAATTAAAGGATTTAGGAATAAAGAAGAAAAAAGAATTATAAAGGAACAAATAGTGAAGGCAACGGAGATAATTAACTGCATATTCAACCAAGAAGCTGCCATTTCCACGAAAGAGCAATTTTTTTAGAAGGAAATAAGACAAAGTAATTCATCTATGTCAAAACGAGGAAAGTGTGGTGTTAAATACATCGTTTGAAGTTGCAGGACGAAACAACGATATAATTTTGTTTTCAAAGTTCCAAGCCAATGATTTCGTCGATAAATTTTTGTTAATTGTTACTGTTTTCACATGTGTCACTATACATACCAAGTCGTAACTATGACCAGAAAGAAACAACGTTATAAATGTGTCATCATTGATTTCTACAGCTCACATATTTTAGCATCGGATTGGTGGGTTATGAGTAGTACTGGTAGCGGCAAAGAGTAAACAAGAGTCGCAATTGAATGGAAGGCCTGCGTGGTCAACGCAGATAAGGGATCGGAACGCGGGCTGGCCTCTGATTGGCTGCAACGCGTGATGCAAAAATGTCTTAGTGTATAGGGAAATTAACACGGGGTTTTCGTTCCGGGACGTTTAGCTCGAAACCTGTGCAAAATCGTCTGTAAATAATTCATGCGAGTCGATTTAGCAGAATTTTCCGAACACATTGATAGGTCATAAGTGCCACTTTATTGCAAATTCGAAAAGACTGTTTCAGGTGAAAAGTTCGCACAATCGTGTGTTTACATGCTTGGCGTGTGTTTGAGCAGTGTTTGAGTAACTTACTATTGTGCGTACTTTTCACCTGAAACAGTCTTTTCAAATTTGCAATAAAGTGGCACTTATGACCTATCAATTTGTTCGGAAAATTCTGCAAGCAACCGCTCACCGATGCATTTTGATACAATCATTATAGAAACAGGCACCACTACATGTCAGAATTGGTCAACCCGATACTTAAAATGTGTGAACTTTACTCAACAAGCTATACCTTTATCTAGAGCGGAAGCATTGGTAAAACTGCGTAACCGTCTCGGAAAATTTTAAGGTTATGAATAAGCGAGTAAACAAACCGATTTTCCATAGCTCCGGAATGTATTTTAACGTGATTTCTAACTGTATCAGTGACTTTAAAATTTGAATATATTATTATTGAACTGTGCGTGTTTTCTGTCAATCATAGCCTTCATTTCAGTGTTTTCCCATTAAAACACTCAAATCCATCATAGCTTCCATTTCATTTGTCAGTTTCTGCAGTGTGTACAAGCCGTGTGCTATCACCTCATCACGCCGCGCCATATTTCATGATGTTGGAAGTAAATTTCAAGGAACCAAAGATTTATTATCCGTAAATTTTCGAGATACGTTTACTGTTTACTTGCAATTTGACTAGCGAAACTTCCAGCTTATGCCAGCCACTCTCATTGTTTACGTTTCGTTCCAACCTCCGATCAAACAGTTGAGTTGTGAAATGTGAGTAATGTGAATTGAGCTTGTAAATCAATAGATCCTGTTAATTTGAACTCTGAATGCCGGGAATGAGCGTTTCCGGCCGAGCTTCAAGGTAAGTGTTTCCGGTCGAGGTACTGGTAAGTTTTCCCGCTCGTTTCCGCTTTTTGCTTAAAATCTTGTGAGTGACCTGGACAGCCCTGAAAATTCCTCGCAGATGTTCTCGGGATATTTCTAGATATTTCTCAACATATTTTAGTTTGACTAGTTGTGCAGCTTTGTACTGCACCAACACTTGATATAAACCAAAGCCGAATGTATCTTTTCAGGTAATTTACTTTAATCAACTAAGATATGGCTTTGCCCGACGGATGTCTGTTAGTCTTACTTGTAGGTAGTCAGTTTCCTCTCTCGACCTACCTTTTTACATCGATGTAATGAACTGAACTGAAGAAGACAGTGAATAGACAAAAACAAAAAATCCACCGTTTGAAGATAAAAGTAACTAAGTATGAAGAAATTATACAGGGACTCAGGAATAGGTTGTGTGAAACAGGGAAACTCCTAATTGAGAAATGCTTTCAAGACACATTAAAAAACTTAATTTAAGAAAGAGAAAGTGATACCGCGCATCCACACAGTTACCCTCAGGAGGTCAGAACGTTCGCCCTTACTCTCCATTTTTATTCTTCAAAGGCCTATAAATACCTAAGAAACTTCATTAACTTACCTACTCCTCGCACGCTTCGCGAATGGGCCACGGCTGTCGATGGTGAGCCTGGCTTTTGTGAGGCAAGCTTCAAACTGTTAGATAGTATCGTTGAGGAAAAAGGCAGAGCAATAAGAGTGTGCCCAATTTTTGATGAAATGTCCAACAAGAAAGGACTCTCTTCTTGGGACGGTCGAAAATCTGTAGGGTCCGTAAACCTCGGCCATGGATACATTGATTTTGAATATGGTGATTTCGCCACGGAGGCTCTTGTCTTCATGGTAACGAGCGTAGATGATGTAGACAAAACCCGGAAGCTACCTAATAGTTATAGCTTCATCAAGGGTCTTTCCTGTGCTCTGAAAATTAATCTTATCCACCAGTACCTGCAGAAGACGTATGACCATCATACAATTGTTGTTGCCCTTTCTTACGATGGCCTCTCCACTAACAAACTGAGTCTCAAAGAGCTTGGAGTAACGTTGACCCCTCAAACATCGATGAGGGGCAAAGCTTCTTTCCTCATTTATCTGATAGCTCTCTTCAGATCTACTGCTTCCTAGATGCTGCCCATATGTTAAAGTTATTTCGTAATCTTCTCGGTGAAAAGCCATATCTAACCCAGGAGCGTCTAAGCGAAGACGAAGTCATCTCATGGGAGTACTTGGTTTTGCTTCTCGAAATTCAAGAATAAGAAGGATTACATGCGGCAAACAGCCTCCGCCGAAGACATTTAGATTATCACCAGCAAGAAATGAACGTTTCCATGGCTGCTCAAACCCTCTCCAATTCTGTTGCAAAGCAAACGCTCTTTTATTTTAACTTAGATCTTGAGGAATTTGAGGACTGTGACGAGACAATTTATTTCTCAAAATGATCGATACAGCCTTTGATATTCAGAACTCCTGTAACTTTGCACGTGGCCCCAAGTCGCCGATTACAGCAACAAGTGCTGATTACCATCGGCGCAAAATCAGTGAGTGTATTGATTACTTTAAAACCCTCAGGTTAATTGATGGCACCCCTCTTTTATTATCTCAACGCTCCACTGCTGTATTTGGCTTTATTTTGAATTTGAAAAGTATTCTCGGGTTAGCAGAAGATTTATTATGGAAAAGTGAACCCTCTATGGAATACTTGTTGATCCGACGTTTTAGTCAAGACCATCTTGAATTATCTTTTTCTACTATCAGGAGTCTAGGAGGTCATTCCAACAACCCAACTGCCGCAGAATTTCGCTGCGCATTCCGAAAATCACTAGTCGCCAGAGTTGACGAGGCTCTAAATAAAAACTCGAATGTTAAGCCCCATATCAGCCTCATATCATATTCACAAACAGGGTTGTAGGTTACATGCCAATATTCTTAGGTCCCAATCCTGTTCCTTATTCAGACACGGCGAAGTATCTTGGCCTTACACTGGACACCAAATTAAGGTGGAGAGCTCATGTCAAGAAAAAACGGGCTGAGCTCGGTCTGAAATATAGGAAAATGTACTGGCTGTTAAGGCCAGACTCAAAACTATCCGTTGATAATAAGGTCCTACTCTATAAACAGGTATTGAGACCAGTATGGGCGTACGGTTCCCAGCTTTGGGGGTGCACCGCAAATAGTAACCTGAGGCCTATTCATTTCAAACCTTCCAGAATATGGTCCTAAGGAAAATTGTTGGGGCGCCCTGGTATGTCAGACACTCTGACATACACAGGGATCTAGGCGTCGATGACGTCAGAACCCACATTAAAAAAATAGCTGAGAGGTACGAAGCTCGGCTACACTCTCACCCAAACATAGAAGCTATTCGCCTTCTGGACAATAGCAATGTCCTGAGAAGGCTCAAACGGCGCAGGCCTTTTGAGCTGGCCTCGGATTACTATCATAAAATCTGAGGGACGGGGGTCAACTTTTTTCTCCTTTTTTCCCTCCTCCACTCAGAATTGTCTCTACCTTCACTTCACTTTCCTCCATTTTTTCATCCCTTCATTCCATATCATCATCGTCATCATTATCGTCATCATCATTTTTATCTCTCGTTCGTTTTTTTTCAGGAACATAAAACGAAGGAAAATTTTACTATATCCATAAATATTTACAAAAAATCATACTGTAATT
Source organism: Trialeurodes vaporariorum (assembly GCA_011764245.1). Classification (NCBI taxonomy): domain Eukaryota; kingdom Metazoa; phylum Arthropoda; class Insecta; order Hemiptera; family Aleyrodidae; genus Trialeurodes; species Trialeurodes vaporariorum. The sequence continues at coordinate 90,294,725 of VMOF01000111.1, read as the reverse complement.
ATTTTATACTATTTATCATAAGAAAAAAACAATTATTGTATTCATGTTGTATAGTCGTGTTAATAAAACTTGTAAAAAAAAAAAAAAAAAAAAAAAAAAAAAAAAAAAAAAAATATGTTAAGCCCGACAATACTCAGGTGATCCCTGTCGCCACAGGATCTACACATGTGACAAAGGAAGATGAGTTTAGAGAGAGGCTACTCAACATCAATCCACATCTTAATGACCCATTTATTTATGAGCCTCAGCCGCTAAGTGCGTTTGCGAAAGGAATCGTGGAGTATATGGTAGGATACACTGTCTTTGCGATGGAGGAGAAAATGATTTGTGATAAATGTCGTGAAATAATGATGAAGCCTGGTCCAGACAAGCAAGGCCTAATCCTAGCAAAGGATAATAAGGACGGGCTGAAGAGTCCTTCAATACATTTGGTGAAACTTTGTGAACGAGGCGAGCAGGTCTTCCGGACTTATGATGACCTCGATTTTTCTTTCGCTGATAAAATGGAAACTCTGATTGCAGAAACCCGAAGCTTCGCTCGCACGGAAGGATTTTTTGAACATGAACAGCATCTGTCCACTTCCACTCCCTTGAAATGCATCCTAATCCCTTAAAATGCATCCTAATACACTAGTTGATGACTTGCTTGACGATGAAACAATGACTAGAAGACTCAAACGAAGGAAGACGTTTGAATTGGCTTCAGGTCGCTTTCTTAAAGGATGAGACCTTTAATCTCATACCAAATAAATGTACTGTATGATGTAAATATTTGGGACCTAGTCAAATAGAAATTAACTGCCGAAAGCAGTATGCAATAGTTCAAATTATTATAGGAAAAAAATTGTAAGATAGTGTGTAAGCATTAGTGTCAATATGTAGCCCGTGTAAACATGTGCAAATAAACTTCCACTGCTGCTTCACATTTTGAAGATTTTACGAAGTTTTTTCTGTCCAGGTTTTTTACATCTCGCATAAACGGATTCCTCCAATCAGAATGGGAAGCCAAGCGAGGGCGCATCATCCGCCAAAGGTTGACCAAAGCAATCATTTTTAGTGGTCAGTGATTAACTTCTGTGGAAAGTGAAATATGCAATGTAGAGTTTTCAAGGGGGTGGCTTACCCAAAAAAATTATATTTTCACTTCTTCCTTTCTTTTTTCATATTTTTTTCAGTGTAACTCTTCTTGAAGAAAGTGAGTAGTTGGTTTTTTAGTGTAGTTAGGTCTAAAAGCATGTGTAAAAGTAATTTCATAGTCACAGCTCACAAATCTATAAAACACATATTTTATGTCAAACATTTTTCTTTGTTCCTCTTTTCTGAACAGTTTCATTTTAGCAATTTTCACCCGTAAACAATGTTTTCCAATTTCTATAGCACTGAAAGAGCTCTACTTTTTTTTTTTTTTTTTTTTTTTTTTTTTTAATGACTCAGAATTTTCTTCTCTGCAGGCTGACACTTGTTTTTTGGCTGAGAGCAGCTATAGTCTGTGTTATCTAACTTGAGACCTGGCGATTCAGGTAATGTGGCAACGGAGGAGTGCTCACCCTCGTCAGTTGGCCGAGGTGACAAGGCTGCAGTCTGATTCTTGAGCTTTGACAACCTTTTGAAGTGTTGCCATTCTCTACATTCCTAAATTTATTTATCGCCTGCTCGGGTCTCAAGTTATAGTGCACAAACTATAGTTAATTTTTGATAAATAATCTGAAAGTTCATAAGATTAGAAAAGGAATAGCTAATTTTCCACGGTGACGATCCCCTTACACGTTTAGCGGTCGAGTAGTCAACTAGCCCTACGCGGCAGCAACAATTTTGCATACACTAAAAATTGAAGGTGCGTCGAGCTTATTAAAACAATTTAAACGCTCAACCTTACGTTATTTGCCACGATAATGATCCCCTTACACGTTTAGCGGTCGAGTAGTCAACTATACCTACGCGGTAGTAACAATTTTGCATAACCTAAAAATTGAAGGAGCATCGAGCACATTGAAGCTATTTACGTACTTAAAAAACTGCATTCACGCTTACGGTCCCTTTGCTCGTCGCGGTCAAGTGGTCTACAATTTCTACGTGACTCTAATAAGTTTGCCAACCCTAAAAATAGAAAGCGTATGGAGCACGATAAGACTAATTTACGCGCTTAACCCACCTACTTTATTAACTTACATTTAACTTACTTCATTTAAAATTACGATCCTCTTAAAAAGTTACTAAATCCTACACGAAAGAATTTATCGAGCCCACCTTATAAATTGAAGGCGATCTCACCGGACGGGATCGGACCAGTGGCGTCGCGTGCCATCTGGCAACAATGCAACTGCTCCATTTAAACTCATTAAATATATCGAATTTTCCTTGTGCACTGTGCACTCCCTGAATTCGATCTTTTGCATGAGTTTAAATGGATAGAATACATTGTTGCCAGATTGCACGCGACGCCACTGGATCGGACCAAGACTTTTTAAGGCAGTTCTTCGGCAGCTTCACTACCTTGGCTCTTCACACACCACTGAGATCGGGTACAACAATATTTTAGTCGTATTTGTATTAAATATTGTGTTTGAACCGCAATTTGCAGAAACCAAAAAATCCACAACAATCAATTTCATGGGAGGATTTAAAACTCATTTTAATGCCAAGTAGGTCAACAGTAAGCAGGTTGATCAAAATCACTAAATGAGACAAAAGCCGAGTCATGATGAGAGGAATATAACCATTTTTACGAAGACGACCACGTTAATTTTCTCTTAGTATCCATAAGTTGCTTGTATGACAGTTGTATGAGGTTCAACTGTCAAAAAAGCAATTTATGATGCGGTTGCTTAGAGAAAATAAACACGGTGGTCTCAATAAAAATGGTTAACTTGCTCTCTTCATGATTCAGCTTTTGTCTCGTTTATTGATTTTTACCAACCTGCTTACAAAATTACCATTGATTGTTTTGAAGCGATAACAGGAGCTCGACTTTTGGTACTCAAATTAATTTATTTTGACAACCGATGCGCCTTCCTCCGTCTGACGAAGAGATTTTTTGGACTGATTTTTTGTTGGAGTACTTTGGTTTGTGCATTTGGCGGTTCATGCGTAAAATTTGAATATGTAGGAATTGTGGAGGGGAGGGGGGGGCGTGCCGCGTGTGTTTGGGCGCAGATCAACAGTATTTTGAGAAACAGCCCGAACGGGCGAAGGTTAGCGGTCGGGTTGGGTGAGGATAGGTGCACGAACGAGCGAAGGATGCCCGGTGCGGAAACGGGAGCCAGTCAAGTTCAAGTCGTGATTGAGTGAGGACTGCGAGACAGTGAAATACGAGTTGCGAGAATGAATATTTTGGCTCGAGATTTAAATCGAGATTGAGACAGTGTTGCCAGATTTCCAGAGGCTTATTAGACCGTAGGAATCAGCTGTTTTGTGTTTACATGCAAGGGAAGTTCCAAAAGTACAGCACACTTTTGTCTGGGGGGGGGGCGAACGAAATCAGTTATCAAAAAACGGTTTGTGAGGGGCGATTATCCTAGTAATGGGTCTGTTGCAAACTTTTGCTACAACAATTAAGAGTGTATAATCGCATGTAAAATCGCCTGAAAAGTCCATTGGTGGCAGCAGAAAGTCATAAGATTCAATAATAAACTCACAAGAGGCGTTTAATGAAATCCAAAATGGCGGAGAAATATCGAGCCATTTGTATGCATGCACCACGAACATCCAAGGATAGCCAACCTAACAATATCGATCACAACCAATCACAATGTAAACAAACACATAACCTCTACCTCCAGTGAGGTTGTTAAAGTTGGCCATCCTTGGATGTGCACGGTGCATGCATACAGATTGCTCGATATTTCTCCGCCATCTTGGATTTCATTATACGCCTGTTGTGAGTTTATTATTGCATTTTATGACTTTCTGGTGCCACCAATGGTCTTTTCAGGCAATTTTACATGAGATTACACACTCTGAATTGTTGTAGCAAAAGTTTGCAACAGACCCATTAATGGAGCTCTCGCAAGGTTTTGCCGTAGGCAATGCACCCCCAAGATATCGATACTTTTGCATAAGTTTAAATGGAAAATTAGCATGGTTGCCAAATTGCACGAGCCGCAACTGTCTAAAATCATCGTTTTCGGCCTTTTAACCTTATCTAATCTAAAACTTTCCAGTGACATCTCTATACATATAGATTTAAATTACTTAGGTATTAAAAGTGTTCTCTTGGATTAAAATTGGTCTTGAAAGATGATAAATCGCGCGATAAATGAACGAGTAATTCATGTTCTGATTTTTGGCCACTTTTTAATCGAATTTTTCAATTCGCCGATGATTTCACCGGTTGAGAAAAGATTACACAGTTCAATTTAATATACGACTGAAATGCACGAAAATACTCTGATCTGTAACCTTTTCTCAATTCGTGGAAACTACTTTAATTACCTAATTAAAATATCCGCAAGTTTTTTAAAGTCATCGACGACTCCATTGGTTGAGAAAAGATTACAGATGTGAGCATTTTCGTGCATTACAGTCATACACTGAACTTAACTGTGCAATCTTTTCTCAACCGGTGGAATCATCGGTGAATTTCAAAATGCGATTAATGGGGCAGTTGCAAGGGTCTGAAATTGTGTGTTTTTACGGGAAAAAATGAGAGCACTTGGTGACCTGAGAACAATGGTGACTTTGGTTATTTCCTAAGTGTCCCGGTTTTGGAGATACATACGTGTAAAGTTGTAAAAAATCGTGTAGGTAGTGACATCACTACGCGGAATTCCCATTTAAAACAATGTATTTTGGCCCAAAATCTCATCTCCGGAACAGCGGGACTTAATTAGAAACCAAAGGCATCTTTGTTCTCAACTCATCAAGTACTTTCATTTTCTTTATAAAAAACACAACATCTCAGACCCTTGCTATACTGCCCCATTATGCGCAAAAAGGCAGCCCTGAATTAAAGTGACTCAGAGTTATGTGATCTTTTGATCAATGGTATCATCCGTGCGAATTGAAAAAAGCCGCATTGAATGTAAACGGAAAAAAAACTACGGTGAAAATAACCATACGGATACCTGATTTTGGCACCTGCTAGATGTTATGGTAATGTTACCCAGAAGTATACTACGTTTTGACTAGGTACTAGGTGATGTTACCTGATTGCATGTCGAATTTACTCAAAGTATCGGTAAATGTACCATACTTCTGGTCAAGTTTACCATAACATCTAGCAGGTGCCAAAATCAGGTATCCGTATGGTTATTTTCACTAATCTTTTTTTTTCCGTGTACACAAAAAGGCAGCACTGGTAATAAGAACCCCATAAGAATCGATGTCGAATACTTGTCTTTCAACCGGAAATCTGACACCACTGGATGGATTGAGACTTGAGAGAAGTGAAGACAGAGTGCGGTAATGGCTTGTACCATCGACAACTGTGTCTGTCCCGCATCCCGCTTCAGAGTCTTCGTCCGTGCGTCTGTCCGTCCGTCAAGCGAGTGCGAGGTGCCTATGTTTTTGACTTCAGCAGGAAGATTTAAGAGTTGAGTATATGGTGTCCGATGTGAATACGTAACGATGACCATCAGTCAAGGGCACACATTCGTCCACCAGCATCGCACCAGGCTGCACGACAGTCGCGACTGATGTGATGTGTGGTTGCGGCTCTATGCACTTGCTCGCTGGTAGGCGCCGCGCCGCAAAGCTCAGTTGCCACTTTGAACACCTTCAAACTAACTTTCGTACTTCGGGACAAGAGCGAGGCAGATGGAGAAAAGTAGGCCTCTTTAACGACATGACTGTCCGCGAAAGCACCAAACATCAGTGTTTTTTTAAACTAAATATCAATAAGCAAATTTTAGCGATCGAATATCATTCACTTCAAGAATTGATGATTGCTAACTGATGCTGCTGATCGGTGAAAAAGCAAGCCAATGAGAGTCGAGAATGAACTTCTGAATGATATTCTCGTGAAAATGAAAACTGCGATAATAATATTCAATAACATAACCTCTAAATCAGCTCTGAATGACATGACCATTTTTAACAAAAAAAACTAGCGTTTTCGAAGCTAAAGTTATGTTTGTCTCATAGGAAAATGACTTCTACGCATGGTTTGTACAATAAACTTTATTCGAAAAGTTCGTCATTTTCGAAATTATCGCGGCGAAAGGAGTCAAAAAGGATAGAAGATGAGATTTCTGACAACAGTTGCAACAATTCGAATATCGAATCTACCTCCGGAGGTGAATTCGAAATTTCCAATTGTTGGAATTCAACGGTCTCCGGTGAGACCAACGAAACAATCGAATATCATCAAAATAAAATGCAAATCCATCGAATATCATACGACGCGACGGTGAATGATATTCGATCGCTAAAATTTGCTTAATGTATTTCAATGAATTTTCTTGAAACATTCATTACTAGGGTGCCGGTCAATAGTATTTGGGACGCTGATTTCAAAAATGACATAATTTTCTACTTAACTCGTCCCGATTTTGCGCATATTCTACTTTTAAAAAATGTTCGTGAAAAAGTTTAAATTGTGGAAAATCTAGAACATTTCGATCAAAACTAAAGCCAAATTCGAACTCGGCAGGTCAATTTACGTGTTTGAAGTCATTGTCTTTGCGATTACAGGTCCAATTGTAAGAAAAAAGCCCATATTTGTGTCTAGGGACCCTTGTTTTGTATCCATTGGGGGCGGACACCTATGTCGTTAAAGCGTAAAAATCGATGGAGAACAGGTATGGACAACACTCGCCCAGGGGAGGCGGCCACCATAGGCGGATGCAGCAATCTGGCAACTGCGCATTCCTCTCATTTGAATGTATGATTAACAATCGATTCTTGGAGGGGCTGTAGCCCAATGATAAATCGATTATTTCTCATGCAAACAAATGGGGGAGAATGCACTGTTGTCAGATTGCTGGATCCGCCAATGGTGGCCACCTCTGACAAGCTACTTTGCCGCCATCTTGATTTTGCGACTTAATATGTTTTGTAAAGCTATCGGAGCTTTTAAGATGATTCCAGGGTCGATTAGTTCAAACCGTGGACACCACGTCGCGTCTCCGTCGCGTGGCTCAAAAAGTCAGCAGTTTTCGGCTGAAATTGACGAATTTACGATAAAGGCACAGATTAAAGCCCGCACCTGCAAGCATACTTCAGGGAGATACCCTGAAAGATTCAAGCTTAAACACTCAAAAATAAAGCCAGAATGGGTCTGTTGCACACTTTGGCTAGAGCGTTTTAAAGTATCAATTCTTATGTAAAAAGGTGTAAAAATAACAATGGCAGCATCAGAAAACACCAAAATTCATTAATAAACTCACAAATTGCGAAAAACACTAGACACTATTCACCCCTGTATCGTTCCACAACGTGCACGATATTTCGCGAAATTAGCGCGGCACATTCAAATAATCACAGCCGTCTTTCATCACAGATGACTACATGAACAAATAAACAGTAAACACGGACGGCGTCTGTTTGAATTCTTACGTCTCAATATCCTCAATTCCTCACAAAGGATTAAGAAAGGTACGGAAACCGACATTCGCGTCGAAAACTTATCAAAATGAAACAATAACACACAGGAGTTCCAAGTATGATTCCAACTTCAACCAATCTTCAATCAATCTTAGAACTCCTGTGTGTTATTGTTTCATTTTGATAAGTTTTCGACACAAATGTCGGTTTCCGCACGTTTCTTAATCTTTTGTGGGGAATTGAGGATATTGAGACGTAAGAATTCAAACAGACGCCGCGCCGCCAGTGTTAACTGTTTATTTGTTTATGAAGTCAGCTGTGATGAAAGACGGCCGTGATTATTTGAATGTGCCGCGCTAATTTCGCGAAATACCGTGCACGTGGTGGAAAGATACAGGGGTGAATAGTGTCTAGTGTTTTTCGCAATTTGTGAGTTTATTAATGAATTTTGGTGTTTTCTGATGCTGCCATTGTTAATTTTACAGCTTTTTACATGAGAATTGATATTTCAAAACGCTCTAGCCGAAGTGTGCAATAGACCCATTATGAAATACAAGAATTCTCATAAGCTTTTATGAGCGCAAGTGAGGCAGATAGACATACTATCACTCACTAAGCTTATGACGTAAGAAATGAATGTCACAATTTGCCACTTTCATTCTAAACCAATTTTACTAGTTTTGGGTTGAAAAAATCCATAAAAAAATTTTGCAGGTGCTGGCGTTATTGGTTTTTTTTTTGTTTTGTTTTTTGGTTTTTTTGTTTTTTTGTTTTTTTTTTCTTGTTTTTTTGTTTTTTTTTTTGTTTCAATTTAAAATGCCATAAACACGACTTTTCCCAAAATTGACTTGACGCTATCCATCGAAGTGAAAAAAAATAATTTTGAATTTTGAATTTAGCAAAGTTTATTTTCATCTCTCCGTTAGGGATCGTTTCGAATTAGAGATTACTGATAGATATTTTATGATGAAGGTTACAGTAGGTTTACCGCCACTTCCATTACCGTGCGAATTCTCAGTTTAAATTGCGCGGTAAAAAAAATTGCGGCGCAGTTGCTATTTAGTTTTTTGGCGAACCAATCAAAGCCGACCTCAGAGTGTTGTCCACATACCTGTTCTCCATCTCACGGGAGAATTAGAGAGGTACTTAATTGCGACCGATGAGTGCATTGTTGTGATTTAAAATAAAACAAATATGACTCACGTGCGCGAATAAAAATAGCAAACATTATTTAATGAAAATAGCTATGCATAAATTCACGCGAGTGAGTCATATTTGCAGCATTTGAAAGTTTAGTGCTCGTGGTGCTCTCCAATTTTACTTTTTGTTAATTGTGGTGATTATTGGCTTAACCGTTGACTTCGCACTTAAACTTTCTATTTTTGTCTGTATTCCCCATTGATTTTACATAGTGATGCTTTGAATCTTCTAAAAATGGCGGAATAGAAAATAATGTGTTAAAATTAATCAAAGTTTCCATTTTGATCGCAGAACATTCTGTGATTTGGCAGCAAATAACTTCATTAAACAAATCAAACGATTTGAGCGCGGGTGTTTTCGAATCAGAGCTCCCTCAATGAGGCAGCTGCAAGGGTCCAAAACTTTCTGTTTTTCATAAATAATATGATAGTACTTGTTGAGCTGAGAACAATGGTGCCTTTGGTTTTTTTCTTAAATGACCCGGTTTTGGAGATACGCACATGTAAAGTTGCAAAAAATCGTGGGCGTAGTGACGTCACTACGCGGAATTCCCATTTAAAACAATGTATTTTGGGCCAAAATCTCATCTCTGTAACAATGGGACTTAATTAGAGACCAAAGGCATCTTTGTTCTCAGCTCATCAAGTACTTTAATTTTCTTAATAAAAAACACAACATTTCAGACCTTTGCAACTGCCCCATTATTCATCTACATAGAAATGAATTGTTTTGGATGAAAGAGGGATGGTCAAAAATTCTCCAACCAGATGTCTGAAGGGGGGGGGGAGAGAGAATTCGACCGTCTCCACGCTTGGCGGCGCGGGAGCAGCGTATCTCCGTTTTCGTGATTTCTCAGGAGAACAAGAATAAGTTACTTCATCTCACAAATCTTAAAGCAAAAACTACCTATTTCTGGAAATCACGCGGATCAGTATGACGAAGTAGATTTGTAATTGTTGGAGGTTTGTCCTTAGATCAAGGGGGTACCCAAGGCAAAAAGTATTTTTCTTCTCTATACAGAAATAGAAAATTCTGAAAGTTTTGTTCAGCGGGTTGCAAACCTGCCCTGGAAATCAGCATATTAAACGAAAAAAGGCTGTTCACGAAGGATAACAAAAAAAATTCCGATGCTGTAATTGATCAATTGACTTGTTCTTTAGCTTGTTTGATAGATAACAGTGGCGGCTCGTGCAACTTGGCAACAACGTTTATCCTCCATTTAACTCAATGCAAAACAATCGAATCGATATTGAAGCGGCGCTTCACCTGCAATCGATTATTGTACATAGATTCAAATGGAAGAAAAACATGGTTGCCAAATTGCACGAGCCGCCACTGATAGATAATATTCTTCTTCGCAACTGCACAGAAGCGTATTTTGTTTTTATCATTGGAAGTATTTTTTGTCATGTTTTTTATTTAATGTTCAATTACTTTTACAGCTTAGAATCAATGTATAAAAAACCCGTGATCGACAAATTGAAAAACCGCTCGGTACCGCTGTAGTCTCGAAAATTCTGCATTTTTTTTTAATTTTTTTCTCTTTTAAATAAAAAAATTAAGATTCTAGCTATTATACGTAGAACCCGGGAGCTGTCTTATCCCTCGTGTTAGAAAAAATCGAAGAAACAAGGCGTGCCAATAGAGAGAAAGAAAAACTTCTTGAATGAAGTAATACTTACACCATACATTATTCAACTAATTTTTCAACTGTATAGTCATGGGGGGAAAAAAAAATCCAAAAACATCATTTTAAGGAAGAGAAAATTTTCTGTAAGAAGGAGAGGAAGAAAATAAGCAGAACAAATTCCAACTCTTGCCTAGGGTGATCCCTTGAGCTTTGAGTTTGAATATTTTAGCGACTTTTTGGGCGTGTGTATGTATTCTTGAACCTAACCTTACAAGTTAGACGATCCGATTTGTTTTCTGTTTTTTGTTTTGTTGTTGTTGTTGTCGTTGTTGTTGTTGTTGTTGGTGTTGTTGATGTTGTTGTTTTTGTTGTTGTTGGAAAAAGTAATTTGATTTGCAGATTTTCATCATTAATCAAACGATGGCAAACAGAGCCATATTTGGCAAATCTAAAACTGCATCGGTGAGAACTCACGATAAAATAATATTTTGACCGAATTCAGCCAAACTTATCTTATCATGGCCATAGGGGGGAGGTTTTAACTCTCCCAAGTTTTCATCGAAACTCGAGTCTTAACAATCACTAGCAATCTTGATTGTTACACTGAAGGGTCGTGAACAACAAATAAAATCGACTCGTAACTTCTAACCACATCGATGCGATTTGGTAAATTTTGGGAAGCAGGCATTTGTCATTGTCAAAACCCAATGGTTAAAATGCGAGAGTTCCATAGTAATAATGATAAAGCGTATAACACCTCATGTGACTAGAAGATTATTTGGCTAAATACAACCGCCAAAGGGGCGTTTTTCTTCGCAGGATTTAGAGAAATTCACGTTTTAACAACTATTGGCAACCCTGGTTGTTACACTGAAGGATCAAAAACAGCAACAAAAATCGAAGCATTTTGTGCAACTAATGAATTTAATGAACAATCATTGTTAGGTGTCATTGCACAAAAGCTCGGACTCGGCCGTAAATTCAACGAAGAAATTGGATCATTTGGAAGAATGCCGTGATTTTGACAGGTATCGCACTAGCGGATCCAAGAAACTGTCTTTCTCTCTCTCTCTTTTCCCATAAGAACGCATATGTTAGAAAAGGATTGAAAATGAGGTGAATATCACGTGACTGCCACTCATCTGTCCTTTCTAACACACGCACTCTAATTGGGAAAAGAGAGAGAAGGATAAATTTCTGGATCCGCCAGTGAGTTTTAGTAAGTAAAAGTTGAATTTTGTAGACTTAGCAATTAATTTGGCCTTGATAACAGAGTGCGATGTATGAGTCAATAAATTACTTTTTAAGAGGAGCATACCAGTGACTTAAAAAAGAGGTAAAGAAGTGGATACTCTCAAGTGGAGCCATTCTGGAGGAAAAAACACCATATTCTCGTCATTTTCTTTCCAAGAGCGTAAATATGCGTGTGCGATTTATGGAGCGGTACCATCAAATAGCAAGCGTGCGACCAACCGTGACAACACAGTTGCCAAATTAAAGGATAAATACATAACTAAACAGTCAATATTAAACGAAAATCTTCAGCGTTTCATTCCGTTTTTGGCAACCTGATAGCTCCTTAAAATGTGAGAAAAACAATCCTGAGCATCTACACGAGTTCAATTAATATAAGAGAAGGAGTCACGTCATTACACAAAAACTGAGAATCGATTTGGAGTAAAGTCAGCTATTTTAAATGGTAAAACTAACAGTTTTCAAGTTGTTTTTTTCCATCCATTTAAGTATTCACAGTTAGTTTCAGCACTTTTCCAGTGCGTCTTTAATAATGCGCGAAACTTTTTCGATACATCTGACATTACTGCAGGTTTGTCATAATAATTTATTCGCTGGCTCCGATTATAATACGAACGATACGTTGTTTGAATGAGTTCCTAGAAGTGTGTGAATGAGTGAACAAGCACTCGCGCAAGAAGTTCGCACGATATAAATCAATAAAGACGATAGACACGGGCATAAACAAGATGAAAAATAAATAAACAAATAATCCAGATTTCCCGCCGCCGCGCCGCATAAAGCCCGTGCCACACCTAAGCGAACGCGAACGCTAGTTTGCGTTCGCTCTGCGAGCCGATCATTTACTTCATCGTTAAGCCGATCGTTAAGACTGTCTATGAGTGATGCTATTAGTCGAAAATTGTAAAACTTGGCCGTTGCTATGGTAACCATCGTTAAAAGTCTCATTATATAAAGGCTACGCATGAGTAACCTTTAAATAGCAGGCACTTTAACGATGATTACCATAGCAACGGCCGAGTTTTACAATTTCCGACCAATAGAATCACTCATAGACAATCTTAACGATCGCATTAACGATGAAATAAATGATCGGCCCACTGACTGGTGTGGCATACCTTGCGACGCGACGCAACGCTACGTATCCTGCACGGAACATTTCCCCGCTTTTGTTCATTTGTAATCCATGTAGTTTATGTTATTTTTTCCCCCAAAAACGTGTGATCATTTTATAGTCAAAGCTATTAGAAACCTCTCCTCTTATTTTCTCTGATTTTTATTATGTCGTTGATTCCTAAATAAGAAGTGGGGCGTCACTTGGTTTATTGTGTTATTTATGGTTCTGAATTATTACAGAAAAAACAAAGCTGGTTTTGATCTCAATCAATTTGTTTTTACTTTTTCTTTCAAATGAGACCAAGTTTAGCTAAATAAGTCACTTACTTTTTGAGTTACAGCGTCAGTCCGGATATTTACGGGACAGCCTTTGTATCAGTTGAATTGACCGCCTTTCCTCAGTTCAGAATCACTACGTTGACCAATATTTTCTATGATAAAAGTGGAGAGGTAACGCTGAAAGAAGCTTTTCGAGTGGACTAAAGTATAACAAGAATTCAATAAATTCAATTCATTAATGTATTGTAAGTTGTATGTTGTTAATGTATTGTATGTAATGTATTGTATTTAAGTTCTTCTTTTTCGAATAAATTCTGGATTTTGGAGTGAAATTGGATATCAAATGAAATTCATTTCACGATGAAGTCTTTTTTCTCTCTTAGATACCTCGTTTGATTAGTTTTCCGAGAAACTGGTTTAAACGTACCGAATAATTAGAACAAATGATGTTCAACAAAAGTGCTGCTTATTTCAATCATGTACTCAAGCTTTAAGTACAAGGAATGGAAGGTTTTTTTTTTTTTTTTCTTTTTTTTGTATCAACAAATTGTGATCGAAGTGTGTCTTCAATGAATGACTTGAATAATTTGAGGAAAACACGCTCAAATTAATCTAAGAGATGCAGCCGGGGTAATCATTTTTGCGCGTTTTGCTGATGTCCTCCCCTACAATAATTCTACATATATTTCGCAGAAATTTTCCACGAAATCTGACTGGTTTCCGTGGTCGACTGACTGATCATACACATAGTACACACTCCCATTAAAGAATCCTGAGCCTGGTGTAAGTAACAATTATAAAGAATTGCGCATTAGTTACAAATATATGAATTGGGTTTTTTTGATGCTGACTCCTTCCTTTTAAACTACGGTATAACTAAATCAGGATCAGGAAAAACTCGAGGACCTGAAACTGATGGGAATTTAAAAAATAAGCTTCATAGTTTATACCAGTAGAAGCAACGAAGATCAATGTTATAATGCTCTATTCTTCAGCTAATGGGATCGTTGCAAACTTTCGCCGCAGGCGTTTTAAGGGACGATTCAAAGGACCCGTCCCATTAAGGGTCATTATCTGCCGCCCTTTTTGTTCAAAAATAAAAAGTCTTAAAAAAGTGAAAAAGACGACTGTAGATTACGTGTACTTAGAGGTCTAAGTAGTCTAAGGTAATAAAAAATATCAATGAAAGGGGTAGGTATTTATAATTGGTTTGTGCACCCAATTCGTGTAAGAAGATGGCTGGTTTTTAGATTTTTCGGAGAAAAACGATCAATCAAGCCGATAGTACAGCTGTAAAATTAAGCTGTAGGTATGAGCAGAAGCGAGTATTAGCTTCTCCTGGCGCCAAAATAAATGAAATTCAATAAATAGCTTTTGCCGCAATGTTGGCAACAATTAACTTTTTCAGCCGACTTTTAAAAAACGTAGTTTTCTTGAAGACTTATATTACAAGATTTTTTAGTAAGAATTAAAGAATTATACGTCTGTCTAGTTCCAAATAAGAATGCAATATAATTGATAACTTTCGCTGCGATGTTGAAAAAAATTAAATGTTTCCTCAACTTAAAAAAAAAAAAAAAAAAAAAAAAAAAAAAAAAAAAAAAACGCAGTTCAATGAACTACAGATGAATAGATAAATAAATTAGGAGACAGAAGACAATTAATATTTTGAGCTAAGTAGTTTTTTCGGTGCGGTTGGAATGTGAGATTATGGACCCAAAATGGCCAAAGAACCACTCGTACGCATAAAATGCTCACTGAGCGGAACGGGCAGGCACTGACCGATCCAGGAATTTATCAGTATCTCTCTTCTAACATTTGATCGCACGGTGTGTTAGAAAAGGACAGGATCAGGAGTAGTCACGTGACTTCTTGACGTGACCCTCTCTTCTTTCCTTTTCTAACACAAGCGCTCGAATGGGAAAAGAGAGAGACGCACAAGCTAGTGCGAGCAGAAGACTGGGGCGCCTGCATCCCATGCCGCTCCAACTCCCGTGATCGAGGGGCCCTTCTCCCCAAAGTTCACCCTGTCCAGTCTGCGATTGTTCATGTTAACGCGTGATTTTTAATCTCTAAGGTCAATCATCTCGCATTGCAAGCATTGTAATGAAATTATGCGAGACTTAAGATTATGATATTTCCCAACTGATTAAATTGCTTACACTGAAAAAAAGGGATAGTCATAATACCAGATAATAATCATATTATACCAGAAGCACACCGATATGTGAACGACAAAAAGTCTAGTACTTAGACCAGAAAATTCTGGTGTTAATACCAGAATATGGTCATAGAACTAGAATTTCCTAAAGAATTTCAAGAACTGTGGTACAAACACCAGTGGCGTCGCCTGCCATCTGGCAACAATGCAACTGCTCCATTTAAACTCATTAAATATATCGAATTTTCCTTGTGCACTATGAACCCCCTGAATTCGATATTTTACATGAGTTTAAATGGATGGAATACATTGTTGCCTAATTGCACGCGACGCCACTGCCTCCTTCTCATAAACTCACAATCAGTGTGTCTGTTATTCGATTTGATGAGAGCTCTGAAGATAAAGGGATCTGGTAGGTACATACGATACGTATATCGTCGATTATGAATTATATTAGTATAGAGTTAAAAATAGACAAGAGAGAAAAGCACGACTTGAGAAGTGAATAATCATCAGCAGCTCGGAATGAGATCAAATTATATATGCGCATGCTCGTGATCAGTGTTGTCAGATTGGGGTGAAAAAGCCGTACGTTTTACATTCATTTAAATGGGGACGATACTGCTTTTTAACCTCGATCTGGCAACACTGCTCATGATAAATGATCAATATAAACAATGGGTGTGAATGAAAATGATGAGGGGTGTTGGGGAAGGGGGGGATCTTATAGATTGAAAAACGGCAGCATCGTAGCAGCAAATCGATAAATGCTACAACACCGTTGCCAACCATTGAACGGAGGAAAGTGCGTTGCTTTAGTTTGTGTGAGGGTGTACGATGGTGTGCATTCATTTCCATCGAAGTTTTGCAACGTTGCCTTGTTGATTCTGACAGGTCCCGACTCACAATACCTTCATTATCGTATATCATTAAACTGTTGATTGCAGCACCTTTTGGCATCTGTCTCATGAACGATCAGAATGCGCCGTTGCCGGAATAGGGCTCTGCTAACTTTTGCTACGAGCGCTTGAGAATTGTTAATTCTGGCGTTAAATCCAGCAAAAGTTGACGAAATTATTAAAACTATCAAATCGAATCACTATCGAATTATTTAATTAGCAAAATCGTGAATTTAGCTGGATTTTACAAAAAAAAAAAAAAAAAAATACTATCTGACTGCTAATAGCAATGAGCACATTGAAGAAATACGAAGTTCACAAAATGACTTCAAAGTTTACGGCGTAGTGGCTATTTTGTCAATTTATTTGACAATATATATTTCATATGACATTATATATTTCAGACAATTAATGCCTTGGCAAACGGTGGCCATTTCAACACAAAAAGCATGTGCAACTTTCGTACACGGAAAAAAAAAACGACGGTGAAAATAACCATACGGATACCTGATTTTGGCACCTGCTAGATGTTATGGTAAACTTGACCAGAAGTATGGTACGTTTACCGATACTTTGAGTAAATTTGACATGCAATCAGGTAACGTCACCTAGTACCTAGTCAAAACATAGTATACTTCTGGTTAACATTGCCATAACATCTAGCAGGTGCCAAAATCAGGTATCCGTATGGTTATTTTCACTGATCTTTTTTTCCGTGTACCAACAAGAAGCAGTGAAAGAGCTCCAACTTCTGTTTTTGATGAAGAGAACAGTTTAAATAACGTGGAAGACAAGCAAAATTTGTTCTTTGACAATTCTTTAGTTTCGAACCTATTCACCTTTCCAGAATATTGTAACAAACCCGCAAGAAAAATTTCGTATATTGACGATCAAAATGATCCTGATGAACCAATAATCGTTGTGCATCCAAGAAAGGAACAAAATTTTGATGATGATACCTCTTACAAAGTGAAAAATACAAGAGAATTAGTCAACACCATGAAAATAAATCTATCTAGAGATACAAACATCACTGTGTCCAGAGAAAATGCTTATGAAGAAGCCTTATGTATAATATCCACAGATGATTACTGTGTCACCGCCACTCTGCAGAATGTTACCTTTAAGGTTGAGGATGGGCTGGTCCCTCGCCCAGTAAAAAATCTTCTAAGCATACTCCTCTCGGGTATCCAGCAAGATTTCAATATTTTCGAAGGAGACGATTGGAGCAAAATCCTTTCGAATCGCAAAGCGTCAAGAAGGAAGAACCTTTTTAAAGCAGTGGACCGCATTTTCCAGCTCTCCATTTCATATGGCGGGCCAGCTGTTCAGTTCTGTATCAAAGTATTGTATCATTTACCTACTCATCCACGGAACAATTCAAGGATTCGATCTGCACGGGAAAACAAATCTTATTCCTGTACCTACTGTTAGATAGGAGTGCTGTAGAACAGTTAACTAAAGCATCTAGTCCGCTTATTGTTAATGGCTGCCTTGCCGAAAACTTGGCTGTTTTTTCTTAAGCCGGAGCAACTCTCCAAGTCACCGAAGATAATTTTTTGACTGAAAAAAATGAAATTATTGCAGGTAAAGTTTAATTCTTTTCCATTCCCTCGTAAGTTTTTCCATCAGCTCATTATGATTCTACTCTCATTAGAGATTCTTACTATGAATTTAATCTGAACCTCAAGTTAGCAGTAAAAACTTTAATTCATTATTGTCACTAAGGAAAATCATTTTTCATCAGTGGCTGAGGGAAGGACAAAAACGGAAGTTTATTAGGATAGAATTAAAGGTATTTTCCCAGTCCAAGTCACATAATTAAGCAAGTTTTCCGTCTATGAGTTCTTTTTGGCCATAAACTACCATTGAGCTTTATGAGCTTAAAGTTTTTTGTGTGGCCCTGACTAATAAGTCACTTGAATGTGATTGTCTATTTTCATAGCGTATGTCTTGTGTGAAGCGTATCATCAAATTTAGGGAGAATTCAATCATCTCGCACTGTGACGTAAATTTTAAATTTTGGGAAGGGGTTGAGCAAGACTCATTCTTTTTTCCTCCAGTCTCTCAACGTACGGTGTTCATTTGCTTAGGAAAAACTGAATGAAATAGTTGCAGTGAGATAGTCTGTGATGTGATAATTAATTCTTGAGGTAG
This sequence comes from Trialeurodes vaporariorum, assembly GCA_011764245.1. Lineage (NCBI taxonomy): Eukaryota > Metazoa > Arthropoda > Insecta > Hemiptera > Aleyrodidae > Trialeurodes > Trialeurodes vaporariorum. Next base: position 90,276,547 of record VMOF01000111.1, on the reverse strand, counting down.
TGTGGGGATTTTACGTTGTTCCTGATAATTTATTTCGTAATCATACAAAAATACGGCAACACTGAGTTTGTAGAGTTTCCATTGATTGAAATCTTTCTCACAGACACGTGATCAAAACACGCGTGTATTCGAACTACCAATGGTATGACGTAGAGAGAGGCGAGTCTCAAGAGAAAATTCCTCTGATAAACAAATGAACTAAAAAGAAACTAACACACCAAGGCAAACAAACAATGAGACAAACAAGGAAATGGTCAGTCTGATTGGGTTGAAATTTTTAGGTATTTGATTTTGCGAAGATTATACTCTCCGCGTGATAGCTACAATAATCGATCCATGACCTTGAAGGTGAAAAAATCGTGAAAAACAGAAGCCTAGTGGATGGATGAAATAGTGGAAAAAAGGAAAAGTCATTTAGGACAGGGGTGTAATAATTGGATGTTATGACAATTCTGTTCCCGTATGATACAAGAAATCTTTTAAATCCAAGTTTGGATTTATTGGTAATTACTAGTTTTTAATTTGCACGGAGGGCAAGATTGGAGGGAAGTCCTTTATGACGTCAACCAGTGGCGGCTCGAGCTATTTGGCAACATTGTTTGCCGTCCATTTGAATCTATGTGCAACAATCGATTGTTGATGAAGCAGCGCTCCACTATCGAATCGATTGTCTTACATAGAATCAAATGGAGGTAGAACCTTATTGTTGCCAAATCGCACGAGCCGCCACTGACGTCAACACTGAAACTGTCTTCAGGATATCTATTCGATGTATCGGAGCATATATGCTCCATATAAATACATAAATGGTATACAATTAAAACCTGCACTGGCAAACTTTCGTCATTATTCGACAAAAAACGGATTCAAATTCCATTCTAAAACATTTCAAATGTCAAGTTTTATAGGTGTTAATTTTTATCACAGGGAATAGGTCTCCACCATTGACGTACTGCTTGATAATGAGAATCTGATCCGGAGATTAAAACGTCGGAAAACGTTTGAATTGTCTTCAGGTCGCTTTCTGAGGGGATAAAATGTAAAAAATGTATATTTATTTATTTCGTGTTAATTTTCAACATAAATTAGAACTAAGCAATTGGCAACTGCGTTGCCAACTGTGTTAAATTATTTAACTTAAGAGATAGAATACTGTTAAATATTTGCTTCTATTGCGAATAGGTGCAGGGTTGAGTGAGTGCAATGCACACACAAATAATAATAATAAAAAAAAAAGGGAATAGGTCTGTTGCACACTTTTGCTATAAGCAATTCAACAGTCGATTCAGGTGTAAAAACTAGGGTTGCACCGGATATTGATTTTGCCGGATACCCGGATACCGGATATTGACCGGATAGCAGAAACGCCGGATACTCGGATACCGGCCGGATATACGGCCACATTTTCGGGATTTAGCGGAGCGCTACAATTGAACGACAAATTTTTCGATTTTGACGATTTACGATTTCCTGGACGGATATTTTTGGGATTTTTTTTTCTTTTTTTTAAAATTCGCGAGTTTTCTTCAACATTCAACGCAAAACCTTTTAAGTCATTCGCGAATCCCACGATAATGCACTATCGGACGAAAATCGGCTATAGATTGTTTTACGGTTTTAATAACATAAGAAGACTGATGAACAGAAAGTGCGCCCCACCCCCTTTCTTGTTTGGACATCAGGCAAATGAGACAACGTATAGGCCATAGGCACCGTAGAGGAAAACAGTAGCGACAATGGGGTGCGCACTGCTCAAAAATTTGTCTTTGTCTCTTTTTCTACGTTAAATTACGTGTTATCTGGAATAATTCAGTCTTTTAATACGGATTATTCACTTTCGCGTTTTCTTACGTTTTTGCGGTTTTTTTCGTTTTCTAATGAAAAACTAAGATTTTCCCATCCATTTTCGAAATATCTTAAAATGAATCCTTTCTACAATCTAAATGAGTACCTGAAACCATTGAAAAGATGGACAAGTCTTTGTACTCCTCTGTATAGTAATTAGTTATTATATTTTCTACTTACCTACTGTTCTTAATACTGTAATACTTAATTCTTAATAATGTAATACCTATATTTGACCTGTACTGAGCTGTAAAGCTGGTGTACTAATAACGAATAAATGAAATAAAAATAAATCTGGCCCGGATACTTCGGCCGGATAGCCGCCGGATACTGGATTTCTGGTTATCCGGCCGGATATCCGGTGCAATCCTAGAAAAAACCTTCAAAAATAACGATGGCAGCACGAAACACTTCCGAAATTCACTCCTAAACTCAATAAATGCTTTTATATGAGCGAGCGTAATGGTGATTGGTGGCGTAGGGTGGTAATAATAGGAGATTTCTATCTTAATTTCGTCACTTTCTCTATACTGACAAGGAAGATTCGCAGAATAATTAGACACCAGAGTTGTGATCCACATCCAATTAATAGTACCGTGACACCTGGTGACACTGCGGTGTCAAAGGAGAGTCGTCTTATATCCGCGGTTACTTCTGGATGGAGGTAAACTATTATTAGATGGGAATCTCCCATTATTACTGCCCGACGCAACCATTACGCTCGTGCAAATAAAAGCGTTTCGTAAATTTTGGAAGTTTTTAGTGCTGCCATCGTTGCTTCTTGAGGTATTACACCTGAATCGACTATTAAATCGTTTATAGCAAAAGTGTGCATGCAACAGCCCCATTGGTTAAATTAATTTTAGGTTACCTTTACTATACACTTACCCCTCACGATTCTTAGACCCAGCCTCATTATTTATTAAAGCTACTGAGTAAGTAGTTAGTTATAATGTCAGCAACATACTGATTTGTGCTGTCTCCTGCTCAACACAAGTCGACAATTCTCAGACTGGGACCACTCAGTGATCGATGTTCAGTACAGATCTCACGCTGCATAGAAAATGAATTCACGTTTTAAAACGTGTCAAAACAACAAGTGCACGGAAAAAAACTCCGGTGAAAATAACCATACGGATACCTGATTTTGGCACCTGCTAGATGTTATGGTAATGTTAACCAGTATTATACTATGTTTTGACTAGGTACTAGGTGATGTTACCTGATTCCATGTCGAATTTACTCAAAGTATCGGTAAATGTACCATACTTCTGGTCAAGTTTACCATAACATCTCGCAGGTGCCAAAATCAGGTATCCGTATGGTTATTCTCACAAATCTTTTTTTTCCGTGTGTTAACTTAATAAAATGCATTTACGCTTTTTCTGGTTTCAATTTTTCAAGAAAGGTACACAAGATCTAAAAAGTCACTAGATCGATAAAACGGATTAAATCGTAACCAACAGTAATCACGAAATTACGGAAAATCTTGGCTTGATGCTAAGAAGCGTGTGAGAATTCTAGGAAATTGAGAAAACGGAGGAGTCACTCACGAGCGTATACATTAATTTGAGTTTCTCTCTCCGGTCATTTGAACACATGTGTTAGAAAAGGATAGCAGAGGGGGTCATCACGTGACTTTAGCCCCGTTCTCCGTCCTTCTCCAACGCATGTGTTCTAATGGGAGGAGAGCGAGAAAGACGAATTCCTGTATCCGCCTATATGGAGTCACTATCCAGCTTGTGCGAAAAATTCTATAAATGGATAGATAAAGCTATAGTGGAAAAACGATGTTTTTTCATCGACAGTAGGGAATTCTCTCACTGGGTTTACCCATTGCTCTCATTCTTTAAAAGGCATGGGCGGACACAGGGAATTGTTTTTCTCTCTCTCCTCCCGTTTGAAAACGTGCGTTAGAAAAGGACAGAAGAGGGGGCCAAAGTCACGTGATGGCCCCCTCTGCTGTCTTTTTCTAACACATACGTTCAAATGGAGGGAGAGAGAGAAAGACAATTCCCTGTATCCGCCCATGTTAAAAGGCAACATTTAATATCATTTTTTAACGTTAAAAAAAAAAAAAAAAAAAAAAAAAAAATCTTGGCTCAAGCTAATCCTTGAGGGTGAAAAAAAAAAAGAAAATCAAACTGCATTCTGGAACGAAACCCCCTCACTCAATTCCAGAGCTGCCGTTTTGCGTATAATTAGTGTGGCAAGTTTCAACTCACCGATGATTCCACCGGTTGAGAGAAGATTACACAGTTCAGTTTTACTCGCATCTGTACTCTTTTCTCAACTGGTGGAGACTTAAAAAAAAACTTGGGAATATTTGAATGAATTAAAGGCGTTTCCATCGATTGAGAAAATATTGCAGATCAGAGTATTTTCGTGCAGTATAGTCATACACTGAACTGAGCTGTGTAATATTTTCCCAACCAGTGGAATCATCGGTGAATTGAAAAAATGTCAATAGTTATACGCAAAACGGCAGCTTTGCTCAATTCAGTCGGATAAAGTAGAGCAAGAGGAAAACTAGGGGGAAATGAGAAAAGCAAAAGGAAAAACTTCGCTAGTGATCTGAGAAGTATAACGTCATAAAATTCAAAATACTACGTAAAAGGAATATTGTCCGACTGACAAGTTTTACCGCAGTACAATGGTCTGAGATTGTCAAAAAAAGGCAAAAAATCAGGAAGTAAATTTCTTATCAATTTATCATTTATGAATTTTCAAGATTAATTTCAATCACAGAAAACACTTTTAACAGGTAATTAAAACTTAGAAATGTCATTGGAATGTTCTACGTTAACTTAAAAGGTCAATAGTGATTATTTTTGATGACTTTTTTTTTAAATTTCAGATCGTAGTGCGCAGGTACATTCTCCAGAGATGACAGAGAACCGGAGGGGGATTTGAAATAGAGTGAGATTTCATTAAGAGACATAACAATTATGTCAGGTCAACAACTTCTCCTGTTTGCCAGAAACGAGGAAACTTTCCGTCCGACGAATGAGCAAAATTTTGAATAAAAATAAAATAAAATAAATAACGAGGTGGTAAAACAGAAAGAAGTTTCCGGGAAACACGCACGCGTCAGAGAATGAGGATTCCCCACTTTTTATAAACACCTAAAATGAGACTGAAAGAAAAATAGAAAGTAAAAAATAAAGGAAGGAATAAAGGAATTGAACAAGAGTTGTATAATGGTCATGGTTTCTTACCGCGTGATCAAGAACAGGTTCACGTGGTTATTTTAGATAAGCTGAGGATGTGCGCGTCCTCAACGGTTCATCCTGGACCGGGATTCCCGGTTCCACTTCCCAACCAGTAGCGTGTGCATCCAAAAATCCGATACTTTCATTGAGGGCATTGACACTCTCGACCAGGGCTGCCGATTTGCGTATAATCAATGATATTTTTCAATGGGGCTATTGCACACTTTTGCTATAAGCGATTTAATAGTCGATTATGGCGTAAATACCTCAAAAAATAACGATGGCGGCACTAAAAACTTCCAAAATCCACTCCTAAACTCAATAAACGCAGTTACTTCCGCGAGCGTAATGGTGGCCAAAGGCACTAACAATAGGAGATTCCTATCTTAATTTCGCCACTCTTTCTATGTTGACAAGGATGATTCACAGAGTAATTCGTCATCAGAGTGATGATCCACATCCGATGAATGGTGCCGCAACACCTAGTGACACCGGTGTCAAATGAAAGTAGTCTTTTATTGGTCACTTCTTGATGGAGTTTCAGAATTGTTTGATGGGAATCTCCCATTGTTAGTGCCATCGACCACCATTACGCTCGCGCAAATAACTGCGTTTATTGAGTTTAGGAGTGGATTTTGGAAGTTCTTAGTGCCGCCATCGTTATTTTTTGAGGTTTTTACGCTAGAATCGACTATTAAATCGCTTATAGCAAAAGTGTGCAATAGCCCCATTCACCGATGATTCCACCGGTTGAGAAAAGATTACACAGTTCAGTTCAAAGCATGACTTTAATAAACTAAAATACTTGCATCTGTAATCTTTTCTCAACCGGTGGAGTCGTCGATGACTTTAAAAAAACTTGCGGATATTTTAATTAATCAACGGAGTTTCCACCGATTAGGGAACGATTACAGATCAGAGTATTTTCGTGCATTACAGTCATACATGGAACTGAACTGTGTAATCTTTCCTCAACCGGTGGAATCATCAGTGAATAAAAAAATAGCATTGATTATACGCAAAACGACAGCCCTGGTCTCGACCGGCAAGAACAAGTAAACTGCGCAGTTTGGGCAAATGCTTTTCTTTGGATCTTCACACTTCGGGTTATTTAGACCGGTCAGTCCGATAGCACTATAGTCTTTGTAACCAGATCGGGATACCAACTTTATTCCAATATAGGTGCTGATTCCCTGATTATTTCAAGGTCGATTTAAACAGATCAGTGTACGATTCCGCTACAATGTTTAGCTCCGTCCAGCGAATGCCGCGCGACAGTAGGACCTAACCAAATCGGGAAATCAACCATTATTATACTAAAATTGTTTCCCGATTTGGTCACAAAGACTGCAGCGCTATTGGCTGACCTGTTGAAGAGGACTTCAGTTTAAACCATTTTAAGAGTCAGCATATAGGTCTCGTTGGCGGCAAAGGCATGGAACAAAAGATAAATAAGGAAAGGGGGAGCCTCAAAACTAAACATTTTAGAAAAAATCAGTCGTCAACAAAAATTTACAAAAACTTAATCTTTACGCTTGTAAAAATGTCGACTAGTTTATTACAGCTATATTTTATCCTAAAACGGTCCTCATTCCCTGATCTTGACATGAAACCCGCAGGATGAGTTGAAATAAAGGGCTTTAAAAACTCAAAATCTGCCTTTAAACCATGAAATTCAACCTAGAGAATATGTTAGAGCAATAACAAATTAAAAAAAAAAAAAAAAAAAAAAAAAAAAAAAAAAAAAAAAAAAAAAAACAACAAAGAAAACAGTACAAGTAAAACAATTGAAATGGGAACCAGGCCAACACAAAGAAATAGATCGCTTTGAATGTGAAATACACCTCTTGAGAATGTGGTCAAATGTTGAATTCGATAACATCATTATTTTAGGGTGTAATGCAGTAATTTTTTAACATTAGAATTTCTAAGCTGTCAAAAGTCTTTACAGGCGGGAAGTCGCTGGATCGATAGGCTTCTGAATCAGAAGTTCTGATGGAATACATTTAAGAGCCATTGGAATTTAGAGAAACGGTTTCATCGCAAAATCTTAGCCAATCGATGGAGCTTCAGGTGCAAAGGCGGATCCAGCCATCCGACAACTGTGCGTAGTATTCTCATTTGAACGCTTGAGAAACAATCGATTAGTAGAAGGGCCATGACCATTGGCCCCGCCAAGAATCGATTGTTTCTCATTCGTTCAAATGGGATGAGTCATGATTGCCAAATTGCTGAGTCCGTCCATGTTCAGATGGATGGGTTAAGAATCGGGTATGTTCATTGTTCATGTTGACATACCTTGTTGACGTTTGAATGGAGCTGTTGCAAACTTTTGCTACAGGCTTATTAATAGTTGATTAAGGGGTAATACCCAGTAAAAATAACGATTAGCGCACTAAGAAATCACGAAATCCACTCCTAAACTCACAAAATGCTTTTAAACGCGATACCGTAATGGCGGCCGGGGCCGCGGTTTTCATCGGGGCTCCCTATCTTCAATCAGCGCCATCTACACGAGGTGTTCTCGCAACACCACACAAGAAGAAGAAGAAGAAGCATACAATTGCCATAAGAAAACCGCGGCCTCGCATTTCAAAGCATTTTGTGAGTTTAGGAGTGGATTTCGTGATTTTTTAGTGCGCTAATCGTTATTTTTACAGGGTATTAGCCCATATTCAACTATTAATAAGCCTGTAGCAAAAGTTTGCAACAGCTCCATTTAATCCATGCATAGGAAAACTACTAACGGCACTTTTCCAGCAAGGGTTAAATTCACGCATCAGAAAAGTGTGAGCGAATTATTAAGTTTTCGTTTCTGACATGGATTTCGCACATCAGATCAAAGCTGTCAATATTCCTTACTATTCGACACTTCAGCTATACTTTAACAGCGTGGTAACTTCAATTTTGAACTGTTGATCACCCAGATTAGCAAAACTGATTAAGCCGCACACTCCCAAGTAGCAAAAATGAACCGAAAACATTAGGTTTCACGCAAGTTTTCCCTGCGAGGAAACTTGCGTAAAACGGTCAAATTGAAATCATATTTTTAACGTAAACGGAACTTTTATACGGAAGGTTTCACTGCAAGTAAACGAAACTTTTCCAGTGAAGCCCCGAAAAACGAAAACAACTTCGGGATAACCATAAGTATACATCAATTATTACTCTTATTTCCTTCAAAAAATAAGAATATCGATGAATATGAAAAGTTATTTCGAAGTTTTTTTCCGTTCCTTTGGGGCTTTACCGGAAAAGTTCCGTTTAACCGCAGGAAAACCTTCCGTAAAAATTCCGTTACTCCGGGTTTTCCGAAGGAAAAACTTGCGTAAAACCTTAAGTTTCCGTTCCATTTGTCCTACTTGGGCCATGAGCCTGGGAATCAATTGTTAACCGATTTTCGGGGATCAATGCATCCCAAAATGATCTGAGATCAAAAAATAGAGGCCAAAAGTCGGAGAAAAAAAGTAATCAAAAATCATAGTTTTTGATCTTTCAAAGTGAGTACAAAACTTTTCAGTGACATTTACAGGATTGAATTACTTGTTTAAAGTGTTCTTTGTGATTACGATTGGGCTTGAAAGTTTATAAATGATAAATTGATGATAAATTTTCTTTCTGGTGTTTGGCCACTTTTTGACGATCTCAGACCAAAGTGCAACCCCCTCCCCCCCCCCTTTTTGCACGAAAGTACCAGTTGCATAGAATTTTTTTTGGATTTTTTGGATTTTGATTTACAACCTTGTAAAGAGAGAATACGAATGTTTGAATTGATGTCAAAATCAAACTTTGCTCCTTGATACATTCATAAACAACTCAATTAAGAAAAAAAATTAAGGAGGGGAGGGGCGTTACTTTTGAGAAGCTCTAATAAAAGCGTTCTTGGAGGAGAATCTAACAATGTTTCTTATACTGTAGTGGAAGCTTTTTTATCGTACGAAAAAAGAGAGGAATAATAATAAAAAAAAAAAAATAATTAACTCCTAATTGTTTGAGTCATGTTGAACAACCACATATTGCAACATCTTGAAACTTGAGGTCGAAAAACGTCTCTTTAAATTACACCTTCAGATTAGAGAAAATCTCATCAGAGAGCAGAAAACGCAAACAGTTATTAAAACTAATAGATCTCAATACAGTTTAGCACAAGATTAGGAAAAAAAAATGTTATTATAGAGAGGGACTAATTACAGCGAATGGACAAAAAAGCGTTATCTACTACTCTTTACATGAGTCACGCTCTGAAACAGCATCTTGCGTCTACTGGGAAGGGGGAGAGCCGGGAGGGGTTAGGGCAGAGCTGCCGTTTTGCGTATAATTAATAGCATTTTTCAATTCACCGATGATTCCACCGGTTGAGAAAAGATTACACAGTTCAGCCCAGTGCATGGCTGCAATGCACGAAAATACTCGCATCTGCAATCTTTTCTCAATCGGTGGAGTCGTCGATGACTTTAAAAAAACTTGCGGATATCTTAATTAATTAACGGAGTTTCCACTGATTGAGAAAATATTACAGATCAGAATATTTTCGGGCATTACAGTCATACACTGAACTGAACTGTGTAATCTTTCCTCAACCGGTGGAACTATCGGTGAATTGATAAATGCCATTAATTATACGCAAAACGGCAGCTCTGGGTTAGGGGGGTAGGGTTAAGTTTTCCACGATGCTCCGTTTTCCTCTCATTCTTCCCCCACTCACAGTTTTTTTCCCTCTTTTTCCGAAACGCGCTTTTATGCCAATTTAATGTCTCAAGGGTAACGGGTGAAGTTTCTTACGTGAGGCACCCATCCAGTGGTAACCGGGTGAGATAGAGTTACAATATCCAGTCCGCGTCGGAGACACTTAAGAGTTCTGACCACGTACGAATCGCCAAACACTCACCACAACATGTGAATGATTTTAGTCAAAACGATTCGAGTATCAGTTTATCGCTTGTTTTATAATTCGCATCCAGTCTTTCACATTCGCTCATCGTAACGACATTAGCAGTAATTCTAGGAATAGATAGATAGGAAAGTTCAATACACGTTATCACCATGTTTTTAAAGACTATTTGTATATCAACGTTCCTTGTAATCACGTGTGTTTCTCTAAGTTCTTCGGCTCCTGGAAATGCCACAGGCAAAGCAATTTCATCGGGTTCGTCCAGTAACAAAAACGGAAAATATCGTAAGTAACTTTCATCGTTTTTGCTCTTTATTTTTTTTTATTTTTTTTTTTTTTTATTTATTTTTTTTTTATATTTTTTTTTTATTGCATAGAATCAAAAAGAAGACATTATTAGAATTAACGACGTGAGAGATTTTCGTTGATTATTTTGAGGATTAACTTTGTGCATAAACTATAAATTAGTTACCTGTGTTTTATAATTGTTTCTTGTCGACAGTTTCATCAATCACACAGTAAGTAATTTATCCCAATGAAATGATCAAATCATTCATGCTGACCTTAAATTCAAGGGTTCTTTTTTCTTTAATCATCCCTTTATCACATCGATAAAAAAGAGGGGGGGAAGGTTGTTGATTTTTCAACGTTAATTCTAATGTGGTTTTTTCATTTCCGTTACATCTAACTTATAAATCCTCTCAATGTCTGTGTTTGTAATTTTCTTAATGGGTTGCTTCCGATCCCTCAAAGTTTCGGGTAAAATCTAAAGCTGTCAACAATCCACGAACACCGAGTTTTTAGACTTCGAGGATGACATGAACTAATAATACGACTACGGCGTTTTGCAAAATACTTGCACCTTGCTATATTTATGTTGATTTCTTACACTGTGACTTTTTTTAAACAACAAATTTTGGGCTTTTGAAAATAGATCAATATCGAACTTTGACCTTTGACCTTTGAAACGATAAATCATTCCGCCCTCCCAGGTTTAAGCTAGCCCGGCTTAGTTTTCACCCATTGGCGATAAATCACCAGACGCAGGTTACCGTTTAAATATTTTGAGTTACAGGACGCTTCTTTCCTCTCCTTGAGGTAGGAAGGTCCACCCTTAGGACAAAGTGGCCCTGTCAAAGTTAGCAGTTGTCCCCCGTACTATCCCCCGGAAAGAGGGATAGTACATTGGAAACATGACAAATTCAAATACTGAGTTTTCTCCATTTCTTGAACAATGGACAGTCCTTTCTTTAACACAAATTGGTTGCATGCACATTGCATGCATTACATAACTGATTGTTGCTAATTCAGCATTTCAACGTGACCTGTGCCGGCTTCACAACACCTGACACGACAAACATCAGCCGCGGTTTACTTGTGCGGTTATCTGCTAAACCGAGCGTTAAAGTCGCTGGACAGACAGACGGCTGACCTAACTACTACTTGATTGAAAGTGGAGTTTCAGCCCAGGGCTGCCGTTTTGCGTAGAATCAATGCTATTTTTTAATTCACCGATGATTCCACCGGTTGAGAAAAGATTACACAGTTCAGTTCAGTGTATGACTGTAATGCACGAAAATACTCTGATCTGTAATCTTTCCTTAATCGGTGGAAACTTCGTTGATTAATTAAAATATCCGCAAGTTTTTTAAAGTCATCGACGACTCCACCGGTTGAGAAAAGATTACAGATGCTAGTATTTCAGTTTACCATAGTCATGCACTGAACTGAACTGTGTAATCTTTTCTCAACCGGTGGAATCATCGGTGACTAGAAAAATAGCATTGATTCTACGCAAAACGGCAGCCCTGTTTCAGCCGTTGATTTCGATATTTCCCCACGATATTCTCTTGGCACTGCAATGTCTTCCGTTTTTGTGGATTTGAGCAGTGGCGGCTCGTAAAATTTGGTAACAATGGATCCTCTCCATTTAAACCTACGCAAATATATCGATCTCTAGGAGGTGCATTGCACCCCCAAGAAAGCGATATATATTTGCGTAGGTTTAAATGGCAAAACACATGGTTGCCAAACTGCACGAACCGCCACTGGAATTCAGTCGTTAGATTCTCAAATGCTTTGGACGCATGAAGTATTTGGATATAAGTACAAGTCAAATTCGCAGTCAGCGATTTAATTAAGCGTACAACAAGAGGAAACAACAACCAGAAGCCCCTTCGAAGTAACAAAATCCGCAATTAAAAACTGCAAAATATTCTTATCAGCGTTGGTTCATGAATCTTAACCGACATTTTAACAAACAATATTGCATAACTGACTCATTGGAGGCATGTTTTTAGCTTGGATAAAGTATGAAAAACGATTTAATTGAAGGAGTGACGGATAGTTCTTGTTTGTACGCGAGGTAACTTATGGAGTTACAAATATGCGTTTTGGCTGCAGTTTATAACGAAAACAGTGATAGAATGGGGCAGTTGCAAGGGTCTGAAATTTTGTGTTTTTTATGAAGAAAATGAAATTACTTGATGAGCTAAGAGCAAATATGCCTTTGGTTTCTACTTAAGTGCCATTGTTCCGGAGAGGAGAATTTAGCCCAAAATACATTGTTTTAAATGGGAATTCTGCGTAGTGACGTCACTACGCACACGATTTTCTACAACTTTACACGAATGTATCTCCAAAACCGGGACACTTAGGAAAAAACCAAAGACACCATTGTTCTCAGCTCATCAAGTACTATGATTTTCTTTATAAAAATCACAACATTTCAGACCCTTGCAACTGCCCAATTAAAAGGGGTGGGGGAGGGGGACAGAATGGCAACCTGCTTCTTCACGTATAAACACGGTTTATCCGACTTTAAGGAAATTGGATGCAGATTTGACTCAAGTCCGATGAAAAAACTAAATACACATAGGTATTACTTGACAGCTCGCTAGAGGGGAAAAAAAATTAAACCCTGTGACAGAAGGTCAAAAAGAGGAGGGAATAAGGATAAAGTGATTCCGATAAAACTGAATACCGCCCTTTAAACTATAACGTATATGTACTGATACTTGTAAGGCCAGTACACATACTCTATACTTAGGACACCGCTCTGCGATTGCCCCGTTATTAGGGTTCAAAACTGTGGTAATATGAATTTTAAAACAAGGCCTTCAAGTCAAAATACGGTCTCCGGACAATCCATCGCGCCAGTGGCATGGCGTGCTATTTGGCAACGTTGCAGTTTGTCCATTTGAACCCATGAAAAAGATCGAACGACAGGGTGTTCGGTGAACACCTTCGCATTCGACCTTTTATACGGGTTTAAATGGACAAAATACAACGTTGCCAAGTTGCACGCTACGCTACTGATCGCCGCCGATTCATCGCCGGACAATCCATCGCGAGACAATTCATCGCCGTAACAAAAGTTTTGAATACCAGTTATACTTTCCTTCACACTTTACCAGGCTTAGGACTGCCCAAAGATTTATGTTTGAACTTTGTGCGTGTTTAAAAGTTAAAAGTTCTTAGAAAATGTCTTTTAAAAATCTTTAAGAAAAATTCACTAAACATTGTATGAGTTGTCTCTCAAAAATCCTTAAGTCATTTGGAAAGTTCAATGTTCTTAGCGATTGCGCGTAGGTGTAGGTAATCCATTATTTTGCGATTCTGAAAGTCTGCGCAAACGGTTCTTAGAATTGGTCTTTTAAAAATCTTTAAGAAAAATTCACTAAACATTGTATAAGTCTCAAAGATCCTTAAGTCATTCGGAGAGTTCAATGTTCTTAGCGATTGCGCGTAGGTGCTCCATTATTTCGCGATTCTGAAAGTCTGCGCAAACGATTTCCAATCTCTCTCGGTTACTTTAGCATCTTTACTTCTTTGAGCTTTTACCAGTAGCGTCGCGTGCCATCTGGCAACAATGCAACTGCTCCATTTAAACTCATTAAATATATCGAATTTCCCCCCTGTGCACCCCCTGAATTCGATCTTTTACATGAGTTTAAATGGATAGAATACACTGTTGCCAAATTGCTCGCGACGCCACTGGCTTTTACCTTACCGACGCCAAGGAGTTGTGCGATCCTTCAATTCCTTTCAGTGACGTAGCGTTCAATGTGACAACGTTGTATTGTGTCCATTTAAAAACATGTAAAAAGTCGAATGCGAAGGTGTTCACCGAACACTCAATAGTTCGATCTTTTTCGTGGGTTTAAATAGACAAACTGCAACGTTGCCAATTCGCACGCTACGCCACTGATTCCATTATTTGTCCTGCGCAGGCCATCATTCTGTGACCGTTTTGTAGGTGTTCCACATGGCGAGAGGATAACGTGCCTGTCTCCGTCTTCTGCTTCTTCTTACTGGCCGCCCTATCTAGGTGTTGAGGTGTCCTCAAAGTAATCTACTTTAGTAGATTACTTCGTCGTCTTTAGACGATAGCTTCAATTCGTTTTCTACGAAAAACTCGCCGTCAATCAGGGTTTCAAATGCTTCAACAACATGCTCCTCGGGTACAAAAGCAAGGGCTGCTAAATTACGAAGGTTCAGAGCAAAGGCTGGATCTTCGCTGTAAGGAACCTGAAGGCCACATTTCTGAATATTGCGCCAGATGCACTGCGAAAAGTGAAAGTAACGTCCTTTTACGTCACAAGTGGGAAAAACGTCTAGAATAGCGTTTTCAGCGGCCATTTCATAATTAATCATAATGGTTTTCTTCCCTTCCCACTCTTCTTTCCCGAGGCGATGGATTGTCCTAGATCCTTCAAGTTCTAATATTATACAGTGTTTTTGTAACGTCCCTCTGAAATCGTCCATGATAATACTACCACTGACAGTGGCGGCTTGTGCTATGTGGCAACCATGTTTTTTCCCGTTTGAACCTTTGCAAAAGTATCGATTCCTAAAAGATTCAGCGAATCCCCTGAAGATCAATTATTTTGCGTAGGTTTAAATCCCATCAAAAACCTTTCCAGGTGCAAGCAGACGGCATCAGGTAATTATGTCTGTCACAAAAAGCCGTTCCAATGCATCCACTCAAAGATATGATATGATGGGAACGGCAAGTCTCCTCCAAAAGGGCATCCAGCAGGGCAAATGTTAATCATTTTTCAAAATCAACACTATCCATCTGCGGCGAATTTAGTGAAGGAAAAACTTTGAGGGATGTATTTCTTTATTTTTTATTTTCAAACGCAAAAACTTGCCGCCGTTCATCGCCTTAAAAAAAAAAAAAATAATAATAATTAATATTTTTCTTTTTTAAGGCGATGAACGGCGGCAAGTTTTTGCGTTTGAAAATAAAAAATAAAGAAATACATCCCTCAAAGTTTTTCCTTCACTAAATTCGCCGCAGATGGATAGTGTTGATTTTGAAAAATGATTAACATTTGCCCTGCTGGATGCCCTTTTGGAGGAGACTTGCCGTTCCCATCATATCATATCTTTGAGTGGATGCATTGGAACGGCTTTTTGTGACAGACATAATTACCTGATGCCGTCTGCTTGCACCTGGAAAGGTTTTTGATGGGATATACTCTGGTTTTAGCTTGTAAAATTCCAGTTTCTCATTCCACCAATAAAAGCTACAGTTGTTATCCATCAGCTGACTAGCCAGCAGTTATGAATAGTTTCCGGACAACATTCACATAGACTCTCGAGTGCTCATTTTACGATAGGGACAACAGTCTCATTTCCCTTTCTTTTCCCTGATCCATATGCTAACCTACAGTTCCGTTTCCACTGGCCGTCTCGCCACTGGCCGTCCCGCCGCTGGCCGGTCCACCGCTGGCAAATCCGCCACTGGCTGGTTCGCCGCTGGCCGATCCGCCACAGGCTAGTCCGCCACAGGCTAGTCCGCCGCTGGCCGATCCGCCACTGGCCGATCCGCCACTGGCCGATTCGCCACTGGGTAGTCCGCCGATGGCCGATCCACCTCTCGCCGGTCCGCCGCTGGCCGATCCGCCACTGGGTAGTCCGCCGGCGGCCGATCCGCCGCTGGCCAATCCGCCACTGGCCGGTCCGCCGCTGGCCGATCCGCCACTGGGTAGTCCGCCGGTGGCCGATCCGCCACTGGGCGATTCGCCACTGGCCGGTCCGCCTCTGGCCGGTCCGCCTCTGGCCGATCCGCCACTGGCCGATCCGCCACTGGCTAGGCCGCCGCTGGCCGATCCGCCACTGGGTAGTCCGCCGGCGGCCGATCCGCCACTGGCTAGGCCGCCGCTGGCCAATCCGCCACTGGCCGGTCCGCCGCTGGCCGATCCGCCACTGGGTAGTCCGCCGGTGGCCGATCCGCCACTGGGCGATTCGCCACTGGCCGGTCCGCCTCTGGCCGATCCGCCACTGGCCGGTCCGCCTCTGGGCGATTCGCCACTGGCCGATCCGCCAATGGGTAATCCGCCGCTGGCCGGTCCGCCTCTGGCCGATCCGCCACTGGCTAGGCCGCCGCTGGCCGATCCGCCACTGGGTAGTCCGCCGGTGGCCGATCCGCCACTGGGCGATTCGCCACTGGCCGATCCGCCACTGGGTAATCCGCCGCTGGCCGATCCGTCACTGGCCGGTCCGCCTCTGGCCGATCCGCCACTGGCCGGTCCGCCGCTGGCCAATCCGCCACTGGCCGGTCCGCCGCTGGCCAATCCGCCACTGGCCGGTCCGCCACTGGCCGGTCCGCCTCTGGGCGATTCGCCACTGGCCGATCCGCCAATGGGTAATCCGCCGCTGGCCGGTCCGCCTCTGGCCGATCCGCCACTGGCTAGGCCGCCGCTGGCCGATCCGCCACTGGGCGATTCGCCACTGGCCGATCCGCCACTGGGTAATCCGCCGCTGGCCGATCCGTCACTGGCCGGTCCGCCTCTGGCCGATCCGCCACTGGCCGGTCCGCCGCTGGCCGGTCCGCCGCTGGCCAATCCGCCACTGGCTAGTGCGCCGCCGGCCAATTCGCCACTGGCTAGTTCGCCGCTGGCCGATCCGCCACTGGCTAGGCCGCCGCTGGCCGATCCGCTACTGGGCGATTCGCCACTGGCCGATCCGGCACTGGGTAATCCGCCACTGGCCGGTCCGCCAATGGGTAATCCGCCACTGGCCGATCCGCCACTGGGTAATCCGCCGCTGGCCGATCCGCCACTGGCTAGTCCGCCACTGACTAGTCCGCCACTGGATATGCCGCCGCTGGCCGATCCGCCACTGGGTAGTCCGCCGGTGGCCGATCCGCCACTGGCTAGGCCGCCACTGGCTAGGCCGCCGCTGGCCGATCCGCCACTGGCCGGTCCGCCACTGGCCGGTCCGCCGCTGGCCGGTCCGCCTCTGGGCGATTCGCCACTGGCCGATCCGCCACTGGCTAGGCCGCCGCTGGCCGATCCGCCACTGGCCGGTCCGCCACTGTCCGATCCGCCACCCGGTAATCCGCCGCTGGCCGATCCACCACTGGCTATTCCGCCACTGGCCGGTCCGCCTCTGGGCGATTCGCCAATGGGTAATCCGCCGCTGGCCGATCCGCCACTGGCTAGGCCGCCGCTGGCCGATCCGCCACTGGGTAGTCCGCCGGCGGCCGATCCGCCACTGGCTAGGCCGCCGCTGGCCAATCCGCCACTGGCCGGTCCGCCGCTGGCCGATCCGCCACTGGGTAGTCCGCCGGTGGCCGATCCGCCACTGGGCGATTCGCCACTGGCCGGTCCGCCTCTGGCCGATCCGCCACTGGCCGGTCCGCCTCTGGGCGATTCGCCACTGGCCGATCCGCCAATGGGTAATCCGCCGCTGGCCGGTCCGCCTCTGGCCGATCCGCCACTGGCTAGGCCGCCGCTGGCCGATCCGCCACTGGGTAGTCCGCCGGTGGCCGATCCGCCACTGGGCGATTCGCCACTGGCCGATCCGCCACTGGGTAATCCGCCGCTGGCCGATCCGTCACTGGCCGGTCCGCCTCTGGCCGATCCGCCACTGGCCGGTCCGCCGCTGGCCGGTCCGCCGCTGGCCAATCCGCCACTGGCCGGTCCGCCACTGGCCGGTCCGCCTCTGGGCGATTCGCCACTGGCCGATCCGCCAATGGGTAATCCGCCGCTGGCCGGTCCGCCTCTGGCCGATCCGCCACTGGCTAGGCCGCCGCTGGCCGATCCGCCACTGGGCGATTCGCCACTGGCCGGTCCGCCACTGGCCGATCCGCCACTGGCCGGTCCGCCTCTGGGCGATTCGCCACTGGCCGATCCGCCAATGGGTAATCCGCCGCTGGCCGATCCGCCACTGGCTAGGCCGCCGCTGGCCGATCCGCCACTGGGTAGTCCGCCGGCGGCCGATCCGCCACTGGCTAGGCCGCCGCTGGCCAATCCGCCACTGGCCGGTCCGCCGCTGGCCGATCCGCCACTGGGTAGTCCGCCGGTGGCCGATCCGCCACTGGGCGATTCGCCACTGGCCGGTCCGCCTCTGGCCGATCCGCCACTGGCCGGTCCGCCTCTGGGCGATTCGCCACTGGCCGATCCGCCAATGGGTAATCCGCCGCTGGCCGGTCCGCCTCTGGCCGATCCGCCACTGGCTAGGCCGCCGCTGGCCGATCCGCCACTGGGTAGTCCGCCGGTGGCCGATCCGCCACTGGGCGATTCGCCACTGGCCGATCCGCCACTGGGTAATCCGCCGCTGGCCGATCCGTCACTGGCCGGTCCGCCTCTGGCCGATCCGCCACTGGCCGGTCCGCCGCTGGCCGGTCCGCCGCTGGCCGGTCCGCCGCTGGCCAATCCGCCACTGGCCGGTCCGCCACTGGCCGGTCCGCCTCTGGGCGATTCGCCACTGGCCGATCCGCCAATGGGTAATCCGCCGCTGGCCGGTCCGCCTCTGGCCGATCCGCCACTGGCTAGGCCGCCGCTGGCCGATCCGCCACTGGGCGATTCGCCACTGGCCGATCCGCCACTGGGTAATCCGCCGCTGGCCGATCCGTCACTGGCCGGTCCGCCTCTGGCCGGTCCGCCTCTGGCCGATCCGCCACTGGCCGGTCCGCCGCTGGCCGGTCCGCCGCTGGCCAATCCGCCACTGGCTAGTGCGCCGCCGGCCAATTCGCCACTGGCTAGTTCGCCGCTGGCCGATCCGCCACTGGCTAGGCCGCCGCTGGCCGATCCGCTACTGGGCGATTCGCCACTGGCCGATCCGGCACTGGGTAATCCGCCGCTGGCCGATCCGCCACTGGCCGATCCGCCACTGGCCGGTCCGCCGCTGGCCGGTCCGCCTCTGGGCGATTCGCCACTGGCCGATCCGCCAATGGGTAATCCGCCACTGGCCGGTCCGCCAATGGGTAATCCGCCACTGGCCGGTCCGCCGCTGGCCGATCCGCCACTGGGTAGTCCGCCACTGGGCGATTCGCCACTGGCCGATCCGCCACTGGGTAATCCGCCGCTGGCCGATCCGCCACTGGCTAGTCCGCCACTGACTAGTCCGCCACTGGATATGCCGCCGCTGGCCGATCCGCCACTGGGTAGTCCGCCGGTGGCCGATCCGCCACTGGCTAGGCCGCCACTGGCTAGGCCGCCGCTGGCCGATCCGCCACTGGCCGGTCCGCCACTGGCCGGTCCGCCGCTGGCCGGTCCGCCTCTGGGCGATTCGCCACTGACCGATCCGCCACTGGCTAGGCCGCCGCTGGCCGATCCGCCACTGGCCGGTCCGCCACTGTCCGATCCGCCACCCGGTAATCCGCCGCTGGCCGATCCACCACTGGCTATTCCGCCACTGGCTAGGCCGCCGCTGGCCGATCCGCCACTGGCCGGTCCGCCGCTGGCCGATCCGCCACTGGGTAGTCCGCCGGTGGCCGATCCGCCACTGGCTAGGCCGCCGATGGCCGATCCGCCACTGGCCGGTCCGCTGCTGGCCGGTCCGCCTCTGGGCGATTCGCCACTGGCCGATCCGCCAATGGGTAATCCGCCGCTGGCCGGTTCGCCTCTGGCCGATCCGCCACTGGCTACTCTGCCGCTGGCAGATCCGCTATAGCTCAATTCTGTAACTTCAGGGAAATAAGGTACTGTCACTACCAGTTCTCATTAAATAAACATATCAGTTGTAAACTCAACAAGTACACAGCAAAGAACTTTTGTCACTACTTGCTTATGAATAATTATTCTAAAATCACAGAATAATACATTGTATAATTCTGTGCTAAAATCACAAAGGTACTATCAGTCAATTAAAGATTGGGACTAAAATATGCGGCTCGAAATGCGCCCGCCCGCTTATCTGACTCGATTTGCTCAGAATCTAGAGCGGTGTTGCCATTCCCAAATAAATGTGCGAAAAAGCCGAATCAATTGAGGTGGGCTATAACTGAACAGTTACAGGGGGATAACGCACCGCAAACCTTCTCGCATGAGGAGCCAATTCTCCGCCGCTCGCCGCCGCGCCGCCCGCAGCAGCGTCCATTCACTAAAATCTTATTCTTTCAAAATCAGTTCATCGAGATGCGGTGGTCGCGTCGGTTCTCTCTCCGCTACCTTCTTCCCCCTTCCTATTGGCACTGTCTCATTTTATCACTCATGCCACTTTTCGTTCGACACTTCACATTTCAAACGTTTTCCTCCGGACCATGTTTCTTTCACCATTTGCCTAAGAATGAATGCAGAGCTTCCCGAATAAGAGCATGTTGTAAAAATCTTGGATTTAGGCGTCTGGCCGTCTGTAGAAGAAATTTCTCGCTGGCGGGAGGGGGGATTTAAATGCACTTTCCAGCTGATTTTCTCTAAGTCCCTATATGTAGAGAGTTAAGACAAGACAGGGGCGGATCCAGAAAAGTCTCAAAGGATGGGCCATTTTTGTAACGTGAAGGGGGGGGGGGCCCTCCCTTATAAAATTTTGAAAATTTTAGCTTCTCTAAAGCCAATTTGAGGCATCTTTTAACGGTTCACTCATCATTTTTATACTACCTCATTTCAATTTTTGTTAGTAAAAGGGGGTCAAGGGTAAAAGTTTGGAACGGCTGATATTTTACATCATTGACCTCTCTATCAACACAAAACTATTTAATCAGCAACCCCCCCCCCCCAACTCCCCCCAATTATCTTGTTCTTATGAGCTCGAGTAAACTTTTCCTTCCTCCTCACTAGGTTTGCTCCCGGCTCCCACTTTTCATTCAAATTTTGGAATGCCAGCTACCTATATTTTTTGCATTTTCGTAGAAAATGGATGTCTAGTGAATGAAATTAAGACCCTATTCTCCCCCCCCCCCTCAAAACCTAGTATAATATACCTACGGTTACTTAAAGGCTTTTGTTTTTCTCTTCTCTTTTTCTTTTGCTTTTCCCTCTCTTTCTCTTCCTCTAACTGCTTTTTTTGGGGCCCAAAGGGGGGGGGGGGCATGCCGCCGTGGCCCCCCTCTGGATCCGCCCATGAGACAAGAAGGTAGTCAACTTCTGATTGGTCGATGAATTTTAGGCTCTACGGACACCGCCATTGGATGTGATTTTGCACTTTTGTTCTGTTTACCAACGGTCTTTTACAGATAAGAGTTAATTTGCGATGAATCTGTTAATTTTAATAATGAATGTCAATAAGAATGTCTATAAATCTCAAAAGAATCATTAAAAGCGTTAATACATGTTGATCAACAAAAGGAGGGAACGATTACATCGTTACAAACTTAGCGGAACTGTAATCTTTGCAGTGGAGCAAAACACAACAACGGCCTCAGCATAATGTAAAAAATGTGTAAAATCGCATCCAATGGCGGCGACCATGATTTCACTTGTCTTGACTCTCTACATATAGGGACTCTGATTTTCTCTAGAGTCCCTCATACCAGAGCTGCCGTTTTGCGCATAGTTAATTTATTTTTCAATTCACCGATGATTCCACCCGTTGAAAAAAGATTACACAGTTCAGTTTAGTGTATGAGATGGTAATGCACGAATATATTCGTATTCGCATCTGTAATCTTTCCTCGACCGGTGGGGTCGTCGATGACTTAAAAAACTTGCGGATATTTTAATTAATTTACGGCGTTTCCACCGATTGAAAAAATATTACGGATCGAAGTATTTTTGTGCAGTGCAGTCATACACTGCACTGAACTGTGTAATATTTTTTCAACTGGTGGAATCATCGGTGAATTGAAAATTTTCTTTAATTATACGCAAAACGGCAGCTCTGCCTCATATTCAGGGACTCTAATTTTCTCTTAATTCGATTTACACTCAATTTTTTATATGCCAAGGAGTGGTGGGGGGGGGGGGGGGGGTGTTTTACGGGCTCTCTTTGGACTTCCATGATCTTGAATAATGCAGATTCTCATTTCTTCAGAAGGTAATGAAAAATGGGTGGTATATCGATTGCAATTAATTATTGTAAAGTAACACATCTAGCCCTCGCGAACGGGGGGGGGCGATCTGGGGAACTACGCCCCCGTTGACCCCTTTTTCCTTTCTCTTCCCTTTCCCTCCCTTCTCCCTCTTTTCCCCTTTTTTGGCTGAACGGAGGGGAGGGGGGTCCCCCCCCCCCTTTCCCCCGGTATTCGCCAATGATTGTCGTCGTAAGCGCCGAAACCTTTCCTCTTTTAAATGATTTAACTCATTTGAGACTAATAATAAAGCTTATACTTTCAGAGGCAGCTTTTGAGGAAGGGGGTCTTGCCTCGGGTGGCATTATGTTATGATCTATAATCTTTGACAAACTGGGTTTATCGATTTCTTTCATCGATCACTTTTCAAAAGTAATCGAGGTGGATTTCAGCCTTAATCAGGTGTTCCGATTTTATTGAACTTATGATGAAATTCAATATACAATCAATGTAATTAATCAAAACACGATTAGTTCCTTTGAATTCAGCACCCCTAAAAACTCCCCCCCCCCAACCCATATCTAAGAGGTTTGAAAATCAACCCAGATGTGAGGAAGCGATTACCATTTACCGTGCCCACCTCTGCTTTAAACCCCTCCCCCCTCCCTAAAGTTGATTAATGGGTTCTGGTGAATATTTATGCAAGTAGGAGAAAGAAATGCTTTGTTAGAGGGGCGAATACGATTTAGTAAGGTAGAAGACGAGACTTTCCTGTCAACAATTGACAGTTAAAATCAAAGGAGAAAACTAAACTGGGTCATGAATTTGAGACGGGAAAAAATTATGTCCTGATAAAACTGCGACCTTAAAAATTAAAAAAATATTCTCCATGAAAAATGTGAGTAAAAGTTTTACGAAAGGCAATGCTAATTTCTACTCCATAGTCCACCTGTCTGTTAATTACGTTTGTTTTTATCATTTATGACCCAAAATGTCCTTCGGTAACATGTCTTAGAGGAGTTTTTGATATTAAATGTAAGCGCTTGACTTAAACTTAAAAACTCAAATGAGCTTTGAAACCAATGGATCAAAGCAAAAGAAAAAAAAATGGATAAACTTTCTTTTCCGCTGAAATCACTTCCCATCCATGCTTCAAAACGTGACAATTTATTGCTGTCCCTTCGCAGAAATTCTATCTCATTGTTAATTTGCCTTCGGTCCAGATGATCAACTGCACTTGAAGTATGAAAAGAAGGTATCAAAAGCTAAACCCTTGAAGAGTAAAAAGTTATATTTGGTAGTACTGGTGAGGCTAATTTTTTAATCGGAACAACGGAACACTCCCGTCTTTTTATTGCGGTTAGCCAATGCGGTTCGAGTGTTTCATCAAAACAGAATGGAACACTAACCATGCCAACGAGCAACGAGTCGATCCCCCGATCAAGCGCAGTTTTTTGCGTTCTACTGAGATATAACTTTAAACCCGTAAGTTTCGCTGTAATCCTGGATTTCTTGACCTGGTGTTTTTAACGAGTCCCAAAACGATGATCAAAGTCCAGTATTTTGTCGCTATGATAGTATTTTTTTCCGTGGATGTCGGGGGGGGGGGTACTAGAAGGGAACCAACGAGAGGGGAGATGGGTGGCGGCGAGCGTGTCTGCCCCGGAGACCCTTAAAAGTCGCCCTTACTTGATAGAAAATTGCCAAAATATTCTTTCAAAGACACTACAAATTTCAAAATCTAGAGGGGTGATCTCCTCCCTCCCCCCGGAAATCTTCTGGATCCGCCACAATTGCTGCTCCAAATTAAATTCTGAATGATACTTTGAACGTCTCTGATAATTAAAAAAGTTTCCCGGGCAACAGATCATAATGTGTCAACAGTCATCAGCCTAATGAAAGATCCACATAATTTTTCTAAAGGGCGAGGGGGGGGGGGCACGTTTTAGACATGGCAATTTTTAGCGTCCAAAAAGCATTACAAGATCATTATACGATGGAAAAGGGCAATTTTTAACGCTTTTTGAGAATGGGGAAGGGGGGAAGCACATGCCCTCGTGCCTCCTGGATCCACGCAATATCATCATCGACGGAAGCGCAACCCAAAAAAGTCTTTCTATAGTCTTAAGGGAGGATTTGTCTCAAAAATTGTCGGCACTGACTCAATGATATTTGTGTTGTGGAGGAGGGGGGCCATCATCGCTGAAAACCAATTTTTACAACAAACGAGTAACGAGTCACTGAAAGTCTATTGAATGAAAAGAAGAAATAGTGAGTTGAACTGACAATGAGAGTTGAAGCAGCGTGGAAGGAGTAGGGGAGGGGGAGGAGGGGTTGACGACAGTGCGACTGTGTCGTTTGGACACGATGGCCAGCTTTTAGGTGAAACTGCACTGGTCGGAAAAGAGACGGCGCAGATCGGAGACGGATAGCCGCTCTCGACGAGGCACGCTTATCTGCTCGCTCATATTTGTTATGAGTGAAGGCCCTGCGGTTTATATTCCACTCCCCTCGCTACCCCACCCTTATCGCTCACCGTTAGCACAAGCTGGCAACGCTGCTGCAAATTTCCGAGAGTTTCTCCCCTTATCGCTAATTCCTCAAGCGCCGAGTGTCCGAGCCCAAATAGTTTAGTCCCAATCTTTAATTGACTGATAGTACTGTAAACACATCAGAAACTACTCTCCCTCCAGTGATCAACAGTATTACGGTACTCAGCTGTTGCATTTGCAAGCAATGAAGTGGAAAATGAAGCTCCGCGGTTATGCCCAAATTTGAATACTTTCAGCTTCAGAGCTAGAATAGTTATTAAGTAAATGAATATGCAAAAGTACCTAACTGTGAGAGCAAACCAACCTTTACTATACGCGTGCATACAGCAAATTAGAAGCACACAAAAGAAATAACTAGAAAAGATGTTTGGTACATTTATTTAAAAAGAAGAACTGAGGAGGACAAATTTCGTAATTCACGGCCTCCGTTGCAATTGAAACAATAATCACTTGTATCACTCATGTATTTGTAACGAGTTTATTTCAAAAGTGTCAAAGCAGGGAGAAATGTTTTTGTTTTGAAATGATGTGCAGTTGTGTTGACTGACGATGAAGCGTCGATTCTCGCGGCGATCTCAAATACTAAAAGGCAGTAGCCAATGAGAGTAGAGTTACCGCGTAGTTTGAAATAGCCGTTATAATAAGAAATCCAGTTTTTTTATCATTTCTCAATAAATATTAGACGGATTGCGTTCAAACAAAAAAAAGGCACGAGCACAGAACACGCTGGTTAAAATAAGACCAAGTTTGATGAGTTTGGTTGCGTAGTTTTTTCGCTACAGGATCATATCAAGGCACGGTTTGGGGGAATGAAATAATTTCTGTAATTATAAGCGTTTACGCAGCGCAGACTTGTCAGGTCGTAGAGAGGGTGGTAGTAGGGTGGGGTTACCTGACTTGCCGTCTGCGTCTACCGACGCTTATGATTGAGAGAATCCGTTGTTGCCACATTGCATGAGCCACCCCTGTCAGAGCTGCCGATTTGCGTAGATTTAGTGACATTTTGAAATTCACCGAAGATTCCACCGGTTGAGAAAAGATTACAGAGTTTAGTTCAGAGTATGTCTGTAATGCTCGAAAATACTAGCGTCTTTTATCTTTTCTCAACCGATATATTTTAGTTAATTAACGGCGTTTCCACCTATTGAGAAAAGATTGCAGATCAGAGTATTTTCGTGCGTTACAGTCATACTCTGAACTAAACTCTGTAATCTTTTCTCAACCGGTGGATTCTTCGGTGAATTTCAAAATGTCATTAAATCTACGCAAATCGGCAGCTCTGACCCCTGTCCTCTCATCTACCCTAGAATACTCTATTTTATTTGCAAATTGCATGTTTTACTGCATTTATAGTTAGTCGTACTAGTGGGGACAACAAAACCTGACCACGTGTCCAGTAGTTGACCACTGACCAGGATATGCAATACGCAATGCACAAGCTACCATCATAAGTGTTATTTATTGCGTTACGTATTGCCTATCCTTGCCATGTATATTTGCTCCTTCTATGGTACAGTCACACTGGAAAATAAGCGATAGTCATCATACAAGATTCTTGTCATATTACCAGAAGTACGCAACGATATGCGAACGACAGAAAGTCTAGAACTTTGACCAGAAAATTCAGGGGTTAGTACCAGAATATGCTCATACAACTAGAATTTCCTAAAAAGTTTCAAAAACTATGGCACAAACACTAGAATTCTCGTTACTGAACAATCCTTCATATGTATAGGTTCACATAGGTATAATCTTGGTTTTCAGTGCATACGGCAAGTCTCGCATTTCTGCTGATAATATCACACAAGAAGAAAAAAAAAAATCGGTTGTGAGAACTGCGAACTTCGGTTCAAATGCAACGCCGAAGTGTTTCGGTTGCCGCAACCGAAATTTTCGGTTGTGAGTACCTCAGTTAGGAGTACCGAAGACTTCAGTGCGTAGGACTAATACTTTGACTCAAATGCTGTCTTCACTGAAGATTTCGGTACTCTTAGCTGGAGTTCGGTACTCCAACCAAAAATTTCGGTTACGGTAACGGAACACATAGGCGTTCCAGATGAACCAAATTTTTTATCTCCGCTTTTTTGGCCATGCATGGCCAAAAAATGAAGCAAATTATACAAACTGACAACATGGATGATCAAACGTATCTTTACTTGACTTACGCGCTCAAATTGGGGGGTCTTTCGCTGTGTAATTTGCCTGACAAGGTCATTTAAGCACGAGAGAAAATATGACTGCATTTGTCATTTGAAGTAGACAGCCTTTTTTTACTTCATCTGCAGAAAGCAAAAATAGAGCAGTCACGACTAAGGTCATACTTTTGCTCCTTGAGGCGAGAGGGCAAAAAAATCAAGAGCTAAGAGAGGTAATGCAGGCGGACGTCATAATCCCTCCATTCTTTTCAATTAAGTAAGTAGGTATTATTTTCACATTCAAATTGCTCCAGGTGTGTTCACGCCCAACTAGCATTTCAGTTGGTGGTAGAAAAAACGAAAAAAAGGGGTGGAAATTGATGAAAGAGGAGCTCGTTATACAAGAACTCTGAGTAAAATGTTTGATACATTTAAAGGATGGAGCATACGTATGTATAGGCTGTCCCACCCAAGAATGATTGGACTGCAAAACTATAGCTTTGAATGAAAACATCAGCTTCCATCCTCAGACAGAGCAACCTGACTGGACAGGAGCAAAGAGAAGCTGATGTTATATCATGGAAATCATACAAGTGTCAAATCCAATCTTTTCTGGGACAAGCTATAACTGAACATGTACAAAAAAGTATTTTGGCTATTTGCATTGGTCAATGCGCTACAAAGTTTAGAAAAAGGGCGGATCCAGTCAACGCGACCGGGGGGGGGGGGGGACTTGGGATTTTCCAACCTTGACGACCGTCATTTTCTTTTCACTCTCTTTATTTCCCTCTTCCTTCTCCCTCTTTTGGCCGAACGGGGGGGGGGGAGGGGGATTTGGGCCGTATCGGCCAATGGGTTAGAAGTGAAACTTGATCAAGCATCGGAGAAACGTGCAAATCTGACAACATTGTGATTGGTCAATTTAAACCCATGAAAATTATCGAGCTAATGAGGAATCAGGTATCCTTTTTGATTTGACCTTTGATGGCATAAGCTCAAATGAACAGAGTGTCACCTTGCCAGATCGCACGCGTTGCCACTGCTAACGCGAGTAAATCACACTCACTATACCTATAGAGGGTTTTAGTAATGGCGACTGCCGGTGATGAGCGTTCCAAACAAAGCCGGTTTGTCTCTCTCGCTCTCACGTGACCCCCATGTACTGCCATCTCACTCTAATTTCAACAATCGTAGGTATATAGAGACTTATTTTGTGAAATTGTACGGCAGAAATGAATTCTCGAGGCATTTTAATGCGATTTTGATAATAATATGTCGTAAAGCAAGGCTCTGTATACGAATTTCGGAACTAGAAAGAGATGGATATACATGGGGGTCACGGGAGAGTGAGTGAGATAGTTTGGAACGCTACGCGAGTTTATCACAACTGATTGCGACCGATGAGCGCATTGTTGTGGTTGTAGGCTAACCGTTGACTTTGCACTAAAACCGTCTATTACCCTAAAAACTATACCTATAGCCCTAAAAAATATCCTACTCATTTTGACCTCAAGATTACTTCCATTCATAACGGAGGTAATTTATATCATTAGGTTTTTGTAAAAATTATTTTACAATATAAGGAGCAGTTAACCATTAACAACATTTGTAACAAATTACTATTATAAAATTTGATGACTGGTTGTCAGTTCTTAAGCGGCTTGTTGGTGAGTCCCACTATAAGTTGGTTAAAGTAAGCCTCCAAAAGGACATAATGAGTCCAAAACATTCACCATCTTACAGTGTCAAATTGTACTAATTTTTAGTGCTTTAGTATAGTTTTCCGCTTGTAATTTCACTTATCATCAAACGAGAAGGTATTCTGAGAAGATGATTTCAAAAATGCCATCAGTTTTCATCAAACTGTCCTAGATTTTATGTAAATTCCATTTTTCGTATTTTTCGCGGGGGGGGGGCGAATAAATAAATAAATATATAAATAAAAAAGTAAAAGAAGTGATGTCAGTATGTGTGTGTGAGTAAAAAGTATGTGAATAAAGTATGAGTGTTGAGCAAAAACGAAGACCGAGAAATCAGTGGATTAAAGAAAACAAAGAGTCGCGCTGGTCTCAGAGAGGAGAAAAAGAAGTATCTTATCATGAGAAAACCTGGTTTCACGTTCATGACGGCAGGACACACTATGTCGTTGAGGCGTAAAAATCCGTTGGCTACCGTTTCCCTTTCCTCGGAAGAGCAGGTTGAACTCCCGTTTAATTCATAGTAAACAACCAACACAAACCCACTGACCCAGTCACATAGATCATTTCATTTCCATTAAAAACTGCGGGACTACGGGAATGCATGCTGCTGTTCGGGGTACACGGCACATTCGAACCATTGGCGTAGCGTGCAATTCGGCAACGTTGTAATGTGTCCATTAAAACTCATTAAAAAACTCGAACAATTGGGTGTTCGGTGAACACCTTCGCATTCGACCTTTTACATGGGTTTAAATGGACACAATGCAACGTTGCCACATTGCACGCTACGCCACTGATTCGAACTCAAAATAACCATACAAAACAAATACATGTATATACAATTAAAGCTGATTACCAACTCTTTCAACTCTTTCAACTTATTAATTCATTTTTCTGACTGTCTTCTATCTCTGAGAATCTTTCCATCTTCGATTCATTTGCTGGAAAAAACGTCGCTTAGAAAACACTTTAAATTCGCTTTATTAACAGGAATAAAGAAACTAACTATACCCATGATGACGTTGAGACATAACTCATCTTCATTCACTTATGAGATAGTGATGATGTACGAACAGTAAGCGCAGGAGTTCGAGTTCCGATGCAGAGTTTGACGGAGCTGCCGTTTTGCGTATAATTAATGAAGTTTTTCAATTCACCGATAATTCCACCGGTTGAGAAAAGATTACACAGTTCAGCTCAGGGTATGACTATACTGCACGATAAAACTCCGATTTGTAATCTGTTCTCAATCGGTGGAAACGCCGTTTAGTTATTAAAATATCCGCAAGTGTTTTTTAAAGTCAACGACGACTTCACCGGTTGAGAATAGATTACAAATGCGAGTTTTATCGTGCATTACAGTCATACACTGAACTGAACTGAGTAATCTTTTCTCAACCGATAGAATGTGAGAAGCGGGAAATTCAAAATTGACCAATCGGATGCTGATTTTACAATTAAAAAAAAAAAAAAAAAATCTACACCCCATTACATTTTAAATTTCGCAAAAGACTCGGTTTTACTGAAAAGCGGGAACTTCAAAAATAACCAATCGTGGAGGCTGATTTCACAATTTAAGAAAACCATCTACGCCAAAATCAGATTCCTTAATTTTAAATTTTCTGCTCGTCACTAAAACAGAGTTTATCGTCACCATTGGCGGATCCGCAGCAATCCGGCAATCACGCGTTCTTCCTATTTGAATGTAGGTATACTAAAACATCGATTCTTGAAAAGCTATAGCCCCGTGACTAATCGATTATTTCCCATGCGATCAAATGGAAAACATACACTGTTGCTAGATCGCTGCATTCGCCGCAATGGTCGTCACAAATCTCGGGCCAATCGCAGTAAAATATCCGTGGGGCAACTTTCAGAATCCATTTGAAATCATTTGGGTGTGTGTTTAGATGATGACGAGGTTATTGACATTGGATTTTCGCACGTGCATTGTGTCTCAACCTCTCGTGTCAAGATCTATTAGCATATGTTTACGTTAATTAAAAAATATCTTCAAACCCACTCAATCGGTCACACCTCCGACGCAATTTTTTTTTTTTTTTTTTTTTTTTTTTTTTTAACCTATATAAAAGTTAAGTAAAATATTTGTTGCGTAATGGTATACCTCCAGATTACCATACAGCATATCCCATTAATTTTTCCCAGACCCAAGCCGGAACGCACTTGCCTAATCTCGATGAAAAAATGGCCTGTTCGTTAGTTGCAGGTCGGTAAAATCGTTCATTGATTTATACGGAAAAGTCTGCGAACCACAAGCCAATGAGTAGACTATTTGTTTATCGAAATGAGGTACCTACGTGTTTTTCAACTTCAACCAGCTGCAGCGCAGCGGTAAGGAATTCAGAGACAGCCTGCATCATTCCGGCTTTCAATGAACATAAGTTGAATTAATCTGAATTAGAAAGGAAGATAAGAATCTTGAATTTTTTCGGCGTGCTCTTCATATAAGTCCTCTCAGGGGGAAAATTTCGGACGAATATTCAATAAATATTTTGCACGCTTGATATTTGATATGCATTCATTTACAGGAGGCAAAACGACACTTCCTGTTTAAAATCGAATATTTATAATCGAATAGTTTTTTATTTGTCAAACGGCAAAATTTTTGCAACGGGCGGATTTCAGTCAAGGCTGGTCAGGGCACACGAGAAGAGGAAAAGGGGAGCAGTTTGAAACTAGTTGCGCAAAAAAAGTTGACGAAAATCTATATTTTCGTGATAACGTTGCTTCAGTGAGCGAAAAAAAAAAATTAGTCTTAACTCTCGATTGAACGAAAAACTCGCGAATTTATTGATATTAATTAACACGAATGTGATTAACCTCTTCATTAAAAGATTAACTGTTTTATAACAAGGCTAAATCTGGATAAACGAGATTCGTGCTACAACATTGGCGGTTGCCAAATTTGTCTGTTTCGAGCTGGAAAATACTGGTACTTGTTGAATACGACTTGAAACGAAACGAAAAAATAGGAAAGATGATTATGCCGCGAGGAAAGGGCGCCTTGAATCGATCGACCTTTAGATAGATCACTTGCACTATGGCCTTCTAAAAAAAAGCCCTTTCATCAAAATGGTCCTTGATAATATTGTCCGTTATTTTTCATAGATTTTTAGATTTTTTAAGGTATACTTTCAAGTGGCAATGCTGTTAGAATCTGAAATACCTGAAAACCACATATTTTTTTTTTAAAAACAGGTCGAGAAATTGAAGAATGAACGTGTCTACGAGGATACTTTCTTTTGAAAGTCATAGTACCTTGGGCTTTGATTATTAGTGACCAAATGAAACTGATACTGAGTTCAGTGGCAGGAAAACCGGAAGAAGTAAATTCATTGAAAATCCCACTTATTCAGAGCAAAAACTAAAAAGTAACACGGTAGCTGTTTTAGTCCGCGGGACATGATTAAAAGGCCATCGCTGAATGATGAAATGGCCAAACCGATCAATTCAAAATCCAGAGACGTCACTTGAAACTGTATCCTAACGGGGCTGTTGCACACTTTTGCTTCAGGTGATTTAATAGTTGACTTGGATGTAAACAGTTAAACACCTTCAAAAATAACGATGGTACCTATATACCTTGAAGAACTTGGAAAATCCACCCCAAAACTCATAAAGTTCCTTTAAACTCGTGATCGTATTGGCGGCGATGGGCAATAATAATGGGAGATTCCCATCTTAATTTGGTCAATTTTTCTATGCTGGGAAGGAAGATTCACAGATTGGCTAGTCGTTAAATGAGTGATTAACAGCCGATCACCTGGTGACACCGGTGCCAAAGGAAAGTCGTCACTTGTTGGCCACTTCTTAAAGGAGTGAGAGTATTTTAAGATGGGAATCTCTCATTATTAGTTCCCAACGCCGCCATTGAGGTCGTGTGTTTAAATGCATTTTATGAGTTTCGCGGAGTGGTTTTCGTAAGTTTTCATTGTTTCCATCGTTATTTGTAAAAGTGCTTACACCAGATCGACCCTTAAATCGCATGTAGCAAAAATGTGCCACAGCCCCATTCTAAAGCTGCGGCAAATTGAATTGGTGCATGCAAGAGAAGAAAACTATTGAACATTTGTCGCTGCATTTTGTACGTATAGAATTTCCACGACAAAAAAATCGTTCAACCTCTAAGTGAGAGCTCCTACAGTGAGTTGGGAGAGTTCGAATTCAAACGAAATCCTGAACAATACCCTTGAATTTGATTCGTGTGACCTAAATGTCAGATAAGTAAGCACAATTCTAAAGGACAAAAATATCTCGAGTCATTCTCAAGCGAAACGCACGGCAATCGATTTTCGGACAACCGAAATTCATTCCAGTCAT
This sequence comes from Trialeurodes vaporariorum, assembly GCA_011764245.1. Lineage (NCBI taxonomy): Eukaryota > Metazoa > Arthropoda > Insecta > Hemiptera > Aleyrodidae > Trialeurodes > Trialeurodes vaporariorum. The sequence continues at coordinate 90,243,687 of VMOF01000111.1, read as the reverse complement.
GCTTTGAGACATCAGTGACTTTTGAAAAAGTAACCAAATGTAACCAATTTGTGCCCAGTATTGGCACTGACACTATACGAATCTTGACATTATCAAAAATGTTAGCTATACCTATTTTGAAAAATATGTTTACATTAATGAATCACTTTGAGAGCTATTAGGTTACATTTTTGCAATGGGGCTGTTGCACACTTTTGCTGTAAGCGATTTAATAGTCGGTTATGGCGTAAAAACCTCAAAAACTAACGATGGCGGCACTAAAAACTTCCAAAATCCACTCCTAAACTCAATAAACGCAGTTATTTGCGCGAGCGTTATGGTGGCCGAAGGCACTAACAATAGGAGATTCCTATCTTAATTTCGTCACTCTTTCTATGTTGACAAGGATGATTCACAGAGTAATTAGTCATCAGAGTGATGATCCACATCCGATGAATGGTGCCGCAACACCTAATGACACCGGTTTATAATGAAAGTAGTCTCTTATTGGTCACGTCTTGATGGAGTTTCAGAATTGTTAGATGGGAATCTCCCATTGTTAGTGCCTTCTGCCACCATTACGCTCGCGCAAATAACTGCGTTTATTGAGTTTAGGTGTGGATTTTGGAAGTTTTTAGTGCCGCCATCGTTATTTTTTGACGTTTTTACGCCCTAATCGACTATTAAATCGCTTACAGCAAAAGTGTGCAACCCCATTGAATACGCACATAGGATGAGAAACGTGAGCCGAAAGTATTCTTTGATAATTATCATTGATTTTTGTCCGTAAAAATTGATAGCGGCTGGGACCTGGGTGCTTGCACACAGCTCATTTACATGTGTACTTACATAGTCAAACGGGGTAGTTTGGTATACAGTGGTCAAACCCTTTACTTCATTATCGTGCCCTTGAGACACAAAATATATTCACCCCTTTTTGAGCTCTTGTAAGTTAAAATATTATTTTTTCCATGACGTCATGTCATCTCTCAGGCACAAATCGCAGAAAAGTTTAGAGGTTCCACCGAATTCTAAAAGAGCACGGTTACATGATGGGGCCATCTGAACATTAGAAAACAAATTTAACCTTTGAACTTGATTTTGCTCCCTATATGCTGGCCCATGTTCACTTTGGTTCTTTGCAGGGGTTATGATCAAGGTCCATATACATAAGGTCTAGCCGGTAGCTTTCGGCTCCCCTCGTTGGTCCCCAGTTTGGGAATAACCACTTCTCCATTTAAAATCATTGATCCAAGATGGCGGCGAACTCGGGAGGAATGTTAAAGTAAATGGGGGTACGGGTTCTCAAACATTGGATTTCCCGAGTTGGCGCTACCGGCCAGACCTTATGTATATATGGACCTTGGATATGATGGTTATATACACAAACAAGTCATTTTTGTGCAAAGAACATTCGTGCGTGATTTCCTTGAAAATTCATGATTTATTATTTTTGTTTTATAGCCGAATTCTTGTCAAAATGTAAAAGGAATGATCCAAAATTAAATGACTGCATCATCCGATTGATCAACGATCTGAGACCGCAACTGGCCAAGGGTAAGTTTTTTTTTTCTCTTTTTTCTTCTTGAAAAAATAATAATAATAAAAATAATAATAATTTTCACACTCTTAAGAGTTGAGATATAGCTTTTGTGGTAATTAGACTTAAGACTACGCTAGCAACAACAAGCACAAAACGAGAGGCTGCTCAAATTAACTGACCGCACCTGTAAGTAGAAAAAAACGTTCCTGATGAATTACCAACAAAACCGAAAAGCAAAGAACCATCATACAGTGCTCAGAGCTTTAATGAGAAAAATCAAGAATCAAATGATTCGCCTCTTGCGTAATACTAATACACTGAGTTAACAGCACATGTGGCAGTAAGATAGATAACTACATCCTCGCCTCCCGTTATACAAATCATACAAAGAAAATCATTAGAACTAAATGTTAGGTTCATACGGCACGATTTGCGGTCTATTGGCACTGTGTGAGATACAAGACAAAAGTTGTATTCAATTGCTTCAAAGTCGAAAATAATTACTACTTTATCAGCCTAGCAGCAAAAACTATGAGGATAAATTTGCTAGATTTTGTACGCAGCTTTGAATGGACGAATCGGTTAGAATTTACTTTAACAACGCACACTGGTTCTAGACATGGATTTATCCGAACATGAAGAGTTGGTACTTTTTTGCTTTGAAAACGTTTTAATGTTTACAGGGTGTTTCTAAAACTTATGTCATCCTTTCTACCACGTATTTTTGAGGCCAAAATATGACTTTTTTTCCCTATAAACATGTGTCCGAAAATGCCCCCCTTTTGAGCTACAGCCCCCCAAAGTTTTAAAAAATTGTTGGTTCTTCTGGTATATCGACCATAATTATGAACCAAATGTCATGAAAATTGGTGTCTCGAGGTAATTTTACGTGTAGGATCCATTAATAACCTCGAGAGAATCAGAAGTGAGGTCTGACTGTATTTTTCAGGCAATCTCATACCTTCAAAGACACAAATTTTATGTCACGGATTGGAAATATTGAAATATTGAAAAATAAAGAATGAAATAAGATGGAAAAAACTCTTAAAAAATATTTAGTCCTTATTGTCTCGGTCGATACGACGCGTATTAAGCGAGATAATCGCTGCGCAAGGTGGAAAAGTCAGCGCTGTTACAATAGCGGGCGGCCCGAAGTAGCAGAGGAGTGGCGGGTTGCATACTTACTGTCGCTCTTCATGGTAAAAGCGCTGACTTTTCCACCTTGTGCAGCGATTATCTCGCTTAATACCCGTCGTATCGACCGAGACAGGACTAAATATTTTTTTAAGAGTTTTTTCCAACTGATTTCATTCTTTATTTTTCAAATTTCCAATCCGTAACATAAAATTTTTGTGTCTTTGAAGGTATGAGATTGCCTAAAAAATACAGTCAGACCTCACTTCTGATTCTCTCGAGGTTATTAATGGATCCTACACGTAAAATTACCTCGAGACACCAATTTTCATGACATTTGGTTCATAATTATGGTCGATATACCAGAAGAACCAACAATTTTTTAAAACTTTGGGGGGCTGTAGCTCAAAAGGGGGGCATTTTCGGACACATGTTTATAGGCAAAAAAAGTCTTATTTTGACCTCAAAAATACGTGGTAGAAAGGATGACACAAGTTTTAGAAACACCCTGTATATTATATTACAAAATTCATATTAAGTAATTGTCACATTTTAAGCTCTAAGTTGAATTATTTCACACATTTTTAATTCATCTTGCAATTTATTACTCCCGTCTTAATTTTTCCCTCCGTAAAATTCCACGAATCTATATACTGTACGACGTATGGCGGATGGAAACATGGAACAGTGGGCAGTGGCGCGGCGTAGCGTGCAATTTGGCAACGTTGTACTGGGTCCATTTAAAACCACGAAAAAGCTCGAAGTATTGGGTGTTCGGTGAACATCTTTGCATTCGACCTTTTACATGGATTTAAATGGACAAAATACAACGCTGCTAAATTGCACGCTACGCCACTGACGTGGAATGTTAAGCCAGTTCAATCAACTGAAACAACAATCGATTTTCCTAACGGTGAACATCACCTCCAACAAAAAAAATCAAGATTCTAACCAGTAAAATGTGAAGAATGCTTAAAAAGTGAGTTTATGTTTCAATTTCATAACCTCTAATGAATCAGATCCTGAAGTTTCTGCAAGAAAAAATCAACCCTAAATCGTTTTTAGAAAAAAAAACAAACACCGTTTTTACGCCTTGGGTTCAATCCCAATTTCGGTCGTCAGATGGTCGAAATAAAATGCAATCGATCGATTGCTCAAAACCGGAAAAAATCCATTTAATCGAAAAATGTTGATTTTTTTGTTTCATTTCTGATCATTAAAATCAAAAGACAAAGTTAACAAAGGATCGATCAAAACTCCTTAGTTTTCGAGAAATAATTTCGTTTCCATCGATCAAAATTACAAATGTTAGGAATTTCGATCGATTCGATCCTTTGTTGACTTTGTCAAATTTTGATTCAATGATCAGAAATACAACACAAAATTCTACACTTTTTGATTAATCGAATTGTTTTTGCAGTTTTGAGCAATCGATCGATTGCTTATCGCCATGGGCGCACCCAGGATTTCTGTATGGGAGGGCAAGTTGTCATTTCATAAGGGGGGGGTCTGGGGGTCCTCCCCCGGAAAATTTTGAAAATTTAGCTCTTCTTAGACGCAAAATTAGGCTACTTCTATTCAGAAACTATATTGAATTAACTCTCGAGAAAAATGGGATTTTCAGAGACTATGCTGAAATATCTTAAAGATCGGAAATACCTTCATCATGCTGATAGAAAGACGGAGACTTTAGGAAATCTAGATTTCAGAAGAAGATCGAGCGAAATTAACAATTAAGGACATTGCTGCCGGGAAAGATGTGATCCTCCAAGGAAAAATATGTTTCATGACATTGATACCTACTTTTTTTGAACTCATTTACTTTCCCACATATTCTTTTTCTCTCCTCCTCTTTTCCTCTTCTCTCTTTCTCTTTTCCTAATTTTTTTTTCCTTTCCTTTCATCCTTTTTTTTCTTCCTATGGAGGAGGGGGGGGGGGGTATACCCCCTGGGTGCGCCCATGCTTATCGCATCTTAATTTCGATCTGACGATCGAAATTATGCGATCGCATGCAAGGCGTAACAACAATGTTTGTTTTTTTTCTAAAAACGATTTAGGGTTGATTTTTTCTTGCAAAAGCTGCAGGATCTGATTCATTAAGAGTTATGAAAGTGAAACATAAACTCACTTTTCAAGCGATCTTGACATTTTATTGTTCATAATCTTGAGCTATGTTCGAGAGATGATGTTCGGAAATTTAATAATTAATAAATGGATGCATCGTGCGACGTCGAACAATATTAATGACCATCATTCCAGACCGAGTGTATACAATTAGTTGAAGTTCCTTAGACATCTCTTCAATTACACAGTTGACAAGTTCGTTGGTATTAGACTCGGGTGTAATTAAATAATTATGGGAATTCCCACGGGGTAAACATTTTGATTTGCGAGACCTTATACTCTGTTCACGATAAGAAGGCGGGTGGAATTCAGGTAGTAATGCACTATTTAGCAACAGTGCATCTATGCTGGCTACTCCAACCCTTTGCAGTGGCCGTTGTTCTCCCGAACGCTCTCTTGGCACGGAGGATTTCCAAGAACCGACAGACTCAAAAATTTACACACGCCCATTAAAAATTTGCGAACGGTAAAAAATACGGAAAAATGGACGAAATTTTCGTTCTTATGGGCCAAAACTCGGCAAGAATAGTGGACTTTGAATATTGATGACTCTCAGAAATTCGTATTTTTCAGTCCGCACTAAATTCAGGATATTTCGTCTCATATCGAATTTATGAGAGTCGTCGATGTTCAAAGTCGACTATTTTTGCCGAGTTTTAGTCAGTTAGGGCGAAAATTTCGTCCGTTTGTTCGTATTTTTGACCGTTCGCAATTATTCGATATTTTTCTCGCAATCTCGATACAATTATTTTGTAAGTCACCATTATCACCTCTTGATCTGATTTTTATCTGATAGTGAATAAATGGCTTGATCCTCGCCTAGGCAAATCGGAAGCCGATTGCAATTTGCCTGCGACGTGTATCAGGATGTGTAAAATCAAGATCGAACATCCATTTTGGACAATCGATGAAGATAGAAAAAACTAACGCCATTTTTTCAGCCATTTTATTTCGCAAATTCAAAAAAAATTTACAACCTTCAGAGTATGAATGCTCATAGTATCAACAGAATTGTTCCACAATAATAAGTCGTTTCCAATTAAGACATAAAATAGGGAAACTTATTTTTGGCTTGACCCTCGTCGTTGAAAATAGTTCTAGGGTTAAAAAATATATTTTTAAAATTATAAACGTTGCGTAATGTAATGACCCTGAAAAATTGATTTGATGTGAACAATTACTTCAGACTTCTATCCCACTAATGTTTTGATTTCTTTTTATTTTCAAAGATGCGAAGAACGGAGAGTTGGGTGCGATGAATGTGCTGCGTACTTTTGCTACAGCAATAAGACGTATTGATTCCAACGTAAAATTTTGCGAAAATAACGATGCGTGTACATTAAAAACTTTCAAAATCTACACATTAACTCTGGAAATGACTTCCATTTCAAACAACCCGCGCTACACTAAACACTATCATCACCAACATACAACTACATAGACAGAACGACCGCGTTTGTGTAAACATCAACAAAACGTACAAACATTTGAATGTTTCGTTTAGATGCATCCAATTCTTGTATTAAATTTTGTAATCTTTGATAAGCCAGAAGGGACCAGATAGCAAATGCAGCTAATATTTCATGTATTTAGAAGGAAGTTTCACCCATTTTGTACTTACGACGCTGTTTACATAAACCTACGGTGGTTCTGTCGTATGAAGGTGCAAATAGTGTCTAGTGCAGCGCAGGCTGTTTGAAATTGAAGTGGTTTCATTTCATGAAATAATGAGTAGTTTTTGAACGTTTTCGATGTGCGCATCGTTATTTTCGTCGACTTTTACGTAAGAATCAAGGTTCAACATTGTTGTTGCAAAAGTATCCAACAGACCCATTTAGTTTGCGTCGTCAGAGCATTTTTTGTTCATCTCTCATTCAAGGTCGTTTAAAAACGTTTTATTTTCTTTGCGCAGGTATTCCTAAACTCAGAGTGCCAGCCCTTGAGCCTCTGTTGATCTCAAGACTCATAATCAACAGGAACACCGACACATTCAAAATGAAGGCAAATGCTGAGAATGTCACTATTTGGGGAGGTAGCAACTTTATCATCAACAGTCTCAAGTAAGTATCATATAAACGGATCAAAGTGCGTGACTATCCTGTATACTACCGGGTTCAAAATACAGGCGTTAAGTCTCTATTTCTATCAATTAAAAGCACTCGCAATAAAACTGTTGGAAATAAAATTTACTGCTGCAGCCGGCAAATCATCCTAAAAATGACACGATACCATAGTTTATGATACATCCAATTTAAATTTCATTATTGGCTCCGCCAGACTGAATGTTCCAGCTCTTTATATGATTACAGACATGGGTATGGGAGGATACAGGAATTTGTCTTTCTCTCTCTCTCCTCCCGTTTGAGCGCATGCGTTAGAAAAGAATAGCAGAAGGGGCCATCATGTGACTTAAGCCCCTATCTCCGTCCTTTTCTAACACATGCTTTCAAATGGGAGAAGATAGATAAAGATAAATTACTGTATCCACCCATGATTACAGACAGCAACGATACCTTCTTTTCACGATCCGCAATGCGAGAGAATTTTTGCCGCCACTCTTGAAAAAGACTTCGAAGGGTTTTGACAAAAAAAAAAAAAAAAAAAAAAAACCTTTTTTCCGACGCTATTTTAGGAAAAAATGCTATAAAATGGCAATAAATACGCCAGTCTTTATTTCTCATTTAAACGATTGAACTAAGACCACAAGAGGAAAATTTCTATTTAGTTTCGGGCTCAGCCTTATGGAAAAATTTTCTGAGCTAGTGACCGAGGTACGTGGGGACAAAAAAAAAAAAAAAAAAAAACTGCTAATTTTTTACACCGAGAGTTTCTCAAATTTGAATAATGACCCAAAAAATGCTAAAAGGAGCGCTTTTTTTTTGTTTTTTGAGAGCAACGTATGGTTAGTACTAAAAATTCAAGAACTGGAAAAACCAGGCCCTCATTTCTCATCAGTTTTTTTTCTCATATTTCACATATTTCCCCCAGTTTTTTTTCTATCGAACGCTGATTAGCGTTGCAGTTTTTGAAAAACCTATCACGAGCATTTACAGATAGAAAATGAAAAAAAAAAAAAAGAAAAAAAATCAGATCATATAGGAAGGATTCAGATAAATGTAAATATGGATCGAAAAAAAAACCAAGATATGTTAAAATAGATTGTGTTGTGTTATACTGTATCAGACAAATAACGTAAAAACCCCGCCCATCTAGATACGTATGATGTTGTTGATGCTCTCTGTTTACGCTTTTTCAACTCAGCTACTAACCTATTTTTGTCCAACTCCAAGTACTTACTGCAGTACAAGTCTAAAATAAATTGAGTCTACAGAAATCACAAAATGTGTTTATTAGCAACTATATACCTTCCATTTCCTTTTTCTCCGTGGGCGAATAATTTTTATGAGAGGCTCGGGCTATTTCACATGATCGGAATAGAGACGAGTCTATCTGGTCCCTATATTCAGGGTGTTTCTAAAACTTATGTCATCCTTTCTACCACATATTTTTGAGGTCAAAATAAGACTTTTTCCTCTATAAACATGTGTCCGAAAATGCTCCCCTTTTGAGCTACAGCCCCCCAAAGTTTTAAAAAATTGTTATTTTTTTTGGATTATCGACCATAGTTATGAACCAAATGTCATGAAAATTGCTGTTCCGAGGCCATTAATGGATTTTACACGTAAAATTACGTCGGAACATCAATTTTTATAACATTTGGTCCATAATTATGGTTAATATTCCAAAAAAAAACCAACAATTTTTTAAAACTTTGGGGGCTGTAGCTCAAAAGGGGGCATTTTCGGACACATGTTTATAGGGAAAAAAGGTCTTATTTTGACCTCAAAAATACGTGGTAGAAAGGATGACATAAGTTTTAGAAACACCCTGTATGTCAGATGATGACCAACGCCAAAAAGTTCGATTCTTCGCTCTCATTGGCTAATGACAAGAACGTTTTTGCTCAACATCTAACAGAAGTACGAATTGGACGCTGCTTTGTTTCGAACCCGAAAAACAAGTTGACACCCAATTATTACACGCCCAAGATTACAATAGTACGCGATCTCTAATATAAATCCGCATTGCTTCTGGGCAAACTTCTGCTTCTTTTTCCTCTCACCAATTGTTTTGAAGAAGAAGAACACGACAAAGCGCAATTCTCATAGCACATAGGGACTCTAGGTAAAACAAGTCCATTTGCGTTTTATGATGTGCTTGCGGTCACGCGATGTAATGATGAGATGCTACGGCGAATAACCGCGAATACTTAATTGTATTAAAAAAAATCCTAGCATAGTAGTTTTATTCCTCTTTTAATAGATCTGCTGGTAGGGCTATAAAAAATCATCAAGGAAGCAGGAGTAGGTGCATGAGCGTGCCGCTGAACTGAGTTCGCTCAGTTCAATAAAATAGGGGTTAAGTGGAGGGGGGGGGGTTACAAATCGTTCTTCGCTTTGAACTTGTCACTTGATTACGGTCAACGTTTGGCGCGAAACTAGCATGCATCCCAAAATTCAGCGGCGGTTCGATTGATCGACAAAAATTTAATCAGAAAAAGTTTCTCCGTGTATTGCAGTCTTGATGCTTAGTGTGGCTCCAAACCATTTTGTGGTCACATTTTAATTCGCTAGATAGCGCCACTAGTCTCTTTGACAGATTCTGATTTTGATAGTTTATAATTTTAATTTTTTTCAGAAACCGAAAATAAAAGCGACTCACATGATTTTTGCTTGATTTTTATAGCGTCGTCCCAAAATAATTGGTTGCGATTTGAAAAAATGTGGTTGAACGGAAGCTAGGCCAATTTTCAGGGAATAGTTGCCGTGGGGCTCTTGTAAACTTTTGCTGCGGGCAAATGAATAGCCTAATCTGATGTAAAAACCAGAGAAAATCACGAAAATCGCACTAAGAAAGTCTAAAATTCAGTAATAAACTCACATAACTGCTATAGCTGCAAGTTCGTAATGACGGTTTAATGCAGGTATCATGGGAGATTCCTGTCCAATGTGCGAGTCTCTCTAAGGAAACACAGAGATATGTCTCAAATTGGATAGGAATCTCCCATGATACCTGCGTCTCTTCGCCATTAAGCCCAATTCTGCGAGTAAATTTTGTGATTTTTTAGTGTACTCATCGCCATTTCTACAGGGTTTTACGCAAGAATCAACTCTTTAATCCCCTATAGCAAAAGTTTGCAAGAACCCCGTTCTGAAGCTCTACATTTAGCGCAATTTTTGTTCAACCATATCTCTTGCAAATTGCAACTGCTTTTGTTGGGATTAAGCTAAAAAATAGAGCAAAAAATTACGCGTGTCCCATGGGCTTGATTTGACCGTCTTTTGGTCTCAAGAAAACTGGTCAATAAGCCATCAAATTCAAATATGTGAAGGAGACTGAAGGTGCTGACTAGCGGATTAAAATCGAACTATACAGAGTGGCGAGGAAGCACCTTATGTCGTGAGCTACAATAGATCAAAATAACCAAAAACATAGCAAATCGAACAGACAACGTAAAACATTTCAACGAAAAGAAAATTATCGTAGATCCAATATGATTTATTGATTCGTCTTTTGTTGATACATAATTTTGGACTCATCTTCATCATTTCTAGAAGTCATTCAGAAACGACGAATCGTTAAATGTTCTAGCAAACGCCGAAATTTTGATTGTCAAGAGCGCACGCTGATCGCCAACAGCAGCTTTGATTACACGAAGAAATTCCTCTTATTTTGAATTCTTGACTGCCAAAACTTTTGCGTTTGATGGTTAAACTACAAACAGCACTTGACCATTTGAAATCTAATCTAAATACCCTTTTAATACCACGAGTATATTCAGTTTTTCACTAAAAATAATTGCGGCTCCAAATTGTAAAAATTTTAATAATAATTTTTCCTCAAGCGCCTTCAATCAAGATAGTATGCAAAATCAGCACCGTGGTGTAGGAATATTTAACTATCTACTTAATTTGAGAGAGTGATAGTTGATTTGTCTTCTTAATCTGATCGTCAGACGTCAACAGATTAAAAGAAAAAAAATATTTAAATAAATAATTACTTTGTTCAGTAACTAACACTTTTTATTTCGGTCAATTTTACAGCGTTGACCCAGACAAATTGAGACTGAAAATGGCTCTGACTTTGCCTCAACTTCACGGAGAGTTCAAGGCTGACTTTGATGGAAGAGTGCTTTCGTTTCCCATCAAGGGAAAAGGAAAATTCAGCGGAAATATTAGTGAGTATAATTTTGATGCCTTACACGTAATACATACGTACGATTCTTAAAGATTCTTAATCAAAAGTGAATTTCTTGATATGCCCACACTACGATTGTGTTTAAGGAAAAACGATAAACCAATGAGCAAAATGCGAAGCAAGAAAACAAAGGGAATATTGTATCGGCCACCTTATTTTTATATAATATTTCTGTAATTTTACGCAGAACATTTGATTTGAGTTCAAATGACCACGCAAATGTTGATACTAGCCTTCAGCAATACCTATGCAAGGAAGCAGATCATTCTTTGAAATTAAGGGATTTCGAATAGACTGGATTAGAATGAAAAACAGTTATTAATGGAGGCAATTGAGAGTCACGGGGTCACAATATTTTAAAAATCGGAACACACCCGACGAGTCTTTTGCGTTCTTTAGCTCCAGGAATACGGCACATTGAATCTGAAGTAAAATTCGAAAATTCTATAAGCGAAACTAAGGATTCTCACATTAAAAGTTTGGAAAGTCCACTCATAAACACAGGAAATAGCTTCAATTTAATTTTCAACATCTCGCGCTACACTGTACACTTTTTTTACCGAAACATCGGGACTATGTAAACATCAACGTAGCTTCCAGACGCTGTATGTTTCATTGTATATACATACATTTCTTCAATTAGTTTAAACTCTTTCGTACACTAGAAAAAAACCAGACAGATAATGCAGCCAACATTTCATGCATTTGAACAGAAAATCTAACATTTTAAGGTTCCGATAACTTTTACATAAACGTGTGGTGGTTGCGACTATAGAGGAGAGTGTCAATGAAATTGATGAGCAAAGGGTTTTAGTGCAGCTGGTTCAAAACAGCGGCGGCTCGTGCACTGTGGCAACAATGGATTTCCTCCATTTAAAACTGTGTAAAATAATCGATTACTTGGTGAGGCGTAGCGCCTCACCTAGTATCGATCTTTTTGCATACGTTTAAATGGCAAAAGTGCACGGTTGCCAGATTGCACGAGCCGCCACTGGTTCAAAATGGCCGTGATTTGATGAGTGGATTTTGAAACTTTTTGATGAGCGCATCGTTATTTTCACAGAAGACTCAACGTGCCACATTCCTGTAGCAAAAGTACGGATCTGGGAGCTGATCGGGGACTTCATATATAGTTAAACATATCGATAAAACTGAAAACAAGTGACACGATTGGGTGAGAGATCAATTCAGGGTGGATCTTTTTCGAAAACCATTGACCAGTCCCTCTGTACGTAAAGGTTGCTCCGGCGACACATTTACATAACGAGCGACTGAACAATTGTTTTCAAAAGACTCCCCCCCCCCTTATCGGTCTCCCACCCAATCCTGTCACTTGTATTCAGTTTTATCGATAAGTTTAACTATGAAGTCCCCGATCAGCTCGCAGACCCACTAGCTGTCAGCAGTTACAGTCTTTTTGATAGTCAAAATCAATTTGATTGATTTCGCATATTGATTATTAAAGACTTGACTACCGCACATGACTCGCTTCCACATCAATTACAGTTCTTTTTTCAGTTCCTGATTCCAATCCCTCAATTTCAGGGATCAGCCTGCATAAACGGATCGACGAAGTTGTTTTTCTCTCTCCTTGCTCGTTCGAACATATGTGTTAGTCAAAGATAGAACGAGCGGCCATCGCAAGTCTTCGGCTCAGACCTCAGTCTTTTTTCTATACATGCGTTCAAATCGGCGGAGAAACAAATTCCAGCGCTTGTACTTACAAGCTTAAAACAAAAACAAAACTAGCAGACGTATAAATTGCATAAAAAACTCGAATATAGCGTTCATCGGTTACGACATTTTTTAAAGTTTCGAAAAGCGAAATTCGTTAAAATTGCTGATTTTTCTCTCAACTCATTTGATTGCACGTGTTATAGTCTGTCCGCTCTAACTTGAGTCCTGGCGATTCAGGTAGATTTGCACGCTGTGGCAACGTTGTAGGAGTGCTCACCTTCGTCAGTCCACCGAGTTGACAGGTCTATTGTCCCACTCTCGGACTACGACGACCCAAAATGCGCCTCATCCTATCCACCACCCTTGGATTGCTACTTGCATAGCTACTTTTCATTGATCTATTTTTATTGTTTCATACAATGATCAAGAGCGATTATCAGTCTCTTAAAAAATTGATGAAATCAAAGTCATTAATTACTTTTTTTCTGTTATAAATTATTAGGTTTTTATACTATGAAAGGGTAAATCATACTAATTGTAAGAATGAATTTTCTAATTTATTAAGGAAGGGGAAGGCAAGGAAAAAAGTTCAAATCTTAGCTGTCGTGCATCGAATAAATTTCGGGGTGGCCGTTTATTCTATTCGTTAGGTTAACTTTCGTGTGAAACAGTGCTTTTTCCAACCGGCAAAATTGTCGGTTCGGTACGGTTCAGGTTCACGAGGAGAGCTGGTACGAACCGATTAAACTTAATATGACAGTTAAAGTGATGAAATAAAACAAATCACATTTATGGCATGAAAAAAATGAATAAAAAGAGAGAAAAACCACGGAGAGTTGTATCAAATTATAAAATAACCCCCTGAAGATCGATACTTTTCTGTAGTTTTAAATGGAGAAGACAGCAAAAAATCGCATTTCACGAGCCGACACCGCGGTGGAGACCCGACCGATGATTTTGCGTACATTTAACGGTATTTTCAATTCACCGATGATTCCACCGACTGAGAAAAGATTGCACAGTTCAGTTCAGTTTATGACTACTAAAGCACGAAAATACTCTAATCTGGAATCTTTTCTCTGCCGGTGGGGGTCGCCCAACAAATTGTTTTTAAAATAAAAGTAAAATAAAACGGAAAATAATGAGCGCTACGGAGGAGAAATTAAAAAAAATTTGAAAGAAAACGGAGTTTCTTTTCTTACTTCTTCGTCACGCCGTTATGGAAAGAATGTGCGTAGCCCTGAGAGACTATCAGCTGACTTCACAAAATGCATACAAGTTGTTTTCTCTCCTTCATTTAAAAACTTTGTCTCAATGAATAAACTATGCGACATACACCGCAGAGCTTCTGTTTTGCGTATAATTGATATAATCAATGGCATTTTTTAATTCACTGATGATTCCACCGGTTGAGAAAAGATTACACATTTTAGTTCTATTCAGTATACTATTGTAAATTGTAATGCACTACAATACTCGAATCTTTAATATTTTCACGACCGGCGATGACTTCAAGAAACTTGCGGACATTTTAATAATCGAGCGGTGATTGCACACATTGAGAAAATAATACAGATTAGAGCATTTTTGTCCAGCACAGCCATACACTGAACAGAACTGGGTAATATTTTCTCAATCGGTGGAATCATCGGTGAATTGAAAAATGCCATGAATTATACGCAATACGGCAGCTCTGACACACCAATGTGTTTTGGTATGTATGTCTACTTGTTGAGTAGGCAAAAAAAAATAAGATGAGATGAAAGTAAAGTAAACTGGGTATCATTTCCATCAGAAATTCAAGCTGGGTTCAGAACTGATGCCAAAACACTGATAATTTGCAAAGCAAAAAAAATTGCATTTTGCTGAAGCTCACTGATGACTGGAAGAAAAAAGGGACAGTGGCTACCTGTACGCGGCAGCGAATAATATACTGCATGACAATAGGGCTACGGCGCGCTTGCTGAGCAATCGCTCAGCACACTCGAGCGATGTTGCCATTCTCCATTTTTCGAAATTAATTTATTGCCCGCTCAGGTCTCAAGTTAGAGCGGACAGACTATAGAAAAAGACAGAGGTAGGGGGGAAAATAACGTGTCTGTCCCATTATTATTATTTTTTTTTTTTTTTTTTTTTTTTTTTTTTTTTTTTTTTTTTTTTTTATATAACAAATATGTGTTCCAACGGGCGAGCAGAGAAAACAGACTAAGTATTGGATTCACCTATACTGAAAGTCACGGAAAAAAAAAAAAAAAAAAAAAAAAAAAAAAAACACACACAGATACGAGACTGACTTTTTGGAAGGAGGAAAAATGAAATGAAACAGCAACAAATTTCAGAAATTAACCGGTTAGAACACTTAGTTGCGGCTTTTTTTTGTCTAAACACGAACGAATTAATAGAACAGTAGCTATGCATTTGTTTATTCTTGCGCGCTTAAAATTCAAGAAATTTTGCTTAGAGTCACTATACCTACACTCCATATTTCCACTTTTCATTCATGCGCATGTTTCAATATTTGCAGCCAACGTGAGGTGTACTGTTGATGGCAATGGAACTCTAGTCAAAGAAAAGGCAGGTGAATTTTTGCAGCTCAAGGACATTAAACTTAAGGCTACTCCAGGAGAGTTGAGCGGAATCAAATTCAAGAGCGCCTCAAATAGCCGACAAGATGCAGCGCTGAGTAAGTACATAATCGAGTAACAAGATTTTCTCGTTACAATTTAAATTATTTTTAAAACATCCCTGTCCCAATTTTGCTTTTTCATTTGCCTTTTTTATTACCTATCTATTTATCAAGGAAAAATATGTAAATGAACCGAGGAAAAATGGTGAAGAATGAGGATTAACAAAAAAAATCAATAATGATAGGAGTAAAAAAAAAAAAAAAAAAAAAAAAAAAAAAAAAAAAAAAAAATTAAATGTATAAAAAAATATTCAAAAAAATATTAAATGTATTCGGGAGCATGATCGTTCCATTTAAGGCTCGCGCGCAGTTTGGCAACAATGTTTTTCGTTCATTTGCTTTAAAACAATTGATTCGACAGTGGAGCAGTGCTTCACTAACAATTGAGGACTTTTCCGGAAGAAGGGCCCATGAAACAATGGGTGTGCTCTTCCTGAGAATGGTGCATTGTGAGTAAATGGAGGTTTTTAGCTGAAGAGCACACCTCTTGTTTTATGGGCCCTTCTTCCGGAAAAGTCTTCAATTTATTGTTACACTTGGTTACAAATGGAGGAAAACATTGCCGGTAAATTGCACGAGCTGTGAAAAGATCAATGCCACGTCCACGGCATAAAAATGTACAAGGAAAATTATCTCCGTGCTGTGTTCATTTAACTACTTCAAATGGTAAAACTAACAATTTTCATGTTTTATCCAAACTTCAACAATGTAAATAGAATTTTTTTTAGTGTAATTTCCATAGTTCATCGTAGGGTTATTTTTTTGTTACTTAATCATTTTATTCCTGGCAACAACTCTTCCCGACCGACTGGTAACACGTTTGTAAAGATATTAACAGACCGACAATCATCCGGTTTGAAATTATTTTACTTTGAGTTATTCATTTATTATCCGCCTATGTATTTATTTATCTATCAATTTAACTATTTATTTATGTATATATTTCTTTTGTGATACAGTCTCAACGGCCACAGAATTCTTCAAACAAAACAGACAGCAACTCGACAAAATCATAATCCCAATCGCAGAAGAGACAGCCGTTGAAGTGCTCGGACAATTTGTGAACGCCATCCTGAAGACAGTCCCATTCGATGTGATTTTAAAACAGACCTCTTGACACGCTTCCACTTAAATTAAATCCCCCCTCTCACACCCCCTTTCTCTCTCTCTCTCTCTCTCTCTCTCTCTCTCTCTCTCTCTCTCTCTCTCTCTCGCTCTCTCTCTCTCTCTCTTAGGTGATAAGTTATTGTTATTTAATTTCTTATTTATTTCTGTTGATTAAAGGAAAATTGCTTGAAAATGTTGTAAAAATAAATAGAAAAATTTAGGTGGGTGTTATTTATTCTCATTTTGCTGACATTGTACTCAGTAAATCAAAAGTGAATCTCACGATTTTTGCATGCAGACGTATTTACCCTCCCGGCAAAAAAATGAATCGCCCGGTTAGGTCGGAAAAACGTCCTGGACGTTTTTAGGACCAAATTGGGCGATTCATTTTTTGCCAGGCTAGTCTTTTTTATTGATGTTTCAACACACAGTACGTCTAGAGTCATAAATTCAAACATGAATTCACTATAGCGGAGCTGGCTGAATACAGTTTTGTCGTGTAGGTATATGTTTAATGGCATTTTTTTTTAAATTGACGGATGGTCCCCCTGGCTGAGAAAAGATTACACAGTTTAGCTCAGTTCATGACTGTAGGTAATGCACGAAAAGACTCGCACCTGCAATTCTTTTTCAGTCGATGAAATCGCCGTTGAATTATTAGAAAAACCGGAAGTTTTTAAAGTCATCGACGACTGCACGGGTTGAGAAAAGATTACAGATGCGAGTATTTTCGTGCATTATAGTCATACACTGAATTAAACTGCAGCGTAATCTTTTCTCAATCGGTGGAATCGTCAAGGAATTGGAAAATTCATTTGAATAAACACTGACCAGAATAACGATAGAAGGTAAGTCAGTAA